>CM016615.1:37141361-37736737 GCA_005393395.2 Gossypium australe | reverse complement strand
TCTGTCAAAATCTTCTTCAACTTCTCAAAACTTCCCTCCTGTTTATCTGACCAAACGAATGGTACCCCTTTTCGTAACAACTTGGTTAACGATGCTGCTATCAATGAGAATCCTACCACAAACCTTCTGTAATACCCAGCCAGCCCAAGAAAACTTCGAATTTTCGCCACAGACTTAGGTGGTTTCCAATCCAACACAGCTTCAATTTACCGAGGGTCAACCCTAATCCCCTCAACTGACACCACATGGCCCAAAAAGGTAACTTCCCTTAGCCAGAACTCGAACTTACTAAACTTAGCGAACAACTGCTTCTCCCTAAGAATTTGCAAAACCACTCGAAGATGCGAATCATGCTCCTCCTCGGACTTTGAATAAACCAGGATATCATCTATAAAAACCACGACGAACCGATCCAAGTAAGGTTGAAAAACCCGGTTCATCATGTCCATGAACGCAGCTGGGGCGTTCGTCAAACCAAACGGTATCACTACGAACTCAAAATGCCAATATCTTGTCCAGAAAGCTGTCTTATGGATATCCACTTCCTTCACCTTAAGCTGATGATATCCAGACCTTAGATCTATCTTCGAGAATACTGCTGCCCCTTTAAGCTGATCAAACAAGTCGTCAATCCTCGGCAAAGGATACTTGTTCTTGATGGTCAGCTTATTCAACTGACGATAATCTATGCACATACGCATAGTTCTATCCTTCTTCTTCATAAACAAGACCGGTGCTCCCTACGGAGACACACTGGGTCGGATAAACCCACGATCAAGCAACTCTTGGATTTGAGCCTTGAGCTCAACCAACTCCTTGGGTGCCATTCTGTACGGGGCGATTGACACAGGAGCTGTACCAGGTAGCAAATCAATTCCAAACTCCACCTCCCTATCCGGGGGTATTCCAGGTAACTCCTCCGGAAAGACATCCACAAATTCCCTTACAGTTCTAACTCCACTAACTCCCCCTTCTTTTGCATCCAATGCACTAACAAAGGCCAAGAATGCCTTGCACCCTTTCCGAACCATCTTATCCGCCTTTAATGCTGAAACTACGTTAGACAAGTAGTTTCTTCTCTTTCCTATCATAACTACTTCCTCATCCTCTGGGGTCCTTAACTCCATTCGCTTAGCGGCACAATCCAATATGGCTTGATGTTCCACCAGCCAATCCATGCCAAGTATGAGATCGAATTCTCCAAAAGGTAATTCCATTAAGTCAGCCGGGAATACTGCTCCTTGAATATCTAAAGGTACTTTCCGAAACATCTTATTCACCACTACAGTTTGACCTAGTGGGCTTACTACAGTCATCTCCTTATCAGATAGTTCAGAGGCTATGCCTAGAGTTTCAACTACTCTACATGCTACATAAGAATGGGTAGAACCCACATCAATCAAAGCAAAGTAAGGCTTGCCAAATACAAGGAACGTACCCGTTATGACGTCTGGCGCGTCTCCATCTTCCCTACGGCGAACTGCATATACCAAGCCCGGCTGTCTTGCCTCTGTATTACCAACACCTCTGCCAGGTGTTCCACGTCCTCTTCCAGCACCGTTACCTCTACCATTCGGGCCACGCCCTCGCTGAGGCTGCTGTCCGCCTCTTCCAGCCTGATTATAACCCTGACCTGCGGGTCGGTTCCCGTCTATTTTTATGGGACAGTCCTTAATCATATGATCCTTGGACCCACACTTGAAACATCCTCCTGTCTTCTTCCAACACTCTCCTAGGTGCTTCTTTCCACACTGATCACAGGTACGATACTGTCCTCCTGTCACAGCCTGCTGACCTCGCGGCCCATTAACTCTAGGCCTCTTTTGAATATTCCCAGAAGACCCTGATGATCCAAATCCTCTCTTCTGCTTATTTCGGTCCGTGTTCTGCCTCACAGAGTCCTTAATTCTTTCGGCTACCTTAGCCTTCTCTACCAACACAGCAAATTCCCGCTCTTGCTGCGGAGCTATCAATAACCTCAGATCATCCCTCAGTCCGTCCTCAAACCGGACACACCGCTCATGCTCCGTAGCCACGATTCCTCGAGCATACCGGCTCAATCTTAGGAATTCAGCCTCGTACTCCGCCACGGACTTATTCCCTTGAACCAGCCCCAAAAATGCCTTCCTCTGTGCATCTAGATAATGAGTACCAACATACTTCTTCTGGTATGCCGTCTTAAGATACTCCCAAGTAAGTTCCTCAGCTGTAGCACCATCCCGAACTGTGAGCCACCATTGATATGACTCATCACGAAGTAGTGACACCATTCCTTTCACTTTCTCTTCAGTAGTCAGATCCAACTCATCCATAATCCGTTCGGTCGCTTCCAACCAATACTCAGCAGTACTGGGTGCCACACCAGATACGCCACAGAACACCTCAGCTCCATTGGCTCGGAGTCGCTTGGGTACAGATTTTCGAGCTCCCATATTTCCACCTGCTCCAGCCACTATTTCCAGAACTCGCAGAACTGCCTGCGATACAGCATCATCCCCCGTCTGATCTTGCTGCTCAACACCAACAGCTGGTGGTGGGGGTGGTGGTGGTACCTCATTTTCAGACCCTTGACCCGACCTAACGGGTTCCGACACAGTCATTCTGCCTCGACCACATCCTCGCACATTACGACCACGTCCCCTAGAGCTCATGTCTACAATCGCGCTTTAATCTGATTTAAGAAATTTTATGTATTAGTATTTGTTCCACTGTTTATCCGCGAACAATTTTAAGAAAAGAGCTTAATAGTAGTTCTTTCGATCAATCAGAGTTTCAAGTCTTCTACCTTAATTCACAGAAACACATCCATTCAGTAGTATATACCATACACATTCACTCTTCAAACATTTTTGTCTGTTCCTATCACAGGGGTATTTTCGTTATTTGTCCTACAGGGGTATTTTGGTAATAAATCGGGGTCAATTTGGAAATTTTAGTAAATTAGGGCACTTTGAAATTTCAAAACTCTAGGGTATTTTTGAAAATTTTCTCAAATCAACGGTATGGCAGAAATTTTGGAAATCGGGGTTATTTTGGTAATTTCGTAAACCAGGGGTAATTTCGTAAATTTTCCAAATCAGGGTATCTTATTATTTTGCAAAAATAGAGGTTTCTAGTATTTTGAAAAATATCTTAGTAAAAGTCGAGGGTAGTATGGTAATAAATTTTTTTCCAAGCCAGGGGCATTTTAGTAATTTTACAACCAGGGGTATTTAGGTAATTTTGTAAATCGGGAATATTTCAGAAAAATTTTATAGAATAGTTTTTACAAATCAAACGGGAAATTTGAGGATTTTAAAACTAGGGTTTTATAAAAATATGGCTAGTCCCTTTCGGGTTTTAGTTATTGAGTTTAGCCCGTGAATAAATCCTCTTGGTTAGGGTGAACCGTCACTACGCACCAGGTAGGATTCGAGTGGAGAGGAGGTGAGTCACTAGGACTGCTTAAATACCAGGCTCCCACCGAAACCAATCCTAGACATGCGCACAATGGTTGCCATACCCTAACTCGGCGACTTAGTCACAGGTTTGTTTAATTAGGCATTAAAGTTTTGTGTAATTGTTGGGATAAACTAGTCCTATAGTTCAAGTACTTAATATACTAATCTACGTTCCATTTATACCCTTCTACAAATCATACTATAATCACACAATAGATAGGGGTACTTACCTGGTGGACTTCGGGTCGGAGACTTAGGTGCCATGCCAGAAAAACCTGCTCAATTCCAAAAAGATTTTTATAAAACTTATTTGGGCTCGATTTGAAAACGTTGTGGGCTTTAAACCCAAGCCGAGAGTTATAAAACTGGGCTCTGATACCAAATTGAAACACCCCAAACCCGGCCTACGAGCCTCGACCAGATATGGTATGTTCCTCGAGAAAAACGGTTCAAACTCGTTTATTTCTTTGGAAAACTTTGAGTGATTTTAGAGAAAAATTTGATTTGGGTTCAAGTTGAAAACATCGTTATTTTCAAAGATTTCGTTTTGTTAAACTTTATTGTTATATTTCAAAACTATAAGTTACTGGTAAAAGTCGAGTCTATAAAGTTTACTATTTAATTTGTAAATCATTTGGATTTAAGTGTCAAAACATTTATCACTTATTATTAAGAAAAGTTACCTAAACTTTAAGTTGATAAAAATTCGTATTTATAATAACATAATTAAAATGCATGCATAACAGTTCATACTAGTGGCCTTATTACATCAAAAACAAAACCCAAAATAAATTCAAAGTACTTAAAATAAAAATCCAAAACGAAATAAATTCTGAGCTGAGCATGGCCACCACTAAGTTCCTGCCGACCGGTCCATCTACTGAGTGTCATCTGAAAATATTTCCCACAACAGGGTGAGTCAAACAGACTCAGTGTGTATAACCACCAACACCAAGTCCCAATGATATAGGCATATCAGATCATACATAAACATATAGCAATTATAGATAATGATGCAATCCCGAACCCAAACCTAGATACCCAACCACTACACATCACCCGTACCAACCATCACACCGTGGGGACTACTAAGTCGACCCTCCATCCGCTACACACCATCGAAGGCAGTCGCTGCAGACGACGTGCTCATCGCCCTTATATAAATTGTGGCATAGCCACCAGATAATAATAATTTTGTGACATAAGTCACCACATTCAGATTTTGTGACATAAGTCACCACATTCAAATATTGTGGTATAAAACCACCAGATCACTTCCCCTTTTCAAATTCACCCATATGCCCCATGTCATACAAATATGCATAATCCATGTCATATTCCTTATTCACATTCTTATAGTTTCACATATGTGTCATAACAGATCATATTATACTCATAGTAGGAGTAGGTAAACGTACCTGAGTACTTTGTACCATTGCATGGTACTCTAGCCATATCTTTCACATTCTTATTAACACATGCATTAAAATAATACCATAAATCTATTAAGACTAAGGGTAGGGCTACACACCTGGTATTAACGCTCTATTGAAATCCTGAAAACCCGATCTAATGCTTTAGATCCTTAATTCCTACATTCGGCCAACACTTAGTATTTTAGCAAAAAGCCTATTCGGCTATAAGATCAAATCCCGAAGGATTTATCGCAACTTAATCCTTACCTTGCTGCCGATTTGATTACTAATCAAATCCCGAAGACTTGTGATGCTCCTTCTTGCAATCGGCTAGATACTATATCACTTAACTAATTAGTTTCGACTTTTGAACATTTAAGAAACAGATTGGAATCCCTAAGTATGGCCTTGGCCGAATGTACATATGTACTTACCTTGTGATTTTAAATCCCGAAAAGTGCTACTTGATTGGGGTATCTGCCAAAATCACTATGGCATATGTTAGATCTAATTCTAACATTTAATCATAGTAAATGGCCCTTGGCCGAATACATGACTTACCTTAGATCTTTATAAGTCCCGAAATATCCTTCCTTGTAGTCGACAATTGCAGAACCCAAAACACTCCTTCATAATTTCGGCCAAAGACATTAAGGGTATTAGTTCCTAGATTTCGGCTAAAAGAAAAAGATAGGAAACCGAATAGCATTTGATCTTACCCTTACTACAGAAACCGACAGCACCTTTGCCTGACACCACAGAGAGATTCGGCTTTGAAGAACACTAGGGAGATTCGGCTTTTGATGCTAGAGAGAAAACGTGAGAAGGAGAAGAAGTAAGCTAGGAGAATTCGTCAATGATGAAGATTGGTAGGGAGGTTTCGGCCTTGTTGAAGATGGGAGAGTAAGTTTCGGGTTTGAGGGAGTGAGTGACAAAGAAATATAATGCGAAAGAAGAAAGGAGATGATGCTCAAATGGTTCCAAACTTTCGGCTTTGGTCTAGAGAGAAAAGGGTGAAAATTTCCGCACTTCACTAGAGAAAGAAAGGAGAACCGAAAAGAACCTCTAAACCTCTCTTTAGGAATTCGGCTATGACCCAAAATTGATTACCAAAGAGTCCCTTGGCCGGCCACACACATCCCCTTATCAACTTCCCCATTTTTCTCCTATTTTATCTCTTATCTTGATCTAAAAATAAAGAAAAATAAATCTACATTTATCTATCTATTTAGCAGAATTTTTATAAGGAATTATCCAAGTCAAATCCTCATCCATCTAGTCTCCCCATGCCGTCCACCACTGCTCATCCATGCAGCAAAATAAAACTCTTTTATTTGCTTCCCATGCGACTCGAACGCAAGCCCTTGCACCTTGCATATGGCGTCACTTACTAGGCCTTAAGTGGCGCCTCCAAGCCACTTAGACAAGCCCATTTTTGTGTCATAAATCCCCTACATATTTTCTTAAGGCCCTATCAGACTTAGCTTCCTCTTTTAAACTTAAAATCGAATAATTTCTAAGGCATTTGACTACACACTAAGGTTCACAAAATTCATAATACACATTTACAACACACATAAGCATGTTATTTCATATAATTTAGTATTAATGCATAAGCTATAATCCAGGATATTACAATATATTTGTATCCTATCTGCCAATTTTGTATTTGTAATGTCACACCCCAAAATTAGGCCTAGGAGCTTTGATGGTATTTTAGGAATTTTAGCTCTAGTGAGCTTCGAAATTTCGTAACATGGTTAATCAAAAATGTTTTCGTCTATGTCTTTTTGAAAATCAAATCAATTTTTGCAAATAGTATCGAAAAGACTTTCAATTTTGAAATTGGGACTGATTTGTAAAAGTGTCTAAATTATGAGTATTTATAAGGTAGGTAAACCAAATTTTAAAATACAACCTAATATCATCCTCCATCTACAGGTTTCACGTTAGTTCTTCCCATTTTCTTTGTTTTGTCATCCCTTTACATTCCCAAACCCTAATCACTTAATTTTATTTTGCAAACTTAATTCTTTTAATTTCTATCATTTCCCAAGTCATAAATCTTCATAGAATTTCAATAAAAACATCTAAAAACCCCAAAAGTTTCTCCATTGTCAAGTTCGTGGGTTTTCTAAATTTTTAACTAAAGCTTTGTTTTTCTTCTATTGAAGGTAACAATTCATCTTTCTATTAGTTTTAAATGCTAGCTAGTCCTTTAAACTAAGTTTTTAGCCATTAAAACGCATGTTTCAAATAAAAGCCAAAAATTGGGTCGTTAATGGTGGATTTTGTGATTTGGAGTAAAAATGTGGTTTCAAAATGTTTTTTAATTAGTTTTGACATGATGAGAAGGTTTCTAAAATGATTTTAAAGTTTTGTTAAAGATTTCCAACGTTTTAATGAATTTTCGTGCAAATTTCCATAGCATGTAAAAAATATCGATACCATGAATTGGTAGTTTTGCGTAGTTCAAAGGTTGAGAATCGGTCATAGGTGGGTAATTGGATGAATAGAATTTGTTTTAGGTAAAAAGATTAAGTGTAGACCGAGATAATTAAAATTCAAGTTTGATATGTCGAAGGTTTCGGTTTCAAGAGAATTTAGCTTAGGCTTGTGTTTTTTGTTGATTTAGGAGAGTTTTTGGCTGAATGTTGATTGTGTGAATTATTTGGTTAAAGCTTTGGATTCGTTAGGAGCTTCTACAAGTTAAGGAGAAGCTAGTTTGAGCTTTTGGCATCTCAGCAAAAGCGTAATTGGTGAGTATTGAAATCACTGCTTGTAGACATGATTCATTGTGATAATTGGGAATTTAGAAGTAGCCAAAACCCCTAATCTAAATTTCGAGTGTAAGTTTTCTCATTCCCATGTTAAAGTTGTGATATATGTGCTTGAGAAAATGAGAACTAAGATGTGATGTTATGACTTATGAGATGTGCTTGTGATGACTGTTGTGAAACTGTAAATGTAGGCATGTTATTCATGCCAAATGAAATTGATAATGTTGTGTTAATGATGCTAATATGCAGTGACAGTGAGCAACAAATTGGTAAGTAAAATGTGTGATATATTGTGGATATTTTGGCCTTGTGACCTTCTAAGACTGTTGGATAAAGTTGGCATACTGTAATAGCCCGTTTTCAGTGAAATCAGAAGAGTGGTTTTGGGACCACAAATTCAAAGTCAAAAAATTTATTTATTATTATTTTATTACCTACAACATGATAGAAGTACCATATAAAAATTTTGTTAAGAAATTTTACCGTTTACATGCATAATTTGATAAAAAAAGACTAAATCGTATAAAGTACAAAAGTTGAGTTTTAATAGCTAAAGGTATTAAATAGCTATAGAACTTTAAAATGGAAGTTCTTATATAGTAATTAAACCATAAATGATTTAGTGGAAGATGTTGGCTTGGCATTTGAGTAATTTTTAAAGTTATTAAAGGTTAAATTAGTAAAAAGGAAATAAATGTTAAAATAAAAAATAAATAAATAAAGCTTTCATCTTTGTTTCTTAACCACAACCGAATGTAGAAGAAGAAATAGCCATTTTTGAAGCTTGATATTTAGCCAAGCTTGTAAGCTCAATTGGTAAGTGATTTTTGTTCCGTTTTTGATGATTTCTATGTTTTCGGGATCGTTATAGCTTAATCTAGCTAGCCTGGGGACTAATTTGTAAAAAAAAACTATTAGGGTTTAACCATTGATGAATATATATGATTTTTGAAGTTTGATGATAGAAAATGAATGGTTGTTGTTAGATAAATAACTTTTGTAAAGGGGTTTTTGGTGAAATTGTCAATTAGGGATTAAATTGAAAAGTGATAAATTCATGGTAAAATTTGTGAATTCGTGAAATATGTGAGTTTTTATAAGCATGTGTAAAAATTTTCTAGGCTTGGGTAGGGGTAAAATTGCATGAATTTCATTTTCTGAGCCTAGGGACTAAATTGCAAAAAAAAATTAAAAGTATAGGGACAAAATGATAATTTTGCCAAAAATATGTGTTGGACTAAATTGAATGAGAAACATATTAAATTGAGTTAAATTTATCTGTATAAATCAAGACAGACCTTGTATGGAGTTAGATTGGCGCAAAGGGAAAATCTCGGATTAATCGCCTCCATATCTACTTATACTCGTCGAGGTAAGTTTGTGTAATTAAATTGTGTATTTATAAGTTTTAATTGAATTATATATATATATGTGTTTGTATAATTGCCATGTACAATTACCGATCGCATATTCGGTAGCGTACGATGATTATCGAGTCCCGTTTGAACCTTAAGAATTCGTAGGATACAAATGACATGTAACACCCCAAACTCGGCCTAGACGTTACGACTGGATCTGATGTGTCACATCGAAGTGTTGATTTGAAAACTGGTCTTGTCGATGAAAATTCGTGACTAAAGTTTTAAATCCTTTTTTAAATAATTGCTATTGAAAACGTTGGGGCTGTAGAACCAAAACTTGTTAATCACTTATTGGTCGTTTCATTTATTACAAGTTTATTAATCTGAATTGAAAACCGCGAAAGCTTTTCTAATTGTAAACTTTAAAATTTGAAATGTGTGATTCCCTTTGAAAACAGTTATTGTTTTGAAAGCTCGTGTTTCCTAATCTAGTAGGTTGAAGTAAGAAGTTAAACCAAATAAAAGTTAAAACCTCAACTGGCCTTACTACATAAATATCAACCCCAAAATTAAATATTTAAAAAGCTAGATGTAAATTAGAACACTCGCGAACATGTGGCCACCTCCAAGTCCCTCGTAGCTCCAAATCATCTAAAGCTGGGGATTACCTGTGCAGTTAAAAGAAAAGGGTGAGTTACGAGAACTTAGTGTGTAATCCCCTACCATGCAGTAACAGTCTGGGCCAGAACCCTATTCAGTAATAGTACAGTGTGGGCCTTAACCCAATACAGTAACAGTACAGAACAGTGATGCAACCCAACCCAGTCCAGCCAACACACCACCCGTACCAACCAACACACCATGTGGGGACTAAGTCAACCCACCCAGCCAACACACTAATATCGCAACATAGCTGCTAATAGTAATGCAGCCAAGCTGCTACTAACAGTAAATGTGGCCAAGCCACTAAAATCATAACACATGGCGAAGCCGCTAGAACAGTAATAACGTGGCAGAGCCACTAGTAAAGTACTTCCTTTAAATCAGAATCCCAACCCTAATGCAGAATGTCGTGTCATAAATATTACATGTATGCAGTATGTCATATTTATAACCAGTCATATAGATATCATACACATATCAACTAAACTACCACTAGGGGTATAATAGTCATTTTGTCAATTAGGGGTAAAACGGTAATTTTACCCCTTAGGGGTATTTCGGTAATTCTACCCTACAAGGGTATTTCGGTCATTTAGCTCACTAGGGGTATTTCAGTTGTTTTACACATTAAAGGTATTTCAGTCATTTTACGACCTTTCCCAAGGCCTACGGTCGCCTCGAATGACACAGATAGTCCATTTGGTCGAAATAGTGTAAATGGGCTCTAAGCCCAATATCCGGATGTGGCCCGCCTGGCCCAAATTCTATCATAGTTATGCGATCTACGTAGCCCAAAACAGTTTCTGCTACTTTTCGTAAATTTTATCCGTGTAGGACCCACAAGCCCATTGGGCCCACACGACCCATTTCGGCCCAACAAGGCCAATAACAACCCAAGTGCACGGAAACACTTGTGGTGGCCTCTATAGTCTATCACCCATGTTTGTGGGCTCGATTTACCGCACAAGCGATCGCACGCTCATGAGGCCTCGAATGCCGAAGTTTCGGCTTTCTGGCTTTTCGGCTTTTACCGACTCACAAAAACGATAGTGTGATTACACACAATTTTTCCGGAGTCTTTCCAAGATCTACGAGCACCCAACCTAGCATCATCAAAATTCGATGTTAGTCCTTAATCGTTAGGGTAACGCTCTCTTAATAACACTTAATCCGAAATATCTCCCTTACCTAGCTTGACGACAGACTTTAATCTCGTAAGGCCACCAATCAGGATTGATCACACGCCTATGTCGAATATCTGTATCAAAATAGTTCTTATTAACCAAAACAGTGATCCAATATGTGGTCTTAATCCAAAAATGCTACTTACCAACCGCCGGAATATTCGGCCTAGTCTAAGAGTATGGTATTGATCTTACCCTTAATGAGAGACAGAGTTTGATGCTTGAATAACTTCTGCACTTCTCCACTCGGGAAAACTGATTTCAAAATACTTGCAGAACTGAAACAGAGGGGGGGAAAGGAAGCGGAGAATTTGGTCACCACTGAACTAATCAAGAAAAAGACTGGGTTCAGGAAATAAAAACCAGAAGGGATAATATTCGGCTTAAGATTAGAAAGGGAGAAGAAAAGAGGAATGGCGAATCGACATAGAGATGAAGAAGGAGAAGAACTTCAAGGGAGAACTCAGCACTTGATGTTTATGTTTCGGCAAAGAGTGGGTAGCAATTGAGAAATAAAGATGAAAAGAAAAAGACCAGAATGGTCAAAAATGTTGCACAAGATGCCACAAAAAGAAGTAAATCCCGAAACGTACAAAAAGAAAACCCAAAATAATAGAGAGGATTTTCGGTTTCTACCGTCTCACAAAGATGCTGAAAATGTACCAAAATGAATGCCCATAGCCGAATCCCCTGCTCAAGCTTTCCCATTCGACCAAGACTCGCCTCACATCCTAACTCCTTGAAAGTCTCCACAGATACCTCCTAGATTCACTCCACACCCCCAATTCAAACTCATTCAAATTTGATGACCAAGTCTCCAACCACTTCTACAGAGTTTGAATCAAACTCTACCTCTCACACCACTGAGACATAAAATAAAATCCCATCTTTGCATGCCATGGGATTTGAACCCACTCCTTTTTAAATGCCCAACATGCCACTTGCCACCACAACACAAGATCTTTTGTGTCACAAAACAAACACAACTTAATATATGCCTTTCAAGCTAACATCCAGATTTCCAAAAGAGCAATCAAAATTTTGCCAAAGGCCATACTTGAACCCAGGCTTCCTAAATACCCCCAAACACACCCAAGTCACTTAGCTATTGAAGCAGATAAGCAATTTTGTCAGAACATGAAAAATTAAAGACCCTATATTTTTGGGGCGTTACAACTCTACCCCCTAAAAGAAATTTCAGCCTTGAAATTTACCTGGTCAGAGTAGGTGAGGATATTGTTGTTGCATCACCTCCTCAGGCTCCCACGTGGCTTTCTCGGTACCATGATTACACCAAAGCGCCTTGACCAAAGGAACAGATTTCCTCCTTAATACCTTAACATCACGATCCAATATTTGTACCAGTTCTTCCTTAAAAGTCAGGTCAGGTCTAACCTCGATCTCCTCAACCGACACTATATGTGAGGGATCAGAGCGGTATCGCCTCAGCATGGAGACGTGGAACACATTATGTATCATGTTTAACTCAGGAGGCAGCTCAAGCTGATAGGCGACCGATCCCACTCGCTTTAATATTCGGTAAGGTCCGATAAATCTAGGGCTTAGTTTGCCTTTCCGTCCAAATCTCAAAATCTTCTTCCATGGTGAGACTTTCAAAAAGACATAATCTCCCACAGAGTATTCTATCTCTTTACGCTTTAAATCTGCATACGACTTCTACCTATCAGATGCTTCCTTTAACCGATCTCGAATCAACTTTACTTTTACTTCAATTTCAGAAACTAACTCTGGCCCCAAAACTTGCCGCTCACCCAGTTCTGTCCAAAGGTAGGGGTACGACACCTATGACCATATAACGCCTCATATGGTGCCATCTGAATATTGGATTGGTAGCAGTTGTTATATGTGAACTCTGCTAGCGACAAGTAGTCTTCCCAACTGCCTTTGAACTCAATTACACAGCTTCTTAACATGTCCTCCAATATCTGTATCACCCTCTCCGACTGACCGTCGTTCTGAGGATGAAATGCCATACTGAAGTCCAGCCTTGTACCCAAAGACTTGTGTAACTTTTTCCAGAATCGAGATGTGAATCTAGGGTCTCTGTCCGAAATGATAGACACTGGTACCCCATGCAGTCTCACAATCTCAGCCACGTATAACTTAGCCAACTTCTGCAGTGAATAATCAGTGCGGACCGGTATAAAGTGGGCAAATTTAGTCAGTCGGTCAACAATAACCCATATCGAGTCCTTCTTCGTCGGCGTTAAGGGTAGTCCACTTACAAAATCCATGATTACCCTCTCCCACTTCCAGAGTGGAATCTTTACTGGTTGTAGTAACTTAGAAGGTAGTTGGTGCTCAGCTTTAATTTGCTGGCATGTCAGACACTTGCCTACGAAATTGGTAACCTCGCGCTTAAGCCTTGGCCACCAGTACAGTTCACGCATATCTCGATATAACTTGCTTCCACTAGGATGCATGGCATAAGGACTGCTAGCGCCTTCTGTAGGATAGACTACCTCAGCTCAGAATCTCTCGGTATACAAACTCTCCCATGGAACATAGTCTCCCCCTTCTCGACCAATCGGAAACGAGAAACCAACGAATCATCCAGCAACTGTTTCTCCTTAATTTGATAAATACAGGTCTGTCTCACTTGGAGTTCAGCCAACAAACTACCATATTCAAACAGGCTGAGTCGAGCAAACATTGCTCTCAAATCAGATACACCCTATGACTCAGTGCATCGGCTACTACGTTAGCTTTACCAGGATGGTACTCAATCGAGCAATCATAATCCTTAAGCAACTCTATCCATCTTCGTTGCCTAAGATTTAACTCCTTCTGAGTAAGGAAGTACTTGAGGCTTTTATGATCTGTGTAAATAATAGACTTCTCACCGTATAAGTAATGCCTCCAAATCTTCAGTACGAAGACCATCGCAACTAACTCCAAGCCGTGAGTGGGGTAATTCACCTCGTGAGGCTTAAGCTGACGAGATGCGTAAGCAACCACCTTACCCTCTTGCATCAACACACAGCCCAATCCAGTGTGCGACGCATCACTATAGATAATGAATTCCTTCCCCGACTCTGGCTGTATTAACACAGAAGCTTCAGTCAGAAATTTTTTCAGTTTCTCAAAACTCTCTTGCTGCTTATTGGTCCAATTAAACGGTACCCCTTTACGCAGCAATTTAGTCAGGGGTGCAGCAATCAGTGAAAACCCCTCAACAAAATGTCTATAATACCCAGCCAGACCCAAAAAGCTTCGAATATCAGATACAGTCTTTGGTGG
This sequence comes from Gossypium australe, assembly GCA_005393395.2. NCBI lineage: Eukaryota > Viridiplantae > Streptophyta > Magnoliopsida > Malvales > Malvaceae > Gossypium > Gossypium australe. The sequence continues at coordinate 37,722,633 of CM016615.1, read as the reverse complement.
TTTCCAATTCAATACGGCTTCAATTTTTCGAGGATCAACATCCCCTTGGCAAACACCACGTGACCCAGAAATGTCACTTCTCGCAACCAGAACTCACACTTGCTGAACTTTGCGTATAGCTGCTTTTCCCTCAGAATTTGCAAAACAATTCTAAGATGTGCATCATGATCTTCCTCGGTTCTGGAATACACCAGGATGTCGTCTATAAACACCATTATGAACCGGTCCAAATAGGGTTGGAATACTCAATTAATCATATCCTTGAAAGTAGCTAGTGCATTCGTCAACCCAAACGGCATTACTAGAAACTCGTAATGACCATAACGAGTCCTGAACACAGTCTTATACACATCCACTTCCTTAACCTTTAGCTGATGGTACCTAGATCGAAGATCTATCTTGGAGAAAATCGAAGCTCTTCGCAGCTGGTCGAACAGATCATCTATCCTCAGTAAAGGGTACTTGTTCTTAATAGTCAGTTTATTCAGTTGACGATAATCAATGCACATGCGCATGGATCCATCCTTCTTCTTAACAAATAACACAGGTGCTCCCCATGGAAACACACTCGGCCGAATGAATCCTCGGTCCAAAAGCTCTTGAATTTGAGCCTTTAACTTTACCAACTCCTTCGGTGCCATCCTATAAGGGGTGATGGACACCGGAGCTGTTTTAGCTAGGAGCTCAATACTGAATTCGACCTTACGGTCTGGGGGCAACCCAGGAAGCTCTTCAGGAAATACATTCAAAAATTCCTTAACAATTCTGACATATCCAACAGAAGGACCTTTAGAATTAGAACTGCTGACATAAGCTAAAAACGTCTTGCAACCCTTGTGAACCATTTTCTCGACCTTTAATGCTGAGATTACGTTAGACAGGTAATCTCTTCGCTCCCCCAACAAAACCACCTCCTTATCCTCAGTATACTTCAACACCATACGCTTAGCATCGCAATCCAAATTCGCACGGTGTTTCACTAACCAATCCATGCCCAATATAAGATCGAATTCGCCAAATGGCAGTTCCATCAAATCCTTCAGAATGACAATCCCTTGGACCTCTAGGGGCACGTTTCTGAACAACTTATTCACCCTAACCGACTCTCCCAGTGGACTTAACACAGTCATCTCCCTATCAGTAATTTCGAACTAAAAACCTAGCGTCCCAGACACAGTGCATGCAACATAAGAGTGTGTAGACCCAATGCCAATTAAAGCAGTGTATGATACATTATAAATTAGAAATGTACCAATTATGATGTCCGGGGCGTCGCTATCCTCTTGGCAACAAGCAGCATAGACCAAACCTGCTGTCTCACCTCCATATTACCAGCACCTCTGCCCGGTGCTCCACGACCTCTTCCCAAACCATTTCCTCCTCTGGCCTGACTACGGCCTCTCGGTGGTTGCTAACCACCTCCCAAACAATTTCAGATGCTCAGAAATTTGATAATGAGTTATTAGTGAAATGAGCTCAATGCGATTCAAATTCTGAATCTGAATTTCGGGTTGTTGATGATTGCTTGAGTTTCTGAGGTCGTATCTATGTTCCGAGAAATTCAGAGTTGATTCAGCTGATTTTAAGTGAAGCACATAACAGTCGTCTATCTGTTCATCCGAAGAGTACAAAAATGTATCATGATTTGAAATGACACTGTTGGTGGTCTGGTATGAAACGAGACATTTCTAAATTTTGTTTCGAACATCAAGTTCTGCCTGGTTTGCTACAGCCAATTCTGATTCCTGAATGGAAATGGGATAGAGTGATAATGGATTTTGTTTCTAGTTTGCCCTAGACTCCGAGAAAGGAAGATGCGATTTGGATCATAGTTGATTGATTGACGAAATCTGTCCATTTTATTCCGGTAAGGTCTGATTATTCACTTAACAGATTAATCGAGCTTTATATTTTTGAGATTGTCAGATTGCACGGGGTGCCACTATCGATTGTGTCAAATAGGGATCCGAGGTTTACATCGAGGTTCTAGAAGAAATTGCAAGAAGCTTTAGGTACAAAACAGATGGTCAATCTGCGCGGATCATTCAGATTCTTGAAGATATGTTAAGATGTTGTATACTTGAGTTTAACGGTACGTGGGAACAGTATCTGCCATTGATTGAATTCGCATACAATAACAGTTTTCAGTCAAGTATCAAAATGGCACCTTATGAAGCTTTGTACAGACGTAAATGTCGTACACCTCTGTATTGGACTGAGCTCAGTGAAAATAAGCTACATGGGGTTGATTTGATAAAAGACTCATAACAAAAAGTGAAACTGATCCGAGATTGTTTAAAAGCAGCATCTGACCATCAGAAGTCTTATGCCGACTTGAAACGAAAAGATATAGAATTTGAAATCGGCGACAAAGTATTTCTGAAAGTGTCTCCGTGGAAGAAAGTGCTTCAATTCGGACGTAAAGGCAAATTAAGTCCAAGGTTCATCGGACCGTATGAGATCATTGAACGAGTTGGACCTGTTGCATATAGATTAAGGTTGCCCTCTGAGCTAGAAAAGATACACAATGTATTTCATGTTTCGATGCTCCGTATATATCGATCCGATCCGTCACATGTGATTGCCCCATCTGAAATTAAAATTCGATCTGATATGACATATGAAGAGGAACCGATCCTTATTTTAGCTCATGAAGTGAAAGATTTGAGAAATAAGAAAATTCTGTTAGTGAAAGTATTGTGGAATTGACATGGAATAGAAGAGGCTACGTGGGAGGCCGAAGATTTAATGAGACAGCAATATCCGAATCTGTTTAACGGTAAGATTTTTGGGGACGAAAATCCCTAAGGGGGAGAATTGTAACAGTCTGGTTTATACCCTAGTCGGAACAGTGGTTTCGGGACCACAAATCTGAGTCTGTATAATATTTTAATATTATATTCTGTGCCATTGATATGTGACTAAGTATGTGGTAAATTTTCGTGAACTAATTTGTATGTCTGTGTGTTTAATTTGAGCAAAGGATTGAATTGCATTAAATGTGAAAGTTGCTTGTTATTTGTTAAAGTATTTATGTGATGTGGCTTTTAAAGGTGAAGGCCTTATGAAACAAATAGACCACTATTTACTTAGTGGAAGAACAAAGGACAAATATGTCCTTATTATATGTTTGTTTTATTTATTAATTGAATGGATATTTTAGTAAAAGGATTAATAATATGTTATTAATAAAACAAATGAAAAAGCTAGTGGATGTGTTCATCTATTCTAGCCGAAAATACCAAAGAAAAAGAAAGCTTTGAAGCTTTGCATATTCGGCTACTTACAAGCCAAATTCAAGGTATGTTTTCGGTCGATTTTCGATAATTTTTACGTTTTTGCAATTGTTGCTTTGTCTACTATCAAGCACATGTCTCAATTTTGTGTACCGATGATGTTTGTGAGATATATCATTGATGATATGTTGAGCTTTGTAAGGAATTTAGTTGTTAAATGTAAGATTTGAGCTAGATGAACATACTTTGTTCTTGAAATTTTGATGAATTTAGCTAATTAGGGCTAAATTGAGAAAATAGTAATTTGAAGGACTAAATTTGCAAATTTGATGGAAAATATGGGCTTGTGTGATGTTCATAAGCATTTGGCTAAGCATGAGTATGTGATGATTTTTGTGAATTTGATGTTTTGAGAAAAATGGTCTAAATTGATAAATTATGCAAATATGAGGGTTAAATTGCAAATAGCCCTAAATGTGTGTCCTTGGATTGAATTAAATGAGTTAATGAATAAAAGGGTTAATTCTGAATATGTTTAGATCAAGAACCGAGGAAAACAGATTTAGATCGAGGGAAGGCGAAAGTAACCGAGTAGCCGTTTCCATTCCAATAAGTCGAATCCGAGGTAAGTCATTATGCAAATAAACATATTTGTATTGAACTGTGTATGTTCATATGATCATTGTTAACTATGAATGTTTATGAGATGATCTGTACATGAATTCCGAGATAAGATTGTTATAGTGACAATGTCCGCGAAGTCACGTACGAACCTAGGAATAGATAGGATTAGCTATGTCATGACATATGTATCTATTCTGTTTTTATCATGTAAGACCACGTCTGGGACGTTGGCATTGATTTGAGATTTTGTGTAAGACCTCGTCTAGGACGTTGGCATCGATATGATTCTTACGTGTAATGCCATGTCTGGGGCATCGGCATCGTATTAATTCGTTTAAGACCTTGTCGGGGACAGTGGCATCGATATCTGAGTGCATATAAGACCTCATCTGGGACGTTGGCATTGTACAACTATTTCGAGCTTTCTGAGTATCCTACTAGATTTCTTACGGTTCAACGGGCAAGTCTGTGATACGAATGGTTATGTAAATAGTGAATCCATTTCAGGTACGTTGATTCATACACTAAGTGTGTGTATATAAGGTAAGTTCCTATGTGATCTTACTATGATGATTTTGTATTTGGATAACATTATGAGATGTGTTAGTAAGCATGAAAGAGCTATGTATATATACAACTTTTGAATTGGTGGTTGTGGCAAATACGGTCAAGTATATGGACCAAAGCATATATGTGATAGTTTGTTAAGTAATTATGATGTTTCAATGTACTTATGTGCATGTATGCCTTCCATGCTAAGTTTGTTTGTATTATGACTTACTAAGCTTTTGGAAAGCTTACTCTGTGTGTGTATTTCCTCTGTTTTATAGGTCGTCAAAGCTACTGAAGGCTCGGGACCGTCAAGGATCGTCATCACACTACTACACTCATTTTGGTACATTTTGGAAATGTATATAGCTAGATATAGCATGTATAGGCTAGTATTTGGTATAAGTTTGTCATATGAACTTAGCCATGTGATTTGGCTATTTATGAGTTGATAATTTGCTTAAATAAATGTGATATGTGTGAAGTTATTTTGGCATGGCTAGTTGATTCATGAATTGGTCAAGTTTTTGGGAAAGCATTTGGATGAACTATACTTGATATACACATGTTTTGGTCTTGAAAGTTGACATGGTTGAAATGGATTTTGAATGTATAGATTGAATGGTTATTTTGGTTGTTTAGTATGCATGAAATGTGTTGGTGATTATGGCTTGTAGGTAAGACCCAAGTGGGTGTCATTTTGGCCTTTAAAATGGCCTATAATGTCACACAGTTGTGGCACACGGGCGTGCCTAGTGACCGTGGGCGTAAGTCAATATATGGCCTAAGAGCACACGGACGTGCCTGGTAGCTGTGTGGTTTTGACAGGATTGACCACGGCCAAAGTACACAGGCATGCTTGGTGTCCGTGGAGCAAAGGTCAGTTTCGACCACGGGGAGGACACACGGGTGTGTTTAGCAGCCGTGGGAGGCACACGGCCTACCCCTACGGGCGTGTATCCCCTGAAACTTAGAAAAGTTTTAAATTTCCATGAAGTTTCCGTAAGTGTTACGGTTTAGTCCCGACCCCTCTCTAGCATGTGTTTAAGCACTTATACACTTTAATAAGGGACTAATTGTTTATGTTTGATGGATTATGATGATTATTGACTTTGTGTCGTAAATGAGTTGTGAAATGATCCTATTGTCTGGTAATGCCTCTTAACCCTAATCCGGCGATGATTTCGGGTTAGGGGTGTTACACACATACCCAGCTTATCGTCAATATGCATTAAGATGGTATCGCACTTAGCCCACCATTTAGCATTCTCACCACACATTCACATATCTACTTACTTAATCATTCATCCATTCACAATTTTTACCACATTAATCCCACATAGGTTTTCATTCATCCCTAATAATGACTCTTGAAAATTTCGGCAGCATTGGAGAAGAAGATGAATGAATTTTGTCATCTTTTCCTCCTTTTTAATCATTTAATTGTTAAATGACCAAAATGCCCTTTTTGATAAACTTTCTATTTTAACTCATCCATGCCCAATTTTGTCCAAAAATTAGAATTTGGGTAAATTTCTATTTAAGGACCCCTAATTAATATTCTAAAGCTATTTCACACAAATAGCTTCTAGAATCTCACATTTTGCAAGTTTTGCAATTTAGTCCTTTTGGACAATTCAACTGAAATTTCACAAAATTGCTTCACGAAACTTTCACACTAACATGCAAACATAGCATAAACCTCAAAAACTCATACATAGACCTCAGATTTGTGGTATCGCACCACTATTCTGACTAGGCCCTAAACCGGGATGTTACAACTCTCCCCCCTTTTAGAGACTTTCGCCCTCGAAAATCTTACCAGTAAAGAGGTTTGGATGTTGCTCTCTCATAGATTCTTCGGTTTTCCACGTAGCCTCTTCCACACCGTGTTTCTGCCATAACACTTTCACTAGTGCTATGCTCTTACTTCTCAACTGTTTCACTTCTCGAGCCAAGATCTTAATCGGCTCCTCTTTATAAGACATATCCGGTCTTATCTCAATTTCCTTTGAAGGAATCACATGTGAAGGATCGGAGTGATACTGTCGCAACATCGATACATGGAACACATTATGAATCTTTTCCAACTCTACCGGCAAAGCCAACTGGTAAGCTACTGGCCCAACTCTATCTGTAATCTCATACGGCCCTATAAATCTTGGACTCAACTTCCCTTTTCGTCCAAATCTCATAATCTTCTTCCACGGGGACACTTTCAAAAATATTTTGTCACCCACCTCAAACTCAATCTCTTTTCTTTTCAAATCCGTGTACGACTTTTGTCGGTCCGAAGAAGTTTTCAGACTATTACAGATTACTCTTACTTTCTCTTCGGTCTCTTTTACCAGATCAACTCCATGGATCCGTTTCTCACTAAGCTCAGTCCAATACAATGGAGTCCGACACTTACGACAATACAAGGCCTCATACGGAGCCATCCGTATACTTGACTGATAACTATTGTTGTAAGCAAATTCGACCAAAGGTAGATATCTCTCCCAACTACCTACGAATTCTAGCACACAGCATCGAAGCATATCTTCGAGAATTTGAATTACTCTTTCAGACTGACCATCAGTTTGCAGATGGAATGCAGTACTGAAATTCAACCTTGTACCCATGGCCTCTTGCAACTTCTTCCAAAATCTCGAAGTAAACCTCGGATCTCTATTCGAAATAATAGACATAGGGACACCATGCAATCTCACTATCTCTGCAACATACAACTCAGCTAACTTATCGAGTGAATAATCAACACGTACTGGAATAAAGTGAGCCGACTTCGTTAGTGTATCCACAACAACCCACACAACATCTTTCTTTTTCGGAGTCATCGGCAACCCCATCACAAAATCAATGGTAACCCGATTCCACTACCATTCGGGAACCATCACTGGCTGAAGCAATCCCGAAGGCACTTGATGCTCAGCTTTCACTTGTTGACAAATCAGACACTTTGCCACAAACTTTGAAATATCTCTTTTCATACCCGGCCACCAATAAAACTTCCTCAAATCATTGTACATTTTCGTACTGCCCGGATGTACTGACAAACATCCACTGTGGGCTTCATACAAAACCTTTTGGATCAACTCTTCATCTCTAGATACACAAATTTTGTCATTATATAACAAACAACCATTCGAGCCCACTCGAAAATCAGAATCACCTTCAGATCCGTACTTAGCTCTCTTAGCTTGCATCTTACTGTCATTTCTCTGAGCCTCACATATCTGATGAACAAATAGTGGCTTAGCACCATCATCAGCTATTGCTAAACTCGTGCTCATAACTCTTAGAGCATACAAGGATTTCCTACTCAGGGCATCCGCAACCACATTCGCTTTTCCCGGGTGATAATCAATGACTAATTCATAGTCTTTCAATAACTCAAGCCACCGCGTCTGCCTCAAATTCAGATCGTTTTGATCCATCAAATATCTCAAACTCTTGTGATCTGTAAAGATTCGTCACTTCTCACCATAATGTTGCCAAATCTTTAACGCGAAAACAATCACAACCAACTCCAAATCATGAGTCAGATAATTCTTCTCGTGCGGTTTTAGCTGTCTCGAGGCGTAAGTGACTACCTTACCCTCTTGCATCAACACGCAACCGAGACCATTAAATGATGCATCACTGTAAACCACGAACTCTTTCCCTGATTCTGGTTGAACCAAAATCGGTGCCTCAGTCAACTTTGTTTTCAGACTCTCGAAACTCTGTTGACAAGTTTCATTCCATTCAAACTTGACATCTTTATGCAAAAGTTTCGTTATCGGGGTGGCAATCATAGAGAACCCATTTACGAAACGTCTGTAATATCCTGCTAATCCCAAGAAACTTCTGGTTTCTGACACGTTCCTCGACTGTTTCCAATCCACAATACCCAAAATCTTACTTGGGTCAACTCTGACACCATCACCCGACACAATGTGTCCTAGAAATCCGACCTCTCGGAGCCAAAACTCCCTCTTGCTAAATTTAACATGCACCTACTTATCTCTTAAAGTTTGCAAGACAATTCTCAAATGCTCTTCATGATCATTCTCATTCCGAGAATAGATCAATATCACGTCAATGAAGACAACCACAAACTTGTCTACATATGGTCTAAAAACACGGTTCATCAGATCCATAAAAATCGCAGGTGCATTTGTTAGACCAAACGGCATAACCAAAAACTCATAATGGCCATACCTTGTTCGAAATGCAGTTTTCAACACATCTTGCTCTTTCACTCTCAACTGATAATAACCAGACCTCAGATCTATCTTGGAGAACACTGTAGCTCCTTTCATTTGATCAAAAAGCTCATCAATCCTTGGTAAAGGATACTTATTCTTCACCGTCACCTTGTTGAGCTGTCCATATTCTATACACAATCTCATAGACCCATATTTCGTTTTCACAAATAATATCGGAGCACCCACAGTGAGTAACTCGGTCTTACAAAACCCTTATCTGTAAACTCTTGCAATTGTACCTTCAGTTCTTTCAACTCTAAGGGTGCCATTCTATATGGAGCAATTGAAATCGGTGTCGTTCTTGGAATCAACTCAATCCCAAACTTGACCTCTCTCACTGGAGGTAATCCGGGTAACTCTTCCTAGAATACATCCAGATACTCGCATACTATCGGCACTGTTTCAAACTTCACTCCAACCTCTCGAGTATTCAACTCGAAAGCGAGATAGGATTCACACCCTTTTCTCAAACATTTCTCCGCCACTAGGGAAGAAATCATCACTGGTAGACTATCCGATCCACCTAGTTCAACCCGAATCATATCTCCACTCTCACTTTTCAATTCAATAAACTTAACTAAGACATTATGGGTGGTTAACCAATCCATGCCAAGGATTAAATCAAACTCATCAAACGACAACAACATAAGGTTTGTCGGGAAACAATGATTCTCAATCAATAAAGGACAATTTTTACACACTTTGTCCACTAATACATGCTTTCCTAACGATTTTGACACCTTAACCACAATATCCGTAGACTCAACGGTCATACTCAAACTAGATGCTAACCTCATGCAAATATAAGAATGAGTAGACCCTGGATCTATTAAAGCAATAACAAAGGTGTCATAGAGAGAAAAAGTGCCCGTTATCACATCTGGGGAGGATGCCTCTTCGCGAGCGAGAATAGCATACGTCCTCGCAGGTGCCCGACCCTCTAGTCTCACAGCAGAATCTTTGGATGCACCTCTACCACTATTCCCACCTCTCGGGTTCTTAAATGGTCTACCTCTTGCAGACACATCACTGGATCTTATCCCTTGCTTCTCTTCCTTACCATCTCTGTCGGGGCAATTTCGGATAAAGTGATAGGGTGAGCCACATTTATAACAGTTCCGACTGTTACCCCAACACTCTCTGGTGTGATATCTACCACAACTTGGACACTTCGGTTTGCACTTTGTATTGCCCACACTTTCCATTGAGGTGGATTGGACTCTCGAACCAGAACGAATATTGCCCAAGTCTCGATGCGAATAACCCACTAGTGCTGTCGTCCGAGGATTTCCTTCCTTGGATCTTTTCGACTGGGCTTGATACAACTTGCCCATCGGCCTCTGTCTAGCATCTCGGGCTTCACTCATAGCCCTTCTCTTTTCTTTACTAAACTCGTCGGCCTTACTTGCCCTTTCAACTAACACCACAAACTCTTTCAACTCCAGAATACCCACTAGGAGTTTGATGTCCTCATTCAGTCCATCTTCGAACCTTTTACACAAGATGGTCTCTGTCGATACACACTCTTGAGCATATTTGCTAAGCCTAACAAACTCACGCTCATACTCTGCTACCGACATTCTTCCTTGCTTCAACTCAAGGAATTCCTTCCTTTTCCGATCAGTAAATCGTTGGCTTATATACTTCTTCCGGAATTCTTCCAGAAAGAAGTCCCACGTCACCCGCTCTTTTGGGACCACCAACGTTAGTGTCTTCCACCAATGGTATGCCGAATCCCTAAGCAAAGATACGGCACACTTCAAGCTCTCTTCGGGTGTACATGAGAGTTCATCAAACACTCTCATCGAGTTCTCTAACCAGAACTCCGCCCTCTCAGGTTCATCATCTACCTCAGCTCTAAACTCCTTAGCCCTGTGCTTCCTAATCTTATCCACCGGGGGTTTCGATATCCTCACAACATCAATACCTTGAGGAGCCACTGGATTTGGCTGAGGTATAGAAGGAGATGGAAGAGGTTGAGCATTAGGGTTCGCTCGAACATAGTCTGAATACCAATTACTCATCATCTAGAGAAAGGCTTCCCGTGCCTCTTCTCCTTGACCCCTAGCCACGGGTCCAGTTTGTACAGGCACGGTTCCTTGCACAGGAGCCGACGCATTACTAGCTGCTTCATCAGTAGTAGATTGATCTGGATCCATATACTATACGAAACAAGATTTAAAATCATCAGAAATCACCACACTATCATAGTACACTTATGGCATGTATAGCTAGACTCTTACACTCGTTACGGTAGTCCTAGAACCGACTAAACCATAGCTCTGGTACAACTAAATGTAACACCCCTTACCAGGGTTCTATGCCAGAACCAGGCCCGAGGAGTTACCGTATTAAAACCTCATGATCGCCACTTAGGCTCACCGTGACTACTCTCTTAAGTCACCTCAGTAGCCTCTTTCTCGACTTACGAGGCCTCACTCATACACACGAGGGCTCTCGAGACTATTCCAGAACCTTTTCGATTCTTAAAATTTTCCTCTTTTATACAGGGCTCACACACCTGTGTAAGATAAGACACGCCCGTGTAAAGTCACACATGCCCATGTCCACAAACCGTGCATAAAAACTCAAGCATTCTTCCAATGCCCAACGGTTAGGGTACATGCCCGTGCTCTCCAACCGTGGTGAACACTGACTTCACTTACACGACCTAGAGTCTAGACACATGCCCGTGTGGCTAGCTCGTGGCCAATTTTGACTTAAAAGATCAACATGTAGGGGACACACGGCCAAGTCACACGCCCATGGGCTGGCCGTGTGTTACACATGGCCTAGACACACGCTCGTGTGTCTATCCACATGGACAAGAACAAAGCTATATGCTAAGCTCTTCTCCCCCTTTAGCATACATAACATGCACTCATTCAACACATCTATAAGCAACTCAAATTAAAGTGCAATTTCACATAGATAACTACATCTTTTCATATAATATGGTAGCCAACAACGATGGCATAACACAAAATAGACTATCCATTTAAAGGCCAACACATCTTAGCCATTTACAATAAAATTCACTAACTTGTCTAGCCCCTATACATGCCATATACAAAACATTGAGTCTCATGTACCAGAGTGTGCTGATAGTATGGGCGATCTTCCAATTAATCCTCGTATCTTGATTCAACACTTTTACTCTATAAAACAAGGGAAAAGAAAGGGAGTAAGCTTTGAGCTTAGTAAGTTTACACATAAACAATTAAGTATCATAGTATAAGCTAAACAACAATTAGCATCATATTAACATATAATGTACAACTATGCTTACTCTTTCTATCCCTTACCACATTCCCAACAAATCATGAGTCACATACTCGCAACCATTGAAATGCACCCCTACATTCAATATCACATTTACACAATATACAACACAACATCATATCTCGATAATTCATCCATACAGCTAATTAACTCAATAATACAACCTCACAGCTAATCCAAACAGCTAATCCACGCAGCTAATTTCTCGGTGGTTTTGCACTTAGCCCACAATCAATTAATAAGGTAGTATCGCACTTAGCTACTATAAAGGTATTCGTAGTGGTTTCGCACGTAGCCCACTAGACGATATACCTAACGATAACATCGCACATAGCCAGCTTAACGTCAATATGCATTAAGATGGTATCGCACATAGCCCACCATTTAGCATTCTCACCACACATTCACTTATCTACTTACTTAACCATACATCCATTCACAATTTCTACCACATTCATCCCACATAGGTTCTCAATCATGCTAACACTAGCTAGCATTAAGAAATTGTAAGTATGAATGCATTGTTTAAGCATAGACTTACCTCGATACTCAAAAGTATAGAAATATGCAATTTATTCCACCACCTTGCTCTTTCCTCGGTTTAGATCCGGGCTTCGTATTTCTTGATCTATAATGAATAAATCAGCTTATTCAATACACACATTAACTAAATTGACACTTATCTCATACTTTAGCAAAAATTAATCTTTTGCCCTTAATCTTTCTCATAATTACACTTTTGCCCCAAGGCTCCTAAAGTGATTTTTATTCAACTTTCTAGCCTTTCATGCTTAGCCGAATCACTTACTCAACTAAAGCATTCACCAATTCTCACTAAATCACACATGTATGACCAAGCTTAAAACTTTCACAAACTAGTCCCTACATGCATGTTCATGGAAAATCACTTAGCGAAAGATGTTTCTACTACATCAAGCTTTCATAATCTTCCATAAAACATCAACATACATGCATGTCATACATGGCCACATTTTTGAACATTCAATATAGCTCATCAAATAGCTAAAAATAGCTTATTCATGCTACTAGGACTTCAAAAATACGAAGAATATCAAAAACGAGGCTTGGATGCACTTACTAGCAAGCTTGAAAATTTTGAATCTTTTCCTCCTTTTTAATCATTTAATTGTTAAATGACCAAAATGCCCTTTTTGATAAACTTTCTATTTTAACTCATCCATGCCCAATCTTGTCCAAAAATAAGAATTTGGGTTAATTGCTATTTAAGGACCCCTAATTAATATTCTAAAGCTATTTCACACAAATAGCTTCTAGAATCTCACATTTTGCAAGTTTTGCAATTTAGTCCTTTTGGACAATTCAACCGAAATTTCACAAAATTGCTTCATGAAACTTTCACACTAACATGCAAACATAACATAAACCTCAAAAACTCATACATAGACCTCAAATTTGTGGTCTCGCACCACTATTTCGACTACGCCCTAAATCGGGATGTTACCTAACTCATCCCGGAGGCCATCTTCGAACCGCACACAACGTTCATACTCAGTTGCGACTATACTGTGAGCATAACGACTTAACCTTAAGAATTTTACCTCATATGCTGCCACTGTCTTATTTCCTTGGGTCAAACTCAGAAATTCCTTTCTTCGGGCGTCCACATAAATTGCGCCCACATACTTCCCTTAAAAGGCCGTCTTGAAGAAATCCCACGTCAAACGGTCACCCTGCGTACCCTCTCTGACAGTGAGCCACCATTGGTATGTCTCGTCTTGCAGTAAGGAAACAGCTCCTTTTAATTTCTATTCCACAGTACAGTCGAGGTCATCTATTATCTACTTGGTAGCCTCTAACCAATACTTTGCTACATTCGGGGCTACACCAAAAACACCTTTGAAGATTTCCGCTCCATTAAACCAGAGTCGCTCAGAAATGGACCCTCGACCCACTGACCCAGTACTTGCTCCAACAACCCTTTCGAGAACACGTAGCATTGCTTGAGATAGAGCATCATCCCCAACTGCTCGGTCATGAGACCCTGTCTCAGTTACTGGTGAGGCTGGTGCCTCCCTAGCAAGCACGTGACCCGATGCTGAAGACCCAGCCCTAGTACCTCGACCTCTACCGCGACCTCGTGTACCCCTTCCGCGAGTACCTCTTGTGCTCATATCGATATAGCGTATTATCTATTTTAACAATCTTATGAATCAGTTCATTGTTCCAATAATTATTAATGGATGTTTTATGAAAATCAGTATTTAAAGTTTTTGTTTTCGTAGATCGAGGTATCTCACTACAGTTTTCAGTCTTCTACAGTCTCAGTTTACCCTAACAAAAGAGTTTTAGCAAAGTACTACTATCTATGGTAGTTTCTCAATATAACATTTAAACCTATAACAGTGTCAGAGAACTTACAGATTTGGCGTGGGAGACTCGATGTGCGACACTTTCAGTAACAACCTTTCAATTCTCTTTCCAAAACCGAAATTAGACAATTTTTAGAAATATTTTCAAGAACTCATTCCACAGCCTAGTTTTTCAACTTGGATCTGATACCACTAAATGTAACACCCCAAACCTGACCTAGACGTTATGACCGAATCTGACGTGTCACATCAAAGTGTTGATTTGAAAACAGGTCTTGTCGATGAAAATTCGTGACTAAAGTTTTAATTACTTTTTAAAACTAATTGCTATTGAAAATGTTGGGCTGTAAAATCAAAACTTGTTAATCACTTATTGGTCGTTTCATTTATTACAAGTTTATTAATCTGAATTGAAAATCGCGGAAGCTTTTCTAATTGTAAACTTTAAAATTTGAAATGCATGATTCCCTTTGAAAATAATTATTTTTTTGAAAACTCGTGTTTCCTAATCTAGCAAGTTGGAGTAAGAAGTTAAACCAAATAAAAGTTAAAACCTCAAATGGCCTTATTACATAAATATCAACCCCAAAATTAAATATTTAAAAAGCTAGATGTAAATTAGAACACTTACGAACAAGTGGCCACCTCCGAGTCCCTTACAGCTCCAAATCATCTAAAGCTGGGGATTACCTGTACAGTTAAAAGAAAAGGGTGAGTTACAAGAACTCAGTGTGTAATCCACTATCATGCAGTAACAATCTGGGCCAGAGCCCTATTCAGTAATAGTACAGTGTGGGCCTTAACCCAATACAGTAACAGTACAGAACAGTGATGCAACCCAACCCAGTCCAGCCAACACACCACCCGTACCAACCAACACACCATGTGGGGACTAAGTCGACCCACCTAGCCAACACACCAATATCGAAGCATAGCTGCTAATAGCAACGCAGCAAAGTTGCTAATAATAGTAAACATGGACAAGCCACTAAAATTAGAACACGTGGCAAAGTCGCTAGAACAGTAATAACGTGGCAGAGCCACTATTACAGTACTTCCTCCAAATCAGAATCCCAACCCCAATGTAGAATGTCGTGTCATAAATATTACGTGTATGCAGTATGCCATATTTATAACCAGTCATATAGATATCATACACTCAACTAAACTACCAATAGGGGTATAATGGTCATTTTGTCGGTTAGGGGTAAAACTGTAATTTTACCCCTCAGGGGTATTTCGGTAATTCTACCCTACAAGGGTATTTCGGTCATTTAACTTACTAGGGGTATTTTAGTCATTTTATGACCTTTCCTAAGGCCTACAGTCGCCTCGACCGACACATATAGTCCATTTGGTCGAAACAGTGTAAATGGGCTCTAAGCCCAATATTCGGTCCAAATTCTATCACAATTATGTGATTTACGTAGCCCAAAACAGTTTCGGCTACTTTTCATAAATTTTATCCGTGTGGGACCCACGAGCCAATTGGGCCCATACGGCCCATTTTTGGCCCAATGAGGCCCATAACGACCCAAGTGCACGGAAACACTCGTGGTGACCTTTATAGTCTATCGCCCATGTTTGTGGGCTCGGTTTACCGCACAAGCGATCGCACGCTCGTGAGGCATCGAATGCCGAAGTTTTAGCTTTTTAGCTTTTCGGCTTTTGCCGACTCACAGAAATGATGGTGTGATTACACACCTTTTTTCGGAGTCGCTTCAAGATCTACGAGCACCCAACCTAACATCATCAAAATCCGATGTTAGTCCTTAATAGTTAAGGTAACGCTCTCTTAATAGCACTTAATCCGAAATATCTCCCTTACTTTTCTTGACAACAGACTTTAATCTCGTAAGGCTACCAATCAGGATTGATGACATGCCTATGTCAAATATCTGTATCAAAACAGTTCTTATTAACCAAAACATTGGTCCAATATGTGGCCTTAATCCAAAAATGTTACTTACCAACCGCTGGAATATTCAGCCTAGTCTAAGAGTAGGGTGTTGATCTTACCCTTAATGAGAGACAGAGGTTGATGCCTTGAATAACTTCTGCACTTCTCCACTCCTCGGGAAAACCAATTTCAAAATGCTTGCAGAACTGAAACAGAAGGGGAAAGGAAACGGAGAATTTGGTCACCACCGAACTAATCATGAAAAAGACTCGGTTCACGAGCTAATAGGAAATTGAAACCAAAAGGGATGATATTCGACTTAAGAGAAGAAAGAGAGAAGAAAAGAGGAATGCCGAATTGGTAGAGAGATGAAGAAGGAGAAGAACTTCAAGGGATAACTCAGCACTTGATGTTTATGTTTCGGCAAAGAATGTGCAGCAATTGAGAAATAAAAATGAAAAGAAAAAGACCCGAATGGTCAAAAATGTTGCACGAGACGCCACAAGAAGAAGTAAATCCCGAAACGCACAAAAAGAAAACTTGAAATAACAGAGAGGATTTTTAGTTTCTACCCTTTCACAAAGATGCCGAAAATGTACCAAAATGAATACCGATAGCCGAATCCCCTACTTAAGCTTTCCCATTCGGCCAAGACTCCCCTCACATCCCAACTCCTTGAAAGTCTCCACCGATTCCTCCTAGATTCACTCCACACCCCCAATTTAAACTCATTCAAATTTGATGACCAAGTCTCCAATCACCTCTACAGAGTTTGAATCAAACTCTACCTCTCACGCCACAGAGACATAAAATAAAATCCCATCTTTGCATGCTATGGGATTTGAACCCACTCCCTTTTAAATGCCCAACACACCATTTTCCACCATAACACAAGATCTTTTGTGTCACGAAACAAACACAACTTAATATATGCCCTTCAAGCTAACATTCAGGTTTCCAAAAGAGCAAAAATAAAAATTTTGCCAAAGGCCATACTTGAACCTAGGCTTCCTAAATACCCCCAAACACACCCAAATCACTTAGCCATTGAAGTAGACAAGCAATTTTGTCAGAACATGAGAAATTAAAGACCTTGTATTCTTGGGGCGTTACATGACATGTCATTGGGGTTACATGATTTGGGTGCTAGTTCTAAATGTTCTATCGATGTCTGAGGTCCGACATGTGTTGTGGATACTCCACAACTCGTGTGAGCAACATCATGTAGCTACATATTGCTCCACGGCTCATACGAGCTTCCCGATTCACAACTCATTTAAGCTTACTGATTTACAGCTCGTGAGAGCATACCAATTTACAGCTCGAGAGACCATACCGATTCATAGCTCGTGTGAGCATACATGTATAGGATTTTATGGATTACAGCTTAGCACACTATGTGTGAGCTATCTCGAGTATCCAACAATATTCTAAATGGTTCAACAGGCAATGTTCAGTTACGAGATGATATGAGTTCGATATGAACTATTACAGGTATTTACATGAAATACATGGAAATGATTTTACATGATATATAGATACATGATATGGATGTTACATGTATATGGAAACTTGATTACTTGTTGAGCTCATCCATGATTATTGATTCATATATGAATTTACATGACTAATGTGGTTGGTGTATATGTGCTTAGGCTTTTGGCCAAGTTGTGCTAGGATATGCTTTGTTACTTACCTATTATTTGATCAAATGGTAAGTTAAATTCTATGTTATATGAACTTACTAAGCTTAAATGCTTACTCTGTGTTATTTTCCGCATTTATATTGAATCAAAAGCTCATCCGGGTTGGAAGCTTGTCAGAGCTATATCGCACTATCCATCGACTCTTTTGGTACTTTCGATTGGTTTAATTTTGGTTATAATGACATATATAAGTTATTTTGGCTAATGCTGACATATATGTGTTTTGGTTGTTGGAAATGACCATTTGGTCCGTTTGTATTTTGGCCTTGTGTTGGTGAAATGGTATATTTTGATGTGTATATAAGTAGTCTAGTAATGGTTGTTATATGACCTGATATGGTTGAATGATGGAAGATAGAAAGGTAGTTGAATGTGCATATTAAATATGTCATATAATTTGTTATGAATTGGTGCCTTGTTGTGGAAGGCATAAATGTATATTAATGCTAGTGATTAAGTGTTTAAATGTTACCATTTGGTGTGTTTTGGTAAGTGAGTTACATGGTAAATTTTGGTACAAATATGCACATATGTTAGTTGATCATTTGATTATATTGAACATATGATTAGACATGTTTATAAATTGTCATTTGAGGTGCTTAAGGGCATATTTGTTGTATGTGAATACACCATATATTTAAGGCTTGATTATGCTTGTTTTTGGTGCCTTATTGTGGCTTGTTGTTATGCACAATCTTGGGTATAGGTTTATGCCTATTTGGGTGAGAAAAATTGCTTGTAAAATAGCCTATTTTTGTCCACATGGGCAGAGACATGGGCTTGTGTCTCAATCGTGTGTGACATATTGCTAGGTGACACGGTTGTGTGTCCACTGTAGCTTTCATAGGGTTGCAAGTCAGGCTATAACAGCCCGATTTTGGGGCTAGTCGGAACAATGGTTTTAGGACCACTAATTCGAGGTTGAAGAAAGTTATTTTTATATTATTTTATGTGTTATTGTAACACCCCTAACCTGTATCCATCGCCGAATTAGAGTTACGAGGCATTACCGAACAATACACAACTTTCAAACAATTATGAATACATACATGTCATATTCGCATAAATAAAACAAATGGTTGTTTAAATAATGAATATACACTATTACTCACAAAACAAATACAATTAACTTGTATATAATCATATTATTACTTAAACAAATTTGCCTCAAATCCATACAACATTATATGCATCCAAAATATAAGCGTGAATCATGTACTCATCACATCAAATTTGAACCATTCAATCATAAAATAGAAATATATATACATTGTCATTCACTTTATCCTTAATTCGGCTAACCATTTAAAAACTATAAAAGCTAAACCTAAAACTTTCATTACACATTTAACTAACATTACTCGAATTAGCATATACATTGTCTATTAACTTTGAGCACATTTTAAAGACAATTATACATCATTTATAAAACCAAAACATACATATTTTCTTATTACTAGCTTGCACACATATATATATACATCAATTGAATCAATGCCATAAATCCATATGAAACATATCATCTTACACTTATTAAGATACATCAATATTACTCACATGTACAAATCAAATATTTATCAAATACATCATAAGCTTATATAACATGTTTATAACTTAATTAGTACATAACTACCTTAACCAACATATGCGCAAGTTATAAATCAACAACCCATTATTCACCATTCATTGACCAAACATGTAAACAACTTTGGTAACAATTCATAAGACCGAATATACATTAATACTATTTATTAAATACATACTAATTTATTTCATGAAAAATCAGCAACCAAAAGTAACCTCATAATTTGTACAAGATATAACCATTAAATCATAAGCCAAAATAAACCATTTCCTATTCAGATCATATCAATTCATATAATAAAATCATACATACCATTTCACATTTTCCAAACTCAAATTCATATACTCATTTATAGCATAAAACACACTTCTATCACAGGTCTAAATCATGATCGAATATACACATGTTCTGTAACAGTCCGAATTTGACCTTGATCGGAACGGTGGTTTCGGGACCACGAATCTGAGTCCAAAAAATTTTTTAATATTATTTTTGGTGCTAATTATATGTGATTTATGATGTGTGAAAGTTTCGTATAAAAATTTTATCGTTTGAGTGTTTAATTTAACAAAAAGGACTAAATCGCGTAAAGTGTAAAAGTTGCATACTATAGTGAAAAGTGCTAGAATGGTAACGGCTTTTTAATATGAGGTATTAAATGGGTAAATAGCCCATTTTTAAGTTAGTGGGTGGCATATGACAAGATTAACCTTAAGTTTTATATTATATAATTGTATATAGTAAGGTTATATTAGTAAATAGTTAAATAATATAATATATGATAAATGAAACAAAAGAACAACATTATCATCTTTTAGTTCATTAAGGCCGAATGTATTAAGGAAGAGAATAGGTTTTCAAGCTTCAAATTCGGCACTTGTGAGCTTAAATTCAAGGTTAGTTTGATTCCGGTTTTCAATAATTTTTACGTTTTTGTGATCGTTACTTCGAATACTTCAAGACCCATGCTTGATTTTTTGATTTTGCTGATTATTTTGAAATGTGCCATTGATGAGTTTATGAGTTTTATGATGATAGTTGATGAATTATGAAAGATATATGTTAGATTAATATGTTTTGTTTTTGGATTTTTGGTAAATTTGAGTATTTGGGCTAAATTGAAAAAATGAATTTTTGAGGGGACCAAAATGCAAAATAAATGAAATAAATAGACTTGTATAGTCCTTATGAACATTCGGCCCTTGTATGGTTTTGTGAAATTTTGTGTATTTTGTGTTTTATGCAAATAGGACTAAATTGTAAAAATGTGAAACATTAGGGGCAAAATGGTAATTTGCCCGTTTATGTGTTTTGGTACTAAATTGAGATGAAATATGCTTGAATGAGCTAAATTTTAATGTGTTTAGATCAAGAACAAAGAAAAACAGATTTGGATCGAGGAAAGGCGAAGGTTATCGAATAGCCGATTTACGTTGTCCGTCGACAGTCGAGGTAAGTCCTTAAGCAAGTATATGGTAAAGAATTATTTATGAACATATTAAATGATGATATTTGATAATTTTGAGTATAAATCTATATGATGGCCGAATGTGTTAGTATGTATTATTGGATTGATTTTAATTTGTTTAAAGTAATGTGAATAAGTAAGTTTGGTTTGATATGTGAAAGAAATACGAAGTATGCGAAACGTTTGTGAATTTAGTATTAAGTAATGTGAAATGAATGGTTAATAGTGTTGATATTCGGGCTTCGAGCCTAGCAGGCCTTGTGCCGGTGAGTTATTTCGGGCTTCGAGCCTAGCAGGCCTTGTGCCGGTGAATTATTTTGGGCTTATTGCCTAGCAGGCTTAATGTCCGTGTTCAAACTTCAGACTTCGGGTCTAGCAGGCTTAATGCCGGTGATATGCTATAAACGGAGAATCCAAGAATCAAACAAGGTGAGTTATATATATAGTGCTATGTGCTAAAAGCTCGGGTAAGAGTTAGCCTACTATATTAGTAAAAAATGAAGTAAGCTAATTTCTTATCGTTTTAGTTAAATACGATGTGATGAAATGGACGATTCAATAAGTATTTTATTTTATAATGTTGAGCTTATCATTAATGTGTATGAACATTACATAAGTGTGAAATCGGGTTATATACATGTATGTCACAGTGAAAACTCAGTTATAAAATGGAAAGATCAATGGTGAAAAAGTCGAAAGTGTTTGCATATGTGTATAAGTAGATATAGAAGATCGATACCTAAGGTGTGTTCATGTGATTCGGAATATGCGATATAATATGATATTCATGTGATTTGATAATGTACATGTTCATGGTGATATAGTGATAATATTTAAATCAAGTGTGTTACTAGTATTCGGCTATGCACATTTTACATATTGAAATATTTATGTTCAATACTATAAGCTTGATGATTAAAATGTTTAAGTGTATGTTCATTACATTTATATTTGTTTGAGACTTACTAAGCTAGTGAGCTTACCTTGTTTGTGTTCGTTGTTCGTTTTATAGATTTTTGGTCAAGTTACGGGCTCGAAGGATCGTTAGTGAAGTCAACCACACTATCATCCCTTTTTGGTACTTTTAAACTAGTTACTTTTGAATCAAAGGCATGTATAGGCTAGCTTATATTTTGATTAGTTTTGGGGTTGTAGTTATCAAGCCATGTGAAAATGGCTAGTTATAATGCTTAAGTTATACAATTTCGGTCATGGTATATTTTTGTGTGATTTGATTAGTATTCTTTACTAATGATTGTATGAAATTAGTCATGGTTTAAGAATGTATCGAAAGTAATTAGTAATTTGTATATATATATATATATATATGTTTGGCTATAATGTATGGAAGAATATGTTTATATTTGGTCACGATCTAGACCTGTTTTGGAAGTGATATGTATGATTTTATTATGTGAATTGATATGAGTTGAAACAATGAGTATGTATTGAAATAATTTGGTGTACTACATGATATGCAAAATTGATATGTTTTGAACATGAAATGGTATATTTCGGCTTGTGATTGATGGCTAAGACTTGTATTATTTATGTGGTCATTTTCAGTTGCCGATTTATCATGAAATAAGTTAGTAAGTATATGGAAATTCTTTTTACATAATAATTAGCATGTCCGGCCTTATGAAATTGTTACTAAAGTTGTATATGTGTTTGGTCAAGGAATGGTAAATAATGAGTTGTTTGGGTTATAACTTGCGCACATGTTGTATTAAAGA
Organism: Gossypium australe; assembly: GCA_005393395.2. Lineage (NCBI taxonomy): Eukaryota > Viridiplantae > Streptophyta > Magnoliopsida > Malvales > Malvaceae > Gossypium > Gossypium australe. The sequence continues at coordinate 37,699,946 of CM016615.1, read as the reverse complement.
AATGTTAGGTTGGTTATTTATTAAATGAATAGGCATAATAGCATGCACTTTAAGGATGAATGAAACAATATAGATTGAAATGATATGTGCTTTAGTAGCTGTGCGCTTAAATACTTAAATGGAATTATAAGTATGCTTGACCATGTAGTTAAATAAGGCTATGCATAGTAATGCATTTTATGCTGTGTAAGATGTTTTTAATAAAATTGTTGGCATGGTTTGTTTTACAATGTGATTAACAATGCATGCTTGATAAATAAATTAGCTAGTCACCTTGTATAATTATACTTTCGAATATGTTATAAGTGATTATGTGAATGAAAGAAAGTTGTGTTTTGTCTGATAATGCCTTCTATCCCTAATCCGGCGACGGATATGGGTTAGGGTGTTACATTTGATTGGTATCAGAGCTTACGGTTTAGTCGATTCTAGGTCTACCGTAGCTTGTGTAAGTCTATCTATACATGCCTTTATTATATATACGATAGTGTGGTGACTTCTGACATTTCAAACTATGTTTTATATAGTAAATGGATCCTGACAGAGCCGTAGCGGATGATGTAGAGAGTGTAGCGCCTGATCGCGCACGCGGGTAGTGCCAGTAGACTCTCGACCTGTTTCAGGTAGCCATGAGGGGGAGGCTAAGCAAGCCTTCTACTAGATGATGAATGAATGGTTTACCCAGTTTGTTCAGAATAACCCGGCTGTACAACAACCTCCACCCCCGAATAATCCAACTCCGGTACCTTCAGCACCACCGATGATAGATCCGATGAGATCTAGTAGGCCTCCCGTTGATAAAATCAGGAAATATGGGGTCGAAGAATTCAAAGCTAATGATGATGATGACGCAGAGCGAGCTGAGATGTGGCTTGATACACCATTCAGGTACTTGATGAGTTATCCTGTACTCTAGATGAATGCCTGAAGTGTGCTATATCTCTACTTCGGGACAGTATATATCACTGGTGGAATACACTAGTATCAGTGGTTCTGAAAGAAAAAAGTGACTTGGGATTTCTTCCAGATTGAGTTCCGTAAGAAATATATTAGTCAGAGATTCATCGATCAGAAACGAAAAGAATTTCTGGAACTAAAATAGGGCCGTATGACTGTGACGGAATATGAGCGAAAGTTTGTCAGATTGAACCGATATGCCTGAGAGTGTGTATCAACTGAAGCCATTATGTGCAAAAGATTTGAAGACGGTCTGAATGAAGACTTAAAGTTGCTTGTTGGCATTCTTGAAATCAAAGAGTTCGTAGTACTTGTCGAGCGAGCTTGCAAAGCTGAAGAGCTCGGAAAAGAGAAAAGAAAGGCTGAAATAGAAGCTAGAGACACTCGTAAAAGATCATCGAGTAAGACTTTCCATTCAGCGCCTAAGAAGTTCAAAGATGACTTCGGCCGACATAAAGCTACTTCAGACCTGTCTAGACGAGATCGACCTCCAGTGAGTTCCCGAGCCACTTCGATGGCTAGTGCTGGTAATGTTCAGCAGAATCGGGCTGAGTGCAAACATTGTGGGAAATGGCAATCTGGGAGTTGTAGATTTCGTGATCGGCCCTACTTTAAATGCGGATCGTCAGACCATTTTATTCGAGAGTTCCCGATGCTAACCGAGCAAAATACGGTTCAGAATACTAAATCGAGCAACATGTCAGCACGAGGCAGACCACCCAGACATTCAGGCAATGTAGGTGGCAGTCAGAGAGGGACAAAGGACACTGCAGTTCGATCAGAGGCTCGAGCACTAGCTAGAGCTTATGCTATACGAGCCAGAGAGGATGCTTCTTCTCCAGATGTCATTACCGGTACTTTCACACTTTATGATACTACTATGATTGCATTGATTGATCTTGGTTCGACTCATTCATATGTGTGTGAAACTCTAGTATCCAAAAAGACTCTGCCTGTTGAGTCTACTGAGTTTGTGATCCGTGTGTCCAACCCTTTGGGTAGATGTGTTCTCGTTGATAAAGTGTGTAAAGGTTGCCCATTGATGATTCGGGATTCCTGCTTTCCAGCTGATTTAATGTTGTTGCCTTTCGACAAGTTCGATATAATTTTGGGAATGGACTGGTTAACTTTGCATGATGCAGTGGTGAATTGCAAAAGAAAGATTATTGATTTGAGATGTCAGAACGGTGAGATCATCCGGGTTGAATCTAATGATCTGAGTGGGTTACCGGTAGTAATATCCTCGATGTTAGCTCGTAAGTATATGAGAAAAGGATGTGAAGCTCACTGGGCCTATGTGTTGGATAATAAAGTGTCTGAAAAGCAGATTGAATTCGTACTAGTTGTATGTGAATACTCAGAGGTGTTCCCTAAAGAATTGCCGGGATTACCGCCAGTTCGAGAGATAGAGTTTGGTATTGAATTAGTACCGGGGACGACTCCGATTTCGATAGCTCCGTATCGGATGGCACCTACTGAATTGAAAGAGTTGAAAGCACAGTTGCAAGAGTTGACAGATAGAGGCTTTGTACGACCGAGCTTTTCTCCTTGGGGTGCACCAGTTCTATTTGTGAAAAAGAAAGATGGAACTATGCGAATGTGTATTGATTATCGACAGCTGAATAAGGTGACTATAAAGAACAAATACCCGTTGCCTAGGATTGATGACTTGTTTGATCAGTTGAAGGGGGCTTCAGTGTTTTCGAAGATAGATTTGAGATCGGGTTATTATCAGTTGCGAGTTAGAGATTCCGATGTGCCAAAGACTGCTTTCTGAACGAGGTACGAACATTTTGAGTTCCTAGTCATGCCTTTTGGACTTACTAATGCACCTGCTGTCTTTATGGATTTGATGAATCGGGTTTTTAGACAGTATTTGGATCGGTTTGTGGTAGTGTTTATAGACGATATCCTGATCTACTCCAGAAATGAAACTGAACATGCCGAGCATTTGAGATTGGTGCTACAAACTTTACGAGATCAACAGTTGTATGCAAAGTTTAGTAAGTGTGAATTTTGGATGAAGGAAGTCAGCTTTTTGGGTCACGTCGTTTCAGCATCAGGTATTCGGGTTGATCTGAACAAAATATCGGCTATACTTGACTGGAAACCACCAAAGAATGTTTCCAAAATTTGAAGCTTTCTGGGACTTGCGGGATACCAATGTTTCCAAAATTCGAAGCTTTCTGGGACTTGCGGGATACTACAGACGATTTGTCAAAGGTATTTCCATGATAGCTACACCTTTGACAAAGCTACTACAGAAAGATGTCAAGTTTGAGTGGTCGGAAAAGTGTCAGAAAAGTTTTGATCAGTTGAAAGCCCTTTTGACCAAAGCTCCAGTGTTAGCTCAGCCTGAATCGGGTAAAGAATTTATTGTTTATAGTGATGCTTCTTTGAATGGTTTGGGTTGCGTTTTGATGCAGGAGGGCAAAGTCATAGCCTACGCTTCGAGACAATTGAAGCCTCATGAAAGAAATTATCCGACTCATGATCTGGAATTAGCAGCCATTGTGTTCGCATTGAAAATTTGGCGTCATTACTTATTCGGTGAGAAATGTCATGTTTATTCAGATCACAAAAGTCTGAAGTACTTGATGACTCAGAAAGATTTGAACTTGAGACAACGCAGACGGTTAGAGCTGTTGAAAGACTATGAATTAGTGATTGACTACCATCCGGGAAAAGCTAACGTTGTTGCGGATGCTTTAAGTCGAAAATCATTGTTTGCTCTTCATGCGTTGAACGCACATATGGTTATGTCTGATGATGGTTCGATCATAGCTGAGTTGAAAGCAAGACCGAGGTTTATTCAGCAAATTTGTGATGCACAGCGAATTGACAAAGATATGATTGCTAAACGAGCTCAGTGTGGAAATGATGCAGAGTCAGAGTTTCAAATTGACACAAATGACTGTTTAAACTTCAAAGGCCGAATATGTGTTCCGAGAAATATGGATTTGATTCGGATGATTTTGAACGAGGCTCATAATAGTCGAATGTCGGTACATTCGGGTAGCACGAAAATGTATGCTGATTTGAAACAGTTTTATTGGTGGCCTGGTATGAAACGGGATATATCTGAATATGTTTCAAAATGTTTAATTTGTCAGCAAGTAAAAGGCAAGCATCAAGTACCTTCTGGGTTACTACAGCCAATCTTGATACCTGAATGGAAATGGGATAGAATTACTATGGATTTTGTATCTGGTTTGCCTACATCACCGAGCAATAAAGATGCAGTCTGGGTTATAGTGGATAGACTGACTAAATCAGCTCACTTTGTGCTAGTTCATACTGATTATTCGCTCGATAAACTTGCTGAATTGTATGTATCACAAATTGTGAAATTACATGGTGTGCCGAATTCCATTATTTCAGACAAAGACCCGAGATTCACTTCACAGTTTTGGAAGAAGTTGCAAGATGCTTTAGGCACTAAACTCCACTTTAGCACAGCCTTTCATCCGCAGACTGACGGTCAGTCTGAACGAACCATTCAGATACTTGAGGACATGTTGAGATGTTGCGTCCTTGAGTTTGAAGGTACGTGGGAAAGATACTTACCTTTGATTGAATTCGCTTATAATAACAGTTTTCAATCTAGTATCAAAATGGCACCTTACGAAGCTCTATATGGCCGCAAGTGTCGTACACCATTGTATTGGATCGAGCTCAGTGAAAATAAGATACACGGGGTTGATTTGATTAAAGAGACGGAACAGAAAGTGGCAATAATCAGAGATAGGTTAAAAGCTGCCTCGGATCGTCAAAGGTCCTATGCTGATTTGAAACGTAAAAACATTGAGTTTTAGGTCAGAGACCGGGTGTTCTTGAAAGTTTCTCCGTGGAAGAAAGTACTCCGATTTGGTCGGAAAGGCAAACTAAGTCCGAGATTCATCGGACCGTACGAGATCATCGAACGTATTGGGCCTGTTGCTTATAGATTGAAATTGCCCTCTAAATTAGAAAAGATACACAACGTATTTCATGTTTTGATGCTTCATAGATATAGATCAGATCCGTCACATGTGATCGCTCCATCCGAGATTGAAATCTGATCCGATATGACGTATGAGGAAGAACTGATCTGTATTTTAGCTCGGGAAATGAAAGAGTTGAGAAACAAGAAAATTCTGATAGTAAAAGTACTATGGAATCAGCACGGAGTTGAAGAGGCTACGTGGGAGCCTGAGGTTTCAATAAGGCAACAATATCCGACTTTGTTTAACGGTAAGATTTTCGGGACGAAAATCCCTAAGGGGGAGAGTTGTAACAGTCCGAATTTGACCCTAATTGGAATGGTGGTTTCAGGACCACGAATCCGAGTCTAAAATATTTTTAAATATTATTTTTGGTGCTAATTATACGTGATTTATGATGTGTGAAAGTTTCGTATAAAAATTTTATCGTTTGAGTGTTTAATTTAACAAAAAGGACTAAATCGCGTAAAGTGTAAAAGTTGCATACTATAGTGAAAAGTGCTAGAATGGTAACGGCTTTTTAATATGAGGTATTAAATGGGTAAATAGCCCATTTTTAAGTTAGTGGGTGGCATATGACAAGATTAACCTTAAGTTTTATATTATATAATTGTATATAGTAAGGTTATATTAGTAAATAGTTAAATAATATAATATATGATAAATGAAACAAAAGAACAACATTATCATCTTTTAGTTCATTAAGGCCGAATGTATTAAGGAAGAGAATAGGTTTTCAAGCTTCAAATTCGGCACTTGTGAGCTTAAATTCAAGGTTAGTTTGATTCCGGTTTTCAATATTTTTTACGTTTTTGTGATCGTTACTTCGAATACTTCAAGACCCATGCTTGATTTTTTGATTTTGCTGATTATTTTGAAATGTGCCATTGATGAGTTTATGAGTTTTATGATGATAGTTGATGAATTATGAAAGATATATGTTAGATTAATATGTTTTGTTTTTGGATTTTTGGTAAATTTGAGTATTTGGGCTAAATTGCAAAAATGAATTTTTGAGGGGACCAAAATGCAAAATAAATGAAATAAATAGACTTGTATAGTCTTTATGAACATTCGGCCCTTGTATGGTTTTGTGAAATTTTGTGTATTTTGTGTTTTATGCAAATAGGACTAAATTGTAAAAATGTGAAACATTAGAGGCAAAATGGTAATTTTCCCGTTTGTGTGTTTTGGTACTAAATTGAGATGAAATGTGCTTGAATGAGCTAAATTTTAAAGTGTTTAGATCAAGAACAAAGAAAAACGGATTTGGATCGGGGAAAGGCGAAGGTTATCGAATAGCCGGTTTACGTTGTCCGTCGACAGTCGAGGTAAGTCCTTAAGCAAGTATATGGTAAAGAATTATTTATGAACATATTAAATGATGATATTTGATAATTTTGAGTATAAATCTATATGATGGCCGAATGTGTTAGTATGTATTATTGGATTGATTTTAATTTATTTAAAGTAATGTGAATAAGTAAGTTTGGTTTGATATGTGAAAGAAATATGAAGTATGCGAAACGTTTGTGAATTTAGTATTAAGTAATGTGAAATGAATGGTTAATAGTGTTGATATTCGGGCTTTGAGCCTAACAGGCCTTGTGCCGGTGAGTTATTTCGGGCTTCGAGCCTAGCAGGCCTTGTACCGGTGAATTATTTCAGGCTTATTGCCTAGCAGGCTTAATGTCGGTGTTCAAACTTCAGACTTCGGGTCTAGCAAGCTTAATGCCGGTGATATGCTAAAACGGAGAATCCGAGAATCAAACAAGGTGAGTTATATATATAGTGCTATGTGTAATATCCTGAATTAGGGGTTATTTGTGATTGTATTGTTCTGCATGAGTTCGGATTGTCGTGTTGTTAAGTGAGATGTTCTAGGGCTTAGGAATAAGCCAAGGGTAGGCTCGAACTGTAGGAAAATTTTTATTTTTTAAGCTTTAGTTAAAGGGATTGAAGGAGCTAGGGGTTAAGAGTAATTCGTAGGGAATTTAAAGACAAGAATTGGCTTGGTAAAGTGGCAAGGAGGCACCACTTAGAGCCTTGAAGGTGGCGCCACAAGTAGTGAGAGGGGGCTTAGCTTCGAGTCCCATGGATGGCAATAAGGTGACTTTTATTTTTGTTTTTGTATGGGATGTGTTGGTCAAATTTTAATTATGGTAAGGATGGATTTTTCATTTAAGGATAGTAGACTAAGGAAAAAGGCAAGTGCTTATTTAAGGTAGGGAATCAAGGAGTTTTGGTAAGATAAGGGGACATAAGGCTTGAAGTATGGGGTGATGTTTTGGAAATTTTTCTATGGCCATTTGACCATGAATGTAGACGGTATAGTGGACTAAGGGGGTTGGCTTAATTTTTTGAATGTGATTCGGAGGAAATAAGGAGGAAAGGTGGGATTTGTTTTGGGAATGGTTATGGCCGGCCAAGGGATACCTTTGGTGACCATTTCGGTCATGTGGATGGATGGGGGAGAAGCCGATTGTGCATAAGGTAGTGTTGGGCGTTTTTGTGCGTTTTCCTTTTTGTATTTTTTGGTACCTAGCCGAATGTTCCTCTAAGTTCTTGAACTTTATTTTTTATTTCATTTCTTTTCTCCTTCTCAAAGTTTTTGGTCGAACCTACTACTCTCCCATCTCTCTCTCTTTGTCTTTTCTATTTTCTTTGCTCAAAGCCGAAAGTAACCATCTCTTCCCTTTCATCTTTTTCTTTTCTTCTCTCAAACTTTTGTGCCGAAATTCTTTTCACTTCCCTTTTGCCAAATTCCCTCTCTTCCATTTTACTTTTATTTTCTTCCTCTTTTCCACTCTAGTCGAATTCTATTTGTAGTTTTAATCAACCATTTTGCCGAAATCTCCCTCTTTCTTCTAGTTTTGTTATAGCCGAATATCAACAAGGGTAAATCTCTTTTGGGTTCTTTTCAATCAGTTTTGAGAAGGGTAAGTAGTGTTGACCGAATTTCTTTATTCCTTTTCTCTTCTCTATGTCGATTTTCTTGTGAGCAAAAGCCGAATTTTGGGCAATTGTTAGCAAGATTTTAACCATTCATAGGAATCGATTTCTCCTAGGTTCTTCGAGACTTTGGAAGTAGTTGATCTAAGTGCTGGCCGAATGTAGGGCAAGGAGATCTAGTGCAGTAGATCGGGTCTTCGGGATTTAGAACTTGCGTTAGTAACAGGTGTGTAACTTACACACTTTATAACTAAGTAAATATGTTAATAATCTGAATGTGTTAAAAGCCGGAAACTGTGTAGATCTTGATATGTTACCTATTGGGTATGAGCAAGGATTCGGGTAAGTTCGTTTCGATATGATTTTTCTATATGTTGTTTAATACCATGATCTATGATATACTTGTGGTATGTTCATATTAAAGCATGACGGCATGTTTGCATAATATTTGCACAGTTATGGGTGATATGAGAGGAGGGGGAAGATTTGATATCCGTGTCTTTGGGACACCAGGGGTTTGGCACCTCCAGTGGTTTGGTACCACAGATTATTTCGTGTCTTTGGGACACCAGAGGTTTGGCACCTCATAGCGACTCGTCCCAGTGGCTTAGTACCACAGTGGGTTGGCCCCACAATTGACATATCAGGATCGTCGCCAGTGATTTGGTATCAGACGTGGGTTGGCCCCACACTTGGATTATTGTTATTTTGTGACTTTGGGTCACCAGAGGTTTGGCACCTCATAGCGACTCGTCCCAGTGGCTTAGTACCACAGTGGGTTGGCCTCACATTTGTTATGACGGGATTGTCGCCAGTGATTTGGTATCACAACGTGGGTTGGCCCCACAATTGGATTATTCGTGACTTTGGGTCACCAGTGGTTTGGCACCACACTATTGTTGGATATCGTGACTTTGGGTCACCAGTGGTTTGGCACCACCAGTGGTTTGGTACCACACGGGGTAGAAACGGAGTTACGGATGGCTAGGTTTGGGTGCATAATTTATATATTGCTTGGTTATGATTTGTGTAATCTTGTTGCATTAACCGGGAGAGGGATTATGCACTGAGTCTTGGTGACTCACCTTCTCCCTTATCTTTTCAGGTGATTCGTAGATCGCGAATGAGGAGCCGGGTGGACTCGAGGTGGCCCATGCAATAGAAATTCGGTTTTACACGGACTTTGGTTTGGGTACTTTATTTTATTTAAATTCAATTTTCATTTTTATTTGGATTTGTAATAAGGCCTTTTAAATTATGTTTTGAATTATTCATATGCTTTGGATTAGACTTCGAACATGGTTAAGTAAATTACTTGATTAATTTAATAATATGAGCGAAAGGTTTTCTAAACTACAAAACGCAAAGGTTTTCAAAACTTTACCATCGGGTAATACAAATCACTTGATAATAAATGACAACTTAATCGTTTTCGACAACTTAAATAGAAATGGTTTTCAAATTAATCATTTGGGTTTCTTTTAAAATTACATAAAGGTTTTCTAACCTATGGATCGACAACTCAGTTTTAAAGTTTTTATTTCCGGGATTTCAAAGTAAACTATCAGTTTTTTTTTTAACTAAACATGCACCTGTTTTCTTTAGGCATAAAACAACAATGAGTTTTCCACAAAAATTTAATCAGTAACTCGATTTTCTTCAAAACGTTTTCCTCTGTGACATGCCAGATTCGGTCGTGGTGTGTTGACCGGGTTTGGGTTGTTACACTATGTGCTAAAAGCTCGGGTAAGAGTTAGCCTACTATATTAGTAAAAAATGAAGTAAGCTAATTTCTTATCATTTTAGTTAAATACGATGTGATGAAATGGACAATTCAATAAGTATTTTATTTTATAATGTTGAGCTTATCATTAATGTGTATGAACATTATATATGTGTGAAATCGGGTTATATACATGTATGTCACAATGAAAACTCGGTTATAAAATGGAAAGATCAATGGTGAAAGAGTCGAAAGTGTTTGCATATGTGTATAAGTAGATATAGAAGATCGATACCTAAGGTGTGTTCATGTGATTCGGAATATGCGATATAATATGATATTCATGTGATTTGATAATGTACATGTTCATGGTGATATAGTGATAATATTTAAATCAAGTGTGTTACTAGTATTCAGCTATGCACATTTTACATATTGAAATATTTATGTTCAATACTATAAGCTTGATGATTAAAATGTTTAAGTGTATGTTCATTACATTTATATTTGTTTGAGACTTACTAAGCTAGTGAGCTTACCTTGTGTGTGTTCATTGTCCGTTTTATAGATTTTTGGTCAAGTTACGGGCTCGAAGGATCGTTGGTGACGTCAACCACACTATCATCCCTTTTTGGTACTTTTAAACTAGTTACTTTTGAATCAAAGGCATGTATAGGCTCGCTTATGCTTTGATTAGTTTTGGGGTTGTAGTTATCAAGCCATGTGAAAATGGCTAGTTATAATGCTTAAGTTATACAATTTCGGTCATGGTATATTTTTGTGTGATTTGGTTAGTATGCGTTACTAATGATTGTATGAAATTAGTCATGGTTTAAGAATGTATCGAAAGTAACTAGTAATTTGTATATATATATATATATATATGTTTGGCTATACTGTATGGAAGAATATGTGTATATTTGGTCACGATCTAGACCTGTTTTGGAAGTGATATGTATGATTTTATTATGTGAATTGATATGAGTTGAAACAATGAGTATGTATTGAAATAATTTGGTGTACTACATGATATGCAAAATTGATATGTTTTGAACATGAAATGGTATATTTCGGCTTGTGATTGATGGCTAAGACTTGTATTATTTATGTGGTCATTTTCAGTTGCCGATTTATCATGAAATAAGTTAGTAAGTATATGTAAATTCTTTTTACATAATAATTAGCATGTCCGGCCTTATGAAATTGTTACTAAAGTTGTATATGTGTTTGGTCAAGGAATGGTAAATAATGAGTTGTTTGGGTTATAACTTGCGCACATGTTGTATTAAAGAAATGTTAGGTTGGTTATTTATTAAATGAATAGGCATAATAGCATGCACTTTAAGGATGAATGAAACAATACATATTGAAATGATATGTGCTTTAGTAGCTGTGCGCTTAAATACTTAAATGGAATTATAAGTATGCTTGACCATGTAGTTAAAATAAGGCTGTGCATAATAATGCATTTTATGCTGTGTAAGATGTTTTTAATAAAAATGTTGGCATGGTTTGTGTTTACAGTGTGATTAACAATGCATGCTTGATAAATAAATTAGCTAGTCACCTTGTGTAATTATACTTTCGAATATGTTATAAGTGATTATGTGAATGAAAGAAAGTTGTGTTTTGTCCGATAATGCCTTCTATCCCTAATCCGACGACGGATACAGGTTATGGTGTTACATGTTCTTCCATATCTTATAACGAACTTAACTATCATTTCATCTAGTATTTTACCCATTTATTCAACCCACATTTCAAGACCTTAACACCAAGCATAAATCGAATATATATCACATACATAGGAAATACATATTACTTTCAATACAAACTTAATCCATGACTAAATTCAGACAGATCATTAGCAAAGCATACCAAACAAATCTCACTTAATATACCATGACAGAATCTAAATAACTCAAGCATCAAAAATATTCATTATATCAAAAGCATAGAAACTAAGCTTAACCAAAAGAAATAAGCCATTTTCGCATGGCTTATAATTACATATCCCAAAATCAAACATTTTAACTAGACAATACATGCCATAAGATCAAATTCAAACTTAACAAAATACCGAAAAGAGTCAATAGTGTGATAGACTTCACTGGCGATCCCTGAGCTCGTAACCAACTTCCAAAATCTATAAAACAAAGAGCAAATACACACACAGTAAGCTAACATAACTTAGTAAGTCATAAGCAAAAGAAACCTTAAATCATATACACGATTTATTCTAAATAAACAATAATAAGCTATCATAATTTCATACATATTTTAAACTTATAAATTTGATATATCAAATCATGTATAACTTGCACAAACTTTCCTTTGGCCGTATATTCATTTGTACATTAGTATAATTAACCTTCACTTTATACAATATATTTTCATCACAAAGTAGAACATATATATATCCACATATACTATCACATAATTCACATTAACATGTATCGTTATATCATTAATTCAAACATTCAACTTACCTTATTTACATAATTAGTATGACTACATACCTGAGCCTTTTTAACTTGGTTTTACACTCGATCTTAACTTATCATTTCCCGTTGAACCATTTGGAATTAAAAAGGATACTCGGATAGTCGAACATATCGTACAATGCCAACGTCCCAGACATGGTCTTACATGTAATCACATAACGAAGCCACTGTCCCTGACAGAGTCTTACACATAAACACAAGTCGATGCCAACGTCCCAGACGTGATCTTACACGATAACACATAGCGGAATCCTATGTCATGACATATGTATCCTAGCTATTACTAAGGTTCGTACGAGACTTTTGGACATCATATCTCGATCGAATTGAACTCGTAAATATAGCTCCCAAGCTTAAATACATTCGGCCAATACAAATGTATATTCATAAAATTCAATTCAACATATAAAATTTACATATATTCAAAATTAATAACATTTATATGCTTATAGACTTACCTCAGATATCGACGGACGAAAATAAACGACTATTCGATTATTTTTGTTTTCCCTCGATTCAAATCCGTTTTCTTTGGTTCTTGATCTAAACATATTCAAATTAAACTTATTTAAACACCATTTTGTTCAATTTAGTCTAAAAATACATAAATGAGAAAATTACCATTTTGCCCCTAACATTTTACACTTTTTACAATTCAGTCCCTATTGCATAAAACACAAAACATGAAAAATTTCTTAATCCCATGCTTAGCCGGATCTACCCCATGATCATACAAGTCCATATTTTTCATTTATTTCACATTTTAATCCCTCAATTTATTATTTTTACAATTTAGCCCTAATTACTCAAAATAATCAAAATTTCCAATACAAAACATTTTAATCTATCACATATCTTTAATATTTTATCATCAAACAACAAAAATCACAAGCTATCATCAATGGCAAAACAAAAAATCATCCTCAAATTCAAAAATTAGGACATGGGCTTTGTAGTACTCGAAGCAACGATCACAAAAACGTAGAAATTATCAAAAACCGAACAAATTACATACCTCAATTGAGCAAAGCCAAGGCCAAATATGGCTTTTTTTTTCTTTTTTTTTTTCCTTAGCTAAATTTGGCTATGAAAAGATGAACATGCAAAGTGGTGTTTATTTTATGTTTTATTATAATAGATTAATTTGCTAAATTACCATATTATCCTTTATAAATTAATATACACATTTTATATACAATGCACATAACCGTCCATCAATATAACTCATGGTATAATTGCAACATAAACACCTCCCATTAAAAGAACAAATTAATTTAGCACTTTAACAAATAGTTAACAACTTTTACTATTTATACGATTAAGTCCTTTTATTAAATCAGACACTCAAATGGTAAAATTAAATCATGAAAATTTCACAATTATCAATTCACACAGTATAAACACATAATAATATTTAAATATTTTTTTGACTCAGATTTGTGGTCCCGAAACCACTATTCCGATTAGGGTCGAAACCATATTGTTACAATTATAGCATGATTATAAGGTTGCATGGAAATTTTGGTGCTTTAATTTTAACGATTGTATGATTAATTGAGAAAAAGGACTAAATCGCATAAAGTGCAAAAGTTCCATTTTTCACGCTAGGAGTGTCTAATAGCTGTGGAATATTAAATTGGAGGTCTTTAAAGTGCAAATAGACCACCCTAAGAGTGATGGCCGGCCAAGGGGGACAAACACATTAATTTGGTCAAAATTTTGGTGAAATTAGGTGAGAAAAAAATGAATAAAATAAGATAAATAAAAGGGTTGTCATCTTTTACTATTCACACTTCTTCTCCATCGAAAATTGAAGAGAAAATAAGGGATTTTGGAGTTCAAACTTTCAACCAAGCTATTCTCTTACAAGTAAGTGATTTTAGATGTCTTTCTTGATAATTTTTGTATTTTTAGAGCCCCTAAAGCTTAAGCTAGCTAATGGGAGGACTATTTTGTTAAATGGTTGAAAGATTAGGGACTTTCCATGAGAGTGTTCATGTTATTTGTTGAGTTTTTATGGAAGAAAATGAATGTTAGTGGGTTAAGGAACATATTTTGTGGAAGGTGTTACCATGAAAACACCTAAATAGGACTTATTAGAAAAGGTTGTAATTGTGTAATAAATGCATGAAATAATTGGTTTTGTGAGTTGTTGTAAGAGAAATAAATGTTCAGCTAGGCTTGTTTAATGAGAAAATATGATGAAAAATGGTTTACGAGCCTAGGGGAAAAATCGTAATTTTTCCAAATTATAAGGATAAAATTGTCATTTTTGCCTAAGTAGAAATTTTGATGTATCATGAGTTATAAAGTGATTGAATGAGTAAATTTTATTGTTATAGATCAAGAAGAGCGCGGAAACAACCTTGACCGAGGGAAAGGCAAGGTTACGGACTAAACCGTCGACTAATACATTTTGCACCGAGGTAAGTTTATGTGTAAACGATACATCTTTAATACATATGTTGTTACTTAATGGTGCATTGTATGAACTAGATTAATAATGATTGAGATTGATTGATAATGAGTAATTATTGTATGAACCTCGGAATAGATATGTAAGTGATGAAAAATATCCGTAATAACTATTGGGTGGGTTGTGTGCGATACCACTGTAATTATCCTTTTTGGTGGGCTGTGTGCGATACCACCTTGTTATTTATTCACGATGGGCTGTGTGCGATACCATCGTTTATATTATCATTTGGTGGGCTATGTGCGAAACCACCGTAAATATTCTTGTTGGTGGGCTATGTGCGATACCACCCTATTATTGATTAATGGTGGGCTGTGTGTGAAACCACCGGGTATTTAGTATTAATTTGAAAAGGTTCATCGAGAAATGGTTTAAGTAAATGTTTCATGTACTTTGTGGTGATGAGTGTAGGGGATGTGTGCAAGTAAATGTGAGCATTACATCTGTTATATGGTTGGAATGTGGTAAGAGATGGAATGAGTAAGCATGACTATGGAGATGTGAATTGTTCCTGCTTAGTATGTAGTGTTATTGATTGATTAGCATATGTTATGATGCTTATTATTTACTTGTAAACTTACTAAGCTTAAAGTTTACTCCCTTTTTTTCCCTTGTTTTATAGTGTCAAAGAGCCAGCTCGGGATACGAAGATAACCAGAAGATCATCCACACTATCAGCACATCTTGGTATAGTTAGACTTAGTATTTTAAGTATAGCATGTATAGAGGCTAGACTTAGTGAAATGTCTTGTTGTTTTGGCCAAGTGTGTTGGCTCTTTTAAAGATGAACTCCTTTGTAAATGGCCATAACTAATGGCTCCATTATTATTAATATACTGAAAGATGAGGTTATTCATGAATATGTATGATGCATGATTTGGTTGCTTGGTAATGATTGAATTTGATTTATGTTGTATGAGTTAGGGTGAGAAAAAGAGCTTGAGAAATAGCCTTGTTCTTGTCCACACAAGTAGACACACGGGTGTGTGTCTAGGCCCTGTGTGACACACGGCAAGTCCCATGGGTGTGTGGCTAGGCCGTGTGTCCCCTGCATGTTAGTGTTACAGGTTAGTATCGACCATGGGTGGAGCATAAGGGCATGTGACAAGCCATGTGTCCATTATGAGGTTGCTGACATCATAAACAGAATACCCAAGTTTTTACACACGGGTGAGGACACGGGCGTGTCTAGGCCGTGTGAAACCCCTGTAGGTTCGAAATGAAAAAAAAAAATCTCACACGGGCTAGGGAAATGGGCATGTGTGAGCACGCAGCCTGCCCACACGAGCATGTCCCATTTTACATGGGCGTGTGGCGCTATTAAGGCAAATTTTTTCTAAGTATACAAAAGTTCCTTGTTTGATTCTGAGACCCTCCGTTTGCATGTTTAAGTCTTACTAGGCCCATAATGAGGATGTTTTGAATGCGAATGGGAAGTTTTAAGTTGGAATGAAATTTTATAGCCCAATTTTGTATGTTCAAGTGCGTTAAGTCCAGTAATGCCTCGTAAGCGATTTCTGTGTTGAATACGGGTAAGGGGTGTTACATTTGGTGGTATCAAAGCTATGGTTTAGTCGGTTCTCGGGCTACCGTAGCGTGTAAGAGTCTAGCTGTACATGCCATAGAGGTATATTGATAGTGTGGTGACTTCTGACAATTTTAAACTGTGTTTTCGTATAGTAAATGGATCCCGATCGAGTGGCTACTGATGACGCTGCTAGTAACTACTAGCTCTCGCGCAAGGGACCGCACCTTTAAAAAGTAGACCCGAGACTTTGGGTCAAGGAGAAGAGGCTTGGGAAGTCTTTCTCCACATGATGAGTAATTGGTACACGGAGTATGTACGAGTGAACTCTAATGCTCAACCTCCTCTACCTCCTCCTATACCTCAACCAGTTCCTGTGGCTCCTCAAGTTATAGATTTGGTGAGAATGACCAAACCCCTCGTCGATAATATTTGGAAGCAAGGGGTTGAGAATTTAGAGCTAATATAGACGATGACCCCGAGAGGGCAGAGTTCTGGCTTGAGAACTCAATGTGGGTATTCAATGAACTCTCCTGCACA
The DNA here is from genome assembly GCA_005393395.2 of Gossypium australe. Classification (NCBI taxonomy): domain Eukaryota; kingdom Viridiplantae; phylum Streptophyta; class Magnoliopsida; order Malvales; family Malvaceae; genus Gossypium; species Gossypium australe. The sequence continues at coordinate 37,683,286 of CM016615.1, read as the reverse complement.
CCCGAGGAGAGCTTGAAATGTGCCATGTCATTGCTGAAGGACTCGTCATATCGTTGGTGGAAATCATTGACGTCGGTAGTTCCAAGGGAGAGAGTGACATGGGACTTCTTTTTGGAAGAGTTCCAAAATAATACATAAGTTAGAGATTTGTGGATCAGAAACGGAAAGAGTTCCTCAAATTGAAGCAAGGCAAAATGACTGTGGTAGAGTATGAGCGCGAGTTTCTTAGGCTTAGCAAGTATGCACAAGAGTGTGTGTCTACGGAAGCTATTTTGTGCAAGAGGTTGGAAAATGGACTGAATGAGGATATCAGATTGCTAGTTGGGATTTTGGAACTGAAAGAATTTGTGGTGTTGGTTGATAGGGCATGCAAAGCTAAGGAGTTGAATAAAGAAAAGAGAAAAGCCATGAGTAAGGCTCGAGATGTAAGAAAGAGGCCAATGAGTAAATCATTTCAAACTCAATCAAAGAAGTCCAAAGAAATAAACCCTCGGATGACTGGGTCAGTTGGATATTCACATCGAGATCGAGGTAATACTTACTCGGGCTCGAGGGTTCAAGCCACCTCGATGGCAAGCATGGGCAATCCAAAGTATAATAAACTGGAGTGTCCAAATTTTGGTAGGCAACACACTGGGGAGTGTTAGGGGAATAATCGTAATTGTTACAAGTGTGGTTCACCCGACCATTTCATCTGAAATTGCCTAGAGAGGGACGATAAGGAAAGAAAGCAAGAAGTAAGATCAAACAATGTATCTTCGAGGGGTAGATCACAAAAGAGCCCAGGAAGTGGGACTAGTAGTAGAGGTGCACTCAGAGACTACTATGAGATTGGAGGGTCGAGCACCTGCAAGAACTTATGCCATTCGCGCTCGCGAGGAGGCATCATCCCCATACGTGATAACAAGTACTTTTTCTCTTCATGATATCTCTGTTGTTGCTTTGATTGATCTGGGGTCTGCCCATTCTTATATTTGCATGAAATTGGCATCTAGCATGAGTATGATTGTTGAGTCTATGGAATTTGTAGTAAAAGTGTCCAACCCGTTAGGCGAACATGTGCTAGTTGACAAGGTGTGTAGGAATTGTCCTTTTACGATTAGATGTCATTATTTTTCGGTAAATCTCATGCTGTTGCCGTTTGATGATTGACTTGATTCTTGGTATGGATCTGTTGACTGCTCATAATGTTTTAGTGAACTGTGGTAGTAAGTTTATTGAATTGAAATGTGTAAATAAAGATGTCATTCAAGTTGAATCAGGTAGATCGGATAGTTTTCCTGTGATAATTTCATCTATAGTAGCCGAGAGATATTTGAGAAAAGGATATGAGTTCTATCTCGCCTTTGTGCTGAATACTCAAGAGTCAGAGGTAAAGATTGAGTCAGTGCCGGTGGTATGCGAGTATCCAGATGTGTTCCCAGAAGAGTTACCCGGATTGCCTCTAGTTAGAGAGGTAGAGTTTGGATTAAGTTAGTTCCAGGTACAGCACCTATTTCGATCGCCCTGTATAGGATGGCACCATTAGAGTTGAAAGAGTTGAAGGTTCAATTACAAGAGTTAACAGACAAGGGTTTTGCAAGACCAAACTATTCACCGTGGGGTGCTCCGGTACTTTTTGTCAAGAAGAAAGACGGGTCGATGAGGTTATATAGATTAAAGACAACTCAACAAGGTGACAGTGAAGAATAAGTATCCTTTGCCAAGGATAGATGATTTATTTAATCAATTGAAGGGAGCTACGGTGTTCTCTAAGATAGACCTAAGGTTTGGCTACTACCAATTGAGGGTTAAGGAGCAAGATGTGCCAAAAACTGCATTTCGGACGAGGTATGGCCATTATAAGTTTCTTGACATGCCATTTGGCTTAACAAATGCTCCTGCGATCATTATGGATTTAAGGAACCATATCTTCCGACCGTATTTGGATAAGTTTGTGGTGTTTTTATTGATGACATATTAATTTATTTCCGGGATGAGAGTGAGCATGTAGAGCACCTGAGAATTGTTTTATAGACTTTAAGAGACAAGTAGTTATATGCTAAGTTTAGCAAGAGTGAGTCTTGGCTTCGAGAAGTCAAATTTTTAGGACACATTGTGTCGGGGGATGGCATTAGAGTTGATCCAAGCAAGATCTCGGCTATTGTGGAGTGGAAATCGCCAAGAAATGTATTAGAATTAGAAGCTTTTTGGGTTTAGCGGGGTACTACAGAAGGTTTATCAAAGAGTTCTCTATGATTGCTACCTCGATGAAGAAACTGTTGCCTAAAGATGTTAAGTTTGAATGGACCGAGAAATGCCAACAGAGTTTCGAGAGATTGAAAACATTATTGACTGAGGCACCGGTTTTAGTACAACTTGAGTCAGGGAAAGTGTTTATGGTCTACAATGATGCATCATTAATGGTATTGGTTGTGTGTTGATGCAAGAGGGTAAGGTAGTAGCTTATGCCTCGAGACAACTAAAATCGCATGAGAAAAATTATCTGACTCATGATTTGGAGTTGGCTACGATCGTCTTTGCTTTGAAGATTTGGTGTTATTATTTATATGGTGAGAAGTGTCGAATCTTCACCGATCACAAAAGTTTGAAGTACTTGATAGACCAAAAGGATTTGAATTTGCGACAACGACGGTGGCTCGAAATATTGAAGGAATATGAGTTAGTAATCAATTACCATCTAGGGAAAATGAATGTGGTGGTGGATGCCTTGAGTAGAAAATCCCTGTATGCTTTGAGAGCTATGAACACGAGTTTAGCATTATCCAATGATGGTGCTATATTGGCCGAGTTGAGGGCTAGGCCATTGTTTCTCCAATAGATATGTGAAGCTCAAAAGAATGATAGAGAAATGCAAGCTAAGAGAGCTCAGTGCGAATCGGGAAGTGACTCTGACTTTCGGGTTGGTATGGGCGATTGTTTGATGTTTCGTGATATAGTTTGTGTACCTAAGGATGATGAGTTAATCCAAAAAAATTTACATGAAGCTCACAATGGTTGTTTGTCAGTACATCCGGGCAGTACAAAAATATAAAATGATTTGAAGAAGTTGTATTGGTGGACGGGTATGAAAAGAGACATCTTCAAGTTTGTAACAAAGTGTTTGATCTGTAAACAAGTGAAAGCCGAACATCAAGTACCTTCGGGATTACTTCAGCCAGTGATGGTTCCCGAGTGGAAGTGGGATCGAATCACAATAGATTTCGTAATAGGGTTACCTATGACTCTGAAAAAGAAAGATGTTGTGTGGGTTATTATGGATAGATTAATGAAGTCAGCTCACTTTATGCCTATGCGTGTGGATTATTCACTTGATAAGTTGGCCGAGCTATATATTGCTGACATGGTGAGATTACATGGGGTGTCTATATCTATTATCTCAAATAGAGATCCAAGATTCACTTTGATGTTTTGGGAGAAGTTGTAGGAAGCTTTGGGTACAAGATTGAATTTTAGTACTGCATTCCATCCACAAACCGAAAGCCAATCTAAAAGAGTGATTCAAGTTCTTGAGGATATGCTCAGATGCTGTGTTTAGAGTTTGAAGGTAGTTGGGAAAAATATTTACCTTTGGTTGAGTTTGCCTATAACAACAGTTATCAGTTGAGTATACAGATGGCACCGTACGAAGCTTTATATGGTCACAAGTGTCGGACTCCCTTGTATTGGATTGAGCTTAGTGAGAAGCAAATTCACGGGGTCAATCTAGTTAAAAAGACCGAAGAGAAAGTGAAAGTAATCCGTGATAGTCTGAAAGCTGCTTCAGATCAACAAAAGTCATACACGGATTTAAAAATGAAAGAAATCAAATTTCTAGTGGGCGACAAAGTATTTTTGAAAGTTATTTTTATATTATTTTATGTGTTATAGCATGATTATAAGGTTGCATGGAAATTTTGTACTTTAATTTTAACGATTGTATGCTTAATTGAGAAAAGGACTGAATCGTATAAAGTGCAAAAGATCCATTTTTCAAGCTAGGAGTGTCTAATAGCTATGGAATATTAAATTGGAAATCTTTAAAGTGCAAATAGACCACCCTAAGAGTGATGGCCGGCCAAGGGGGACAAAGACATTAATTTGGTCAAACTTTTGGTGAAATTAGGTGACAAAAAAAAGAATAAATAAGATAAATAAAAGAGTTGTCATCTTTTACTATTCACACTTCTTCTCCACTGAAAATTGAAGAGAAAATAGGGGATTTTGGAGTTCAAAATTTTAGCCAAGCTATTCTCTTACAAGTAAGTGATTTTATAGGTCTTTCTTGATAATTTTTTGTATTTTTGGAGCCCCTAAATCTTAAGCTAGCTAATGAGGGGACTATTTTGTTAACTGGTTGAAAGATTAGGGACTTGCCATGAGAGTGTTCATGTTGTTTGCTGAGTTGTTATGGAAGAAAATGAATGTTAGTGGGTTAAGGAACAACTTTTGTAAAAGGTGTTACCATGAAAACACCTAAATAGGACTTATTTGAAAAGGTTGTAATTGTGTAATAAATGCATGAAATAATTGGTTTTGCGAGTTGTTGTAAGAGAAATAAATGTTCAGCTAGGTTTGTTTAATGAGAAAATGTGATGAAAAATGATTTACGAGCCTAGGGGAAAAATCGTAATTTTTCCAAATTATAAGGGCAAAATGGTCATTTTTGCCTAAGTAGAAATTTTGATGTGTCATGATTTATAAAGTGATTGAATGAATAAATTTTATTATTATAGATTAAGAAGAGTGTGAAAACAACCTTGACCAAGGAAAAGGCAAAGTTACGGACTAAACCGTCGACTAATACATTTTGCACTGAGGTAAGTTTAAGTGTAAACGATACATCTTTAATACATATGTTGTTACTTAATGGTGCATTGTATGAATTAAATCAATTATGATTGAGATTGATTGAAATTTATTGATAATGAGTAATTATTGTATGAACCTCGGAATAGATATGTAAGTGACAAAAAAATCCGTAATAATTATTGGGTGGGCTGTGTGCGATACCACCTTATTATTTATTCATGATGGTCTGTGTACGATACCATCGTTTATATAATCATTTGGTGGGCTATGTACGAAACCACCGTAAATATTCTTGTTGGTGGGCTATGTGCGATACCACCCTATTATTGATTAATGATGGGCTGTGTGCCAAACCACCGGGTATTTAGTATTATTCTGAAAAGGTTCATCGAGAAATGCTTAAGTAAATGTTTCATGTACTTTGTGGTGATGAGTGCAGGGGATGTGTGCAAGTAAATTTGAGCATTACATCTGTTATATGGTTGGAATGTGGTAAGAGATGGAATGAGTAAGCATGACTATGGAGATGTGAATTGTTCTTGCTTAGTATGTAATGTTATTAATTGATTAGCATATGTTATGATGCTTATTGTTTACATGTAAATTTACTAAGCTTAAAGCTTACTCCTTTTCTTTTCCCTTGTGTTATAGTGTCAAAGAGGCAGCTCGAGATACGAAGATGATCAGAAGATCATCCACACTATCAGCACATCTCGGTATAGTTAGACTTAGTATTTTAAGTATGGCATGTATAGAGGCTAGACTTAGTGAAATGTCTTGTTGTTTTGGCCAAGTGTGTTGGCTTTTTAATGATGAACTCCTTTGTAAATGGCCATAATTAATGGCTCGCTTATTATTAATATATGGAAATATGAGGTTATTCATGAATATGTATGATGCATGATTGGGTTTCTTGGTAATGGTTGAATTTGATTTATGTTGTATGAGTCAGGGTGATAAAAACAGTTTGGCAAATAGCCTTGTTCTTGTCCACACGGGCGTGTGTCTAGGCCGTGTGTGACACACGGCCAGTCCCATGGGTGTGTGGCTGGGTCGTGTGTCCCCTGCATGTTGTGTGACAGGCCGTGTGTCCCTTATGAGGTTGTTGACGTCATAAACAGAATACCTAAGTTTTTACACACGGGTGAGGGCACGAGCGTGTCTAGGCCGTGTGGAGGACATGGGCCAAGGACATGGGCGTGTGTCCGACCGTGTGAAAATCTCTGTAGGTTTAAAATGAAAAATAAATCTCACACAGGCTAGGGACATGGGCGTGTGTGGCTGGGACACGATCGTGTGTCTCTATTTCAATTGCCCACATGGCTATTTGACCCTTGTAGCTTTGAAATTTTTCAATGTTTTTTGAAAAACTCTCTGAGTTCTCGATTTAGTCCCGACTTGTTTCTAACGTGTATTTAGGGCCTCGAGGGCTCGTATAAGAGACAATATGTATGATTTTGATTGGTTTTTGATATGAATATTTTCATGATGTGAAATATTTGAAATATCTGTCCGTTTGATTTGTAAACTCTGGTAATGCTTCGTAACCCTGTTCTGGCGACGGATTCAGGTTAGGGGTGTTACATTTATTGGTATCAGAGTCACGGTTTAGTCAATTCTTAGACTAAACGTAGTGTATATGAGTCTAGCTATACATGCCATTGTATAGCCTGTGATAGTGTGATATCTCCTGACTGTTTGAAACATGTTTTCATATAGCAATGACATCCAAACGAGCTGACTCTGAGGAAGTAGAGAGTAACATTCAAGCCTCCGTTCACCGAGTAGCGTTGAGCGGTGTGAGGCCTGTATCTGAGGGTCGGGGAGGAGAGGCTAAGGAAGCCTTCTTCCAGATGATGAGTAAGTGGTTCACCAAGTTTGTACGGACAAACCTCACTGCTCAACAACCTCCACCCCTCCTACTCTTCAACCTATCCCTGTTATTCATCAAGGTATGGAACCTATTCGAGTTAGTAAGCCTCATGTTGATAAGATACATAAGTACGGGGCTGAAGATTTTTGAGCTACTACTGAGGATGATCCCCGAGAGAGCTGAATTCTAGTTAGAGAATACGATCAGGGTTTTTATAAGCTATCCTATACACCGTTGAATGTGTTAAATGTGTAGTATCGTTATTGAAAGATTCAACTTATCAGTGGTGGAACACATTGATTTCTGTTGTGCCGAGAGTGTGAATCACTAGGGAATTCTTTCAAACTTAGTTCCAAAAGAAATATATTAGTCAGAGGTTTCTGGATCAGAAATGTAACAAATTTCTGGAGCTCAAATAGGGCTGTATGACTATATTAGAATATGAGTGGGAATTTTTCAGATTGAGCAAATATGCCTGAGAGTGTATTTTGACTGAGACTGCTTTGTGTAAGAGATTTGAAGAAGGGTTAAACGAAGACATAAAGCTTCTAGTTGGAATTCTTGAACTGAAAGAGTTCGTTGTACTAGTTGACTAGGCACATAAGGCCGAAAAACTGATTAAAGAGAAAAGACATGTTGAATTTAAAGCTAAAGATTCAGGAAAGAGATTGACGAGAAAGTTATATCAGTCAGTATCAAAGAAATCAAAAGAACATCACAATCGTTCTACTACTTCTGTGGGATATTCTAGTAGAGACAGAGGTAGCCAACGCTCCAGTCCAAAACCTCAAACTACATCTGTAGCAAGTGTGGGCAGTGTCAGAGATGTTTGGCTCGAGTGTAAGCACTGTAGGAAACCACATTATGGCAAGTTTCGATTAAAGAATAAAGCATGTTTCAGCTGTGGTTCTTTAGAGCACTATCTTAGAGATTGCCCAGAGAAATTTGAGAAAGAGAAAGCTCAGACCACGAGGCTGAGCAACACTGCTGCGAGAGGTAGACCACCTCGTGATCCCAGAAATGTGAGTGGTAGCCGTGATGTGACGAAAAACTCTACCGTGAGATCTGAGGCACGAGCACGACCTAGGGCTTATGCTATTCGCACACGCGAGGTTGCTTCTGCGCCAGATGTTATTACTGGTACTTTCTCTATTATGATACTGATGTTACTGCTTTGATTAATCCGAGATCAACCCATTCATATGTATGCACACGGATTTAGTATCTAGTAAAAATTTACATGTTGAGTCAACTGAATTCGTAGTTAAAGTATCGAACCCCCTAGGTTGGTATGTGCTAGTTGATAAAGTTTGCAAGAATTGTCCTTTAATAACTCAAGGTTACAGTTTTTCGGTTGATTTGATGCTGTTACCATTTGATGAATTTGATGTGATTCTAGGCATGGATTGGCTAACTCTACATGGCATTGTTGCAAATTATAGACGAAAGCTTATTGTATTGAAAAGTTAGAATTGAGAGACACTTCATATTGAATCAGATAGTCCAAGTGGGCTGCCTATGGTCATATCACCTATGTCGGAGCAGAAATATGTGAGAAAAGGTTGCAATGTTTACGTTGCTTATGTATTGGATACTAAAGTGTCTGAATCGAAGCTTGATTCAGTGCCAGTGGTTTGCGAGTATCCTGATGTGTTTCCGGAGGAGTTACCTGGATTACCGCCGGTCAAAGAGGTTGAGTTTGCTATAGAACTTGTATCGGGAACATCACCAATATCGATAGCACCTTACAGAATGGCTCTTACCGAGTTAAAAAAGTTGAAAGCATAGCTATAAAAGTTGATAGATAGGGCTTTGCTCGACCTAGTTTTTCACCTTGGGGTGCACCGGTTCTGTTTGTTAAGAAAAAGGACAGATCGATGAGATTATGTATTGATTACTGTCAGCTCAACAAAGTTACACTCAATAATAAATATCTACTGCCCCATATTGATGATTTATTCAATCAGTTGAAAGGTGCTACAGTATTCTCAAAGATTGATCTTCATTCTGGTTACTATCAACTACGAGTGAAAGATTCGGATGTGCCAAAAACTGCATTCAGAACCAGGTACGGACACTATGAATTTCTTGTGATGTCATTTGGTTTAACTAATGCACTTGCAGTATTTATGGATTTGATGAACAGAATCTTCAGACCATATCTAGAGAGATTTATTGTGGTGTTTATTGATGACATTCTGATATATTCCTGAGATGAGTCCGAGCATGCCGAACACTTGAGAATTGTTTTGCAAACTCTATGAGATAAAAAAACTATTTGCTAAATGAGTTCTGGCTCCGAGAAGTTGGTTTTCTGGGACTCATAGTATCGGATAAAGGCATCAGAGTTGATCTGAGTAAAATTTACGCAGTTGTTGACTGGAAACCACCGAAAAATGTATCAAAAGTCAGAAGTTTTCTAGAATTAGCTGGTTATTACCAAAGGTTTTTTAAAGGGTTCTCGATGATAGCAACACCAATTACGCAACTGTTATAGAAAGATGTGAAATTCGAATGGTCCCAAAAAATGTCAATAAAGTTTCAACCAGTTGAAAGCACTGTTGACCAAAACACCAGTTTCGGTTCAGCCTGAATCGGGTAAAGAATTTGTAATTTTCAGGAACGCATCTTTAAATGGTTTAGGTTGTGTTTTGATGCAGGAAGGTAAAGTAATACCTTATGCTTCCAGACAGTTAAAGCCACACGAAAAGAACTATCCGTGTAACACCCCTAACCTGGATCCATCGCCGAAACAGGGTTACGGAGCATTACCAAAGTTTACAAATCAAACAAAACATTTCATATCATGTCAATGTTCATATCAAAACCAATCAAAATCATATATATTGTCCCTTATATGAGTCCTCGAGGCCCTAAAAATGTGTTAAAAATAACTTAATTGTCAAAGGACAGTTTCTTCAGACCTTTTCAACTAACACATGTCTACCTAATGGGGTTTGACACCGTTACTACGAATTTCGTAGACTCAACAGTCATGCTCAATTTATATGCCAATCTCATACAAATATAAGAATGGGTAGACCCCGGTTCAATCAAAGAAATAACAAAGGTGTTATAAAGAGAGAAAGTACACGTTATTAGATCTAGCGATGATGCCTCTTCGCGAGCGCGAATGGCATATGTCCTTGCAGGTGTCGAACCCTCTGGCCTCACAGCAGAGTCTCGTGACGCATCTCTACTACTATCCCCACTTCTCGTGTTCTTTTGTGGCCTACCCCTAGAAGATACATTGCTTGATCTTATTTTCTTTTTCTTCTCCTTGTCATCCCTTTTAGGGCAGTCTTGGATGAAATGGTTGGAGGAACCACACTTATACAAATTCCAATTGTTTCCCCAAAACTCCCTAGTGTGATGTCTGCCACAACTTGGGCACTCTGGTTTGGACTTTGAATTGCCTACACTTGCCATCGAGGTGGCCTGAACTCTTGAACTCGAGTACGTTTTGTCTCGCTCTCTTTGCGAATACCCGACTGATGTAGTTGTCCGAGGGTTCACTTCCTTGGACCTCTTCGATTGAGCTTGGTAGGATTTGCTCATCGGTCTTTTTCTTGCATCCCGGGCCTCATTCATGGCTTTCCTCTTTTCCTTACTCAATTATTCGGCCTTACTGGCCCTATCCACCAGTACTACAAATTCTTTTAGCTCTAAAATCCCGACTAAAAGTCTGACATCTTCATTCAACCCATCTTCAAACCTCTTGCATAAAATGGATTCTGTAGACACGCACTCTTGCGTGTATTTGGTGAGCCTAACAAATTCGCGTTCATATTCCGCCACAGTCATTTTTCCTTGCTTTAGCTCAAGAAACTCTTTTTGTTTCTGGTCCACGAACCTCTGACTTATATATTTTTTTCGAAACTCTTCCAGAAAGAAATCCCACGTCACTCTCTCCTTCGGAACCACTGATGTCAACATTTTCCACCAATGGTATGCTGAGTCCCTCAGCAAGGACACGACACACATTTAAGCTCTCCTCAAACGTACAAGAGAGTTCATCAAATACTTTCACCGAGTTCTCAAGCCAGAACTTTGCTCCCTCAGGGTCATCATCTATCTTAGCTCAAAAGTCCTCAGCCCCTTGTTTCCGAATTTTGTCTACCTGAGGCTTAGTTGTCCTCACCAATTCTATACCTTGGGGAGCCACAAGAACTGGCTGAGGTATAGGAGGGGGTGGAGGAGGTTGAGCATTAGGATTTGCTCGTACATACTCAGTGTACCAGTTACTCATCATTTGGAGAAAGGCTTTCCGAGCCTCTTCTCCTTGACCCCTAATCTCGGGTCTACTTTGCACAGGTACGGTCCCTTGCGCGGGAGCCGGCGCATTACTAACTGCGTCCTCAGCAGCTGATTGATGGGGATCCATATACTACATAAAAACAAAGTTTAGAATCATCAAAAGCCACCACACTATCATTATACGCTTATGGCATGTATAGCTAGACTCTTACACACGCTACGGTAGTCCGAGAACGAACAAAACCATAGCTTTGGTACCACTAAATGTAACACCCCTTGCCCGTATTCTATGCCAAAACCGAGTACAAGGCGTTACTGTACTTAACTCGCACAATCATACAACTTTGGGCTATCAAACTCATTTCAAATTAAAACTTTTGAATTCATATGTCTATCATCCTTATAATGGACCTACGAGGCCTAAACATGCTTCCAAAAGGTTTCGAAGATAATTTGGAAATTTTTACGCACTTAAGAAAATTTTACCTAAACAGGGGCCACACGCCCGTAGGGGAGATGACATGCCCATGTATCATCTCACACGCCCATGTTCGACGCCCATGGTTGACACTAACTTGAATCACACGCTCATATGGCTGGCCTGTGGTCACCTCTGATTAATCCACACGGCCTGGTCACGCCCGTGTGTATCAACAGTGTGGCAATTCAAATTCCAATTTCAAGGTGCAGACTTCACACGGCCTGGGCACACGTCCATGGGTTGACTGTGTGTCCCACACAGCCTAGACACACGCCTGTGTGCCTACCCATGTGGATAAGAACAAGGCTATTTTCCAAGCTCTTTCCACCCCTCTAGCTCACACAATAAGGACCCATTCAACATATCATCAAACATACTCATATTTTGCAATCTAAACTTCCATGAATGATTATAACATTTCATAACTAACAAAGTGAGCCATCAACCAAGGCAATATACAAAATAGTTTGTCTTAAAAAGAGTGAACACACTTTTGGCCAAAATAACAAATACTCCAACTAGTCTCGCCCTATTCATGCCATATACAAAATCACTAAGTCTAGATATACAAAGGTGAGTTGATAGTGTAGACAATCTTCTGGTTATCAGCGTATCCTGGCTCGGCTCTTAAACTCTATAAAACAAGGGAAAAGAAAAGGGGAGTAAGCTTTAAGCTTAGTAAGTTTACATGTAAACAATTAACATCATAGTATGAGCTAAACAATGATTAGCATTATACTAAACAAAGGCAATCCATATTCACATTCATGCTTACTTATTTTGTCCCTTACCACATTCCAACCACATCACAAGCTTAATGCATACATTCATTCACTTGCATCGCTGCACTTAACATCGCATTTTCTCATAATACAATTCATCGTAATCTCTAGCTAATCCAACCACAATGCTAAATCACTCGGTGGTTTCGCACTTAGCCCACCACTGATCGTTATAGGGTGGTATCGCACAAAGCCCACCAAAAAGGATAATCACAGTGTTATCGCACATAGCACACTAAACAATGATATAAACGATGGTATTGCATACAACCCATCGTATTTAAGTAATAAGGTGGTATCGCACTTAGCCTATCGACAAGTGTCGTCATTACACAATTACATATCCAATTCGTAATTCATATGATAATTATTCAATAACTACTAAATTCATTACATTTGAACCACACTCATTCTCAATCATACCATGCACTAGTTAGTAACAACAGTGTATATAATATGCATCGTTTACATATAAACTTACCTCGGTGCAAAACGTTTCAATTTGCAGTTTAATCCGTAACCTTGCCTTTTCCCCGGTCAAGGTTAATCCCACAGTCTTCTTGATCTATAACCATAAAATTCACTCATTTAGATCATTATATGATCATAATGCATCAAAATCTATACTTAGGCAAAAATGACCATTTTGCCCTTACACTATGGCAAAATTATGATTTTGCCCCTAGGCTCGTAAATCATTTTTCATCACATTTCCTCAATAAAAAAACCTAGCTAAACATTTATTTCTCTTACAACTACTCACAATTCCAACTATTTCATGCATTTATGACACAATTTCATTCTTTGCATTTAAGTCCTATTTAGGTGTTTTCATGCTAACACATTTCACAAAAGTTGTTTCTCATCTTCCTAACATTCATTTTCTTCCATAAAAACTCAGCTAACAACATAAACTCTGTCATGGCAAGTCCCTAGACTTTCAACCATATCACAAATTAGTCCCCTCATTAGCTAGCTTAAGCTTTGGGGACTCCAAAAGTACAAAAATCATTAAGGAAAACCTCAAAAATCACTTACTTACTAGGGAATATGTTGGCTGAATGTTTGAGCTTCAAAACCCTTGTTTTCTCTTCAATTTTTTTGTGGGCAGAAGGAAGGTGAATAGTGAAAAGATGATAACATCTTTATTCATCTTATTTTATTCATTTTTATCACCTAATATCCACCAAAATTTGACCAACATTAAAATCTTGTCTCCCTAGCTCCTAAATGGCCGACCATCACTAGATGAATGGCCTAATTGTACTTTAAAGGCCTCCAAATTACATTCTATAGCTACTAGGTACCTCTATCTTGAAGAATAGAACTTTTGCACTTTTGCAATTTAGTCCTTTCTCATAATTATGCATGCTATCACTCAAATTAAGACACCAAAAATTTCATGCATCCTTATAATTATGCTACAACACATAAAATAACATCAAAAAAAATTCTTAAACCTCAAATTAGTGATCCCGAGATCACTGTTCTGACTAGCCCCCAAATCGGGCTATTACGTGCCAGTAACAGTAAAGCAGCAAAGCTGCCAGTAACAGCATATGTGGCAGAGCCACCAGTACAGTATACTTCCTTCATAATAGTATCCCAACCCCATGCAGTATGTCATGTCATAAATCATACGAATATGCAGAATGTCATACTCAGTAACAATCATATACAAATCATGAACACATCAGTCAACCTACCCTTAGGGATATAACAGTCATTTTATCCTATGGAGGTATTTCGATCATTTTACCCTATGGGGGTATTTCGGTCATTTTACTTTTTAGGGTTTTAGTGCAGCTAACGACTTTTCCAAGGGTCCACAGTCGCCTCGAGCGACACAGATAACCTATATGATCAAAATGATGTAAATGGGCCCAAAGTCCAATATTCGGCCCAAGTAGGCTCGTGTGGCCCATTTAGCCCACACGCATTGTGGCCCATTTCGCCCAAATTCAGTCATAGTTATGCAACGATATATCCCAGTCCAGTATTTGCCACTGATCGTGGATTTATTTCGTGTGGGGCCCACGAGCCCATTGGGCCCACATGGCCTATTTCAGCCAAACGGGACTCATAACGGCCCAAGAGCAAGAGAGCGCTCGTGGTGGCCTCTACAGTATATCGCCATGATTTGTGGCTCAGTTTACCACGCGAGCGATCGCACGCTTGTGAGGCCTCAAATGCCAAAGTTTTGGCTTTTTGGCTTTTCGACTTTTGCCGACTCACAAACGCGATAGTGTGATTACACACCTTTTTCACGAAAGCTAGCGAAAAACCTCTTGGCCCCAACCTAGATTGATTCGATTATTCGGTTAGCCCTTCAATAACAAATATTTTCAGGAACTTAAACCGCACTTAATCAACCACCACCTATCACGATTGTAAGAAATATGGTCTGCTCTTCTAAGATTGTTGTCCAAGACACGATTCCACGCTCTTGATGATTGTCCCAATGATCAAACGGTTGGTGAAGGGAAGATTTGGAACGCCTCCACACACAAGAGAATCCTCTTTTCTCTTCTCAAGATTTTTAACACCCTAAGAACATATAAATAAGAGTGGCTTAAAACACAGTGCTAATGAAATAGCTTGCTTGGAAAGGTGAAAGACTTACCGAAATTAATGATGAAGTCGGTTAGAATAGCTTAGGATACGGCCAAGCACAATAGGGAAAAGATGGTAACTGAAAATACACAAAAGAGCCTTGAAGAAATCGGGTAAGATGGGGAGAGAGTGGGGAGCAGAGAAGAAGAAGATAGAAAGTAGGTTCGGCTTTGAGAGAAAATAGAAGAATGGATGGGTGAGAAGAGAAGTGCATTCGGCACTATTAGGAGAGTAGAGGATCGGCAAAGAAAGGAAAATGAGACCAAAAGGAAAGGTACCTAATCGACAAATGTGGAAAGGGATAGAGTAGAAGCAATTTTGGTCACCTCAATAGCTAAAACGCAAAACACAAAAGAAATCCCGAATGGTAAAAATCACAAAGGAAAAATATTGCACTCTCCTTTCACAACCCCATAAAACCGAAACAAGGAAAAATGCCTACAGCAAAATTCCTAAGCTTCCCTAAACCAATTCGGCACCAACACTCCCTACACACCTCAACTTCCGTGATTCTCTCCACAACTCTCTCCATACTCCTCTCTACGATTTGCTCCTACTATCTCTCCACAAATCCATCCGAAACTAATTCAAACTTCACCGTATAGAGTGTCAGTCCAACTCTTCTACCTACACAGCTCAAACATCAAAATAAATGCTCCATTGTGCAACCCAGGACTTGAACCTCAGACCTCTCAGTTATACTGCACGCCACCTTGCCACTACACCACAAGCTCTTTTTGTCCCATAAAACAAGCATTATAACTAATAAGGCCTAAGTGCCAGTGTCCAGGTTCATTTAAGAGAAAACTAAAAATTTTGCAATGGCCAAGACTTGAACACAGGCTTCTCAAACACTCCCAAATCACTATCCATTAAAGCAAACAAGCAATTTGTGTCAAAACATGCAGAATTACAAACCCAAAATTTTTGGAGCGTTACAAGTCTACCCCCTAAAAGAAATTTCAGCCTCGAAATTTTACCTCGTCAAAATAGGTAAGGGTATTGTTGTCGAATTGCCTCCTCGGGTTCCCACGTGGCTTCTTCTAAACTATGATTACGCCAAAGCACTTTGACTAGCAGAATGGATTTCTTCCTTAGTAATTTAACCTCACAGTCCAATATCTACAATGGCACCTTCTCGAAGGTCAGATCTAGCCCAACCTCGATCTCCTCGACTGGTATTATATGCGTGGGATCAGAATGATAATGCCTCAGCATGGAGACGTGGAACACATCGTGAATCCGGTCTAACTCTGGAGGGAACTCCAGTTGATAGGCAACCTATCCCACATGCTTCAGTATTCGGTAAGGCCCAATAAACCTAGGGCTAAGCTTACCCTTCCGCCCAAACCTTAGTACCTTCTTCCATGGGGAGACCTTAAGAAATACGAAGTCCCCCATAGAATACTCAATCTCTCGGTGTTTAAGATCCGCATAAGACTTTTGCCTATCAGATGCTTCCTTTAATCGATCTCGAATCAGTTTCACCTTTTTTTCGGTATCAGAAACTAACTCTAGCCCCAAAACTCGCTGCTCACCCAGTTCAGTCCAACAGGTAGGAGTACGACACCTACGACTGTATAACGCCTCGTACGGTGCCATTTGAATATTTGACTGATAGCTGTTATTATACACGAACTCTGCTAGTGGCAAATAGTCTTCCCATCTACCTCGAAAATCAATGACACAACTTCTTAACATGTCCTCCAGTATCTGAATCACCCTCTCTGACTGACCATCTGTTTGAGGGTGGAACGTAGTACTGAAGTCCAACCTAGTACCCAAAGCCTCGTGTAATTTCTTCCAGAACCGAGATGTGAATCGAGGGTCTCTATCAGATATAATAGAAACAGGTACCCCATGTAGTCACACAATCTCAACCACATACAACTTTGCCAGCTTCTACAACGAGTAATTAGTACGGAGTGGTATAAAATGGGCAGATTTAGTCAATAGGTCTACAATAACCCATATCGAATCCTTTTTAGTAGGCGTTAAGGGCAGCCCACTCACAAAATCAATGGTTACTCTCTCCCACTTCCAAAGTGGAATCTTAATTGGTTGCAGTAACCCTGAAGGCAGTTGATGCTCAGCTTTAACTTGCTGGCACATCAAGCACTTACCCACAAAATCAATAACTTCACGTTTCAGTCCTGGCCACCAATACAGCTCACGAAGATTTTGGTATAACTTGTTTCCGCCAGGATGCATAGCATACAGACTACTATGTGCATCTTGTAATATAGACTGCCTTAGCTCAGAATCCCTTGGTACACAAACTCTCCCACGGAAACACAATACTCCTTCGCTATTCAGCCCAAAATCTGAGGTTTCCCCTTTCTCCACCTGTCAGAAACAAGGAACTAATGACTCGTCCAACAACTGCTTACCCTTAATCTGTACAGTCCACGTCGGTTTACCTTGTAGCTCAGCCAACAAGCTACCATCATCATACAAGCTAAGACGAGCAAACATTGCTCTCAAATCGAATACAGCCCTACGGCTCAGTGCATCAGCTACCACGTTAGCCTTACCTGGATGGTACTCAATCGAGCAATCATAATCCTTAAGGAGCTCTATACATCTTCGCTGCCTAAGATTCAGCTCCTTTTGAGTGAGGAGGTACCTGAGGCTCTTGTGGTCTGTGTAGATAATACACTTTTCGTCGTATAAATAATGCCTCCAAATTTTCAATGTGAATATCACCGCGGCTAACTCCAAGTCATGTGTTGGGTAATTCGACTCGTGAGGCTTAAGCTGACGAGACACATAAGCAACCACCTTACCCTCCTACATCAGTACAAAACCCAATCCAATGTGTGATGCATCACTGTAGATAGTAAATTCCTTCCAGACTCTGGCTGTATCAAGACAGGGGCCTCAGTCAAAACTTTCTTCAGTTTTTCAAAACTTTCTTGCTACTTATCAGTCATGTTAAACGATACCCCTTTACATAGTAACTTAGTCAGATGTGCAGCAATCAAGGAAAACCCTTCAACAAAATGTCTGTGATACCCTGCCAGACCCAGAAAGCTTCGAATCTCAGATATAGTCTTAGGTGGTTTCCAATCCAGTACGGCTTTAATTTTTTGAGGATCAACCCTAATCCCCTCGGAAAATACCACGTGACCAAGAAATGTCACTTCTCACAGCCAGAACTCACACTTGTTGAACTTAGCGTACAGTTGTTTCTCCCTTAAAATCTGCAAAACAATTCGGATATGTGCATCATGTTCATCCTTAGTTCTCAAATACACCAAGATAACATCTATAAACACTACTACGAACCAATCCAGATAGGGATGGAACACTCGGTTCATCAGATCCATGAAATCAGCTGGTGCATTCATCAGCCCAAACGACATCACTAGGAACTCGTAATGACCATAACAAGTCCTAAACGCAATCTTATACACATCAACCTCTTTAACCCTCAGCTGATGGTACCCAGAACGGAGATCTATCTTGGAGAAAACTGAAGCTCCTCGCAGCTGATCAAACAGATTGTTGATCCTCGGTAAAGGATACTTATTCTTGATATTCAGCTTATTAAGTTACCGATAATCGATGCGCATGCGCATGGACCCATCCTTCTTCTTTACGAACAACACTGGTGCTCCCCACGGAGACACACTAGGTCGAATGAATCCTCGACCCAACAGCTCTTCGATCTGAGCTTTTAACTCTACCAGCTCCTTTTGTGCAATCCTATAAGGGGCATGGACACTGGAGCTGTTCCAGGAAAGAGCTCGATACAAAATTCAAGTTCTCGATTCAGAGGCAACCCAGGGAGCTCATTAGGAAACACATCAGAAAAATCCTTAACTGTCTTGATATCTCCAACAGAAGGACCCTCAGAGTTAGATACTCCAACATAGGCTAGAAACGCCTCACAACCCTTGCGAACCAGTTTTTCGGCCCTTAGTGTAGAAATCACATTAGACAGGAAGTCCTTTCACTCCCCAATTACTGCCACTTCCTCATCCTCAGTAGTTCTCCACACCATACGCTTAGCAGTACAATCCAAACTTGCACAGTGTTTCACCAGCCAATCCATACCCAATATAAGGTCAAATTCACCAAACGGTAATTCCATTAAGTCCGCCAGAAAGACAACCCCTTGAACCTCTAGGGGGACAGTTCTGAGCAATTTGTCTACCCTAACTGACTGTCATAGTAGACTTAACACCGTCATTTCATTATCAATACTCTCACACAAGATACCCAAGGTGCCAGACACAGTACATGCAGTGTATGAATGCGTAGACCCTATATCAATCAGAGCAGTGTACGATACATTATGAATCAGGAATGTACCGGTTATAACATCTAGAGCATCACCATTCTCTTTGCGACAATCAGCACATACCAGGGCTAGCTGCCTCGCTTCAGTGTTACCAGTACCTCTACCTAGTGCTCTATGACCTCTTCCCATACCGTTTCCACCTCTGACCTACCTACGGTCGCTCGGTGGCTACTGACCACCTCTCACTGGCTGAACATGACCCTGTCCTACAACTTGTATCTGAATAGGCCTCTAGGGATAATTCTTAACCTGATGATCCATTGATCCGCATCTGAAGCACGCCCCAATCTTCTTCCAACATTCACCCTAGTGAGATCTCCCACAATTAGCACAAGGCTGCAGTCTAGCAATAGCAACAGGAACACTGGCCTTCTTAATAGGCCTCCCAGAAGAACTTGAGGGCCCAAAATCCCGCTTATATTTTCCTTTTTCTTTTTTCACGGTTCTGGCACTCCGAGTGCTTCACCTCTTCAGCAATCTTTGCCTTTTCTACAATAGCAGCAAAATCTCGCTCCCTCTGCGGAGCTATCAATACCTTTAACTCGTCTCGAAGGCCATCCTTAAAATGCACACAGTGTTCATACTCAGTTGCTACTATCCCTCGAGCAAACCGACTCAGCCGCAATAACTCTGCCTCATATTCTGCCATTGTCTTATTTCCTTGGGCCAGGTTTAGAAATTCCCTTCTTCAGGCGTCTACATAACTTGTGCCCACATATTTCCCTTGGAAGGCCGCTTTAAAGAAATCCCATATCATTCGGTCGGCCTGCGTACCCTATCTCACGGTGAGCCACCATTGGTAGGCCTCATCTTGCAGTAAAGACACTGCCCTTTTTAATTTTTGCTCTGTAGTACAGTCAAGGTCGTCCATTGTCCGTTCGATAGCCTCTAACCAGTACTCCACCACATTTGGGGCTACTCTAGAAATACCCTTGAATATTTTTGCTCCATTAGACCGGAGTCTTTCTGAAATTGACCCTCCGCCCACTATTTCAATACTAGCTCCAGCAACCCTCTCTAAAACACGAAGCATAGCTTGGCATAGAGCATCATCCCTAACTGCTCGATCATAAGACCCCGTCTCAGTTACTGGTGAGGCTGGTGCTTCCCCAGCAGGCATATGGCCCATGCCAACGATCCGGCCCGAGCACTTCCTCGGCCTCTATCGCGGCCCCATGTACCCCTTCTACGAGTACCTTTTGTGCTCATTTCGATATGCGCTTTATCTGATTAAAATGTTCTATGCATCATATTATAATTTCAGTAATTATTAACAAATATTATGAAAAACAGTCATTAGGGGTTTGTTTTCGCAGATCGAGGTCTCACTATAGTTTACAGTCTCCTGCGGTCTCAGTTTTCTCTATCTAGAGTTTCACAGTATAATAGTAATCAGAATTAGAGAACTTACAGATTTGGCGCCGGAGACTCGGTGTGCCACACTTGTACATCTTACAATAGCGTTTCAAATCTTTAAAATCTACTTTCAGAAAGACTTTTCAAAACCCATTCCACAGCTGAGTTTTGCAACTTGACTCTGATACCACTAAATGTAACACCCCAAACCCGGCCTAGATGTTACGACTGAATCTGACGTGTGATGGAGCTTAAAACTAACTATTATTTCGACAAAGGCAAGCGCACCTATCGAACAGTAGTATAACTATGGTGAGTCCGGAATATTGTATCCTCAAGAACCAAGAGTATTAGTATTAACTATCTTTTTATTATCTAGCCTAATAATTAAGGAGATTTGCTTTTAATCTAAAATTAACTATTTAATTTAACTAACTATGAATGCGATAGAGAGCGAATTGAGGAAAATACTTTTGGACAACTTATATGAGATAGGCAATACCTAGGGAAGAATCCACCTAGACTTCACTTATTACTTTTGATTCATGCAATTTATTCACTTGGCTTAATCCGTAGAAATTCCTAAATTATATTAATACCTCTTTCGAGGCTACTAACAACTGACTCTAGGTTGATTAATTGAAATCTCTTTCTAATTAAAACCCCTATTTTCGCATTAACTCGATCTATGGATTCCCTTATTAGGTTTGACCCTAATCCGACAGATTTTTGTCGCCCTATTTCTAGGGTTGCAATCAACTCCACTTAATTGTGTTGATCTACTCTTAAACAGGGACTTTTGCTCCACCGACTAAGCACATTCAACTTGAATCAATAACCTGAATTATCAAAACAAGAATAAGAACTCACAATTAAGAATAAGCACAAGTATTTATCTCATAAATCAAATAATAATAAGATTTGTCTTAGGTTTCATCCTCTCAGGTATTTGAGGGATTTAGTTCATACTAGAATAGGGAAACATCATAAAAGAGGGAAAACAACAAAACATAAGAAAACCCAAAAACTCCTAAAGAACTTGATGAGAGATCTTCAGTCTTGATGGAGATCCTTCTCCTAAGCTGTTCTCAACGGTTTTCTTGGAGTATTTTCTCCTTCTACTTGACGTCTATTCGACGTCCTGTCGAACCCCCCTTTTAGGTTTCTTTCTAGGGTGTTTATATAGGCTTCGAGATGCCTTTCTTTGCCCACAAGTATCCTATTCCAAATAGAATTCATCCTAGTTTCGGTAAGGACACGCCCGTGTGACACGTCCGTGGTCGATAGCCCAGGCTGTGTTCGATCCGGCTTGCCACACACGGGTGTGTGGTCCGCCCGTGTGTAGTGGTCCAAGCCGTGTAGGCCCATTTTGTCCCTTTTTGGCCCGTTTCTCATTCTTTTCGACTCCCTAAGCTCTCCTGAGTATAAAACATGAAATTAAGAGATTAGGAGCATCGAA
The DNA here is from genome assembly GCA_005393395.2 of Gossypium australe. Lineage (NCBI taxonomy): Eukaryota > Viridiplantae > Streptophyta > Magnoliopsida > Malvales > Malvaceae > Gossypium > Gossypium australe. Next base: position 37,661,368 of record CM016615.1, on the reverse strand, counting down.
TTCATCAAATTCAATGGAAACTCATCCAAAATTAAGCCAAGCATGGGGTTAAAATTTGTGTAAATTATGGTTTATCAATGTGTCAGATCTAAGTGTTTTTCGAAATCAGGCTTGTTGAGAGAAAACCGTTTTTAAACGATTGCCATGTTTGTTACTGTTGGTTTCTTAATTGGTTAAAAACCCACGCAAGTTACTCTAATTAATGTCATTTTAAAGTTTGAAAATGTGTGTTTGTCTTTTAAAACAATTATTATTTTTGAAAACTTGTTTGTATCAGTTTGGCAGTTTCAAAAGAAGAAATTAAACCCAATTAAATGAAATTAAAATCACCAAAGGCTTATTACATAAATATCAACCCAATATAAAAATTTAAATAACGAGGTCTAAACTAAAATATTAGCGAACATGTGGCCACCTCCAGACCCTCGCAGGTCCAAATCATCTAAGGCTGGGGATTACTTGTACAGTTAAAAGAAAAGGGTGAGTTACGAGAACTCAGTGTGTAATCTCCTATCATGAAGTAACAGTCTAGGACTGAGCCCTATTCAGTAACAGTGTGGGCCTAAGCCCACTACAGAATCAGCATGGCGTAAATATGCAACCCACCCCAATCTAGCCAACACACCACCCATACCAACCACCACACCATGTGGGGATAAAATCGACCCACCCAGCTAGCACACAATATCGCAGCATAGCTGCCAGTAATAATAATGCAGCAGAGCTATCAGTAATAGTATCGCAGCAAAGCTGCCAGTAACAGTATATGTGGCAGAGCCACCAGTACAGTATACTTCCTCCATAACAGTATCCCAACCCCATGCAGTATGTCATGTCATAAATCATATGAATATGCAGAATGTCATACTCAGTAACAATCATATACAAATCATGAACACATCAGTCAACCTACCCTTAGGGGTATAACGGTCATTTTATCCTTTGGGGGTATTTCGATCATTTTACCCTATGGGGGTATTTCGGTCATTTTATTATTTAGGGTTTCAGTGCAGCTAATGACCTTTCCAAAGGTCCACAGTCGCCTCGAGCGGCACAGATAACCTATATGATCAAAATGATGTAAATGGGCCTAAAGTCCAATATTCGACCCAAGTGGGCCCACATGCTCGTGTGGCCTATTTAGCCCAAATTCAGTCACGGCTATGTGAACTATATAGCCCAGTCCAGTATTTGTCACTTATAGTAAATTTATTCCGTGTGGAGCCCACGAGGCCTTGGGCCCACACAGCCCATTTCAGCCTAACGAAGCTCATAACGGCCCAAGAGCACAAGAGCGCTCGTGGTGGCCTCTATAGTATATCACCCATGATTTGTGGCTCAGTTTACCAAACGAGCGATCGCACACTCATGAGGCCTCAAATGTCGAAGTTTTGGCTTTTCGGCTTTTGCCGACTCACAGAAGGGATAGTGTGATTACACACCTTTTTCACGAAAGCTAATGAAACACCTCTTGGCCCCAACCTACATTGACTTGTTTATTCGGTCAGCCCTTCAATAACAAATATTTTCAAGAACTTAAACAGCACTTAATCAACCATCACCTACCACGATTGAAAGAAATATGGCCTGCTCTTCTAAGATTGTTGTCCAAGACACTATTCCACGCCCTTGATAATTGTCTCAATGATCAAACGGTTGGTGAAGGGAAGATTTGGAACGCCTCCACACACAAAAGAATCCTCTTTTCTCTTCTCGAGAGAACATATAAATAAGAGTGGCTTCAAACACAGTGCTAATGAAATAGCTTGCTTGGAAAGTTGAAAGACTTACCGAAATTGATGAAGAAGTCGGTTAGAATAGCTTAGGATTCGGCCAAGCACAATAGGGAAAAGATGGTAACTGAAAATACATAAAAGAGCCTTGAAGAATATCAGCTAAGATTGGGAGAGAGTTGGGGAGCAGAGAAGAAGAAGATGGAAAGTAGGTTCGGCTTTGAGAGAAAATAGAAGAATGGAGGGGAGAGAAGAGAAGTGCATTCGACACTATTAGGAGAGTAGAGAATCGGCAAAGAAAGGAAAATGAGACCAAAAGGAAAGTTACCTAATTGGCAAATGTGGAAAGGGAGAGAGTAGAAGCAATTTTGGTCACCTCAATAGCTAAAACGCAAAACCCAAAAGAATTCCCGAATGGTAAAAATCACAAAGGAAAAATATGGCACTCTCCTTTCGAAACCCCATAAAACTGAAACAAGGAAAAATGCCTACAGCTGAAATTCCTAAGCTTCCCTAAAGCAATTCGGCACCAACACTCGCTACACACCTCAACTTCCTTGATTCTCTCCACAACTCTCTCCATACTCCTCTCCACGATTTGCTCCTACTATTTCTCCACAAATCCATCCAAGACAAATTCAAACTTCGCCTTATGGAGTTTCAGTCCAACTCTTATACCTGCACAGCTCAAATAGCAAAATAAACTCTCTATTGTGCAACCCAGGACTTAAACCTCAGACCTCTCAGTTATACCACACGCCACCTTGCCACTACACCACAGGCTCTTTTTGTGCCATAAAACAAGCATTATAACTAATAAGGCCTAAGTGCCAGTGCCCAGGTTCATTTAAGAGAAAACTAAAAATTTAGCAAATGCCAAGACTTGAACCCAGGCTTCTCAAACACTCCCAAATCACTTAGCCATTAAAGCAAACAAGCAATTTGTGTCAGAACATGCAAAATTACAGACCCTAAATTTTTGGGGCATTACAAATACACTTACATGCAAAGAAACTAGTAAGATCGAAGCTTCATTTCTCCCAAACAATGGTATTTCGATTCAAGTCAAAAGAAAAAAATGAAAAAGAAGATTTATTATTTTATCTTTTGTTTTGTTTGTTTGTTTTATTAATTACAAAAATGCCATTACCATATCACATTTTTAATCTAAACTAAACATGCATACAGTCCACTAATTAAAGGATGGTTAAATTGCAAAATTAAACCATCTAAATATATTTTTATAATCAATTGTACTTTTAAACACTTAACAATTGACTTTTGTAACTTTTATGATTTAATCATTTTTCTTTAATTAACTAAACAAACAATAAAATTTCTAAACCAAATTTTAATATGACACTCAAATAACCTCTTAAATTTGAAATAATTAATATTTACCAATTCACACGTCGAAATTGTGGTCCCAAAACCACTATTTACAACACCACTGGAAAACGGCTGTTACACATCCATTCCCTCTTAAATTCCTCCCAACTTGCTCTTGAGGGGTTGTAAACATTGAAGTCAAGGTTAGCCTTGGTAAAGTGGTGCATGTAGCTAAAATTTACTTGACCTAAGTCAAGAGCATCTATAACGACCTGAACGTGTAGCATTAGGTTTGCCTTTAACCTGGGCAGGAAATCTTGGATGCCCTACTTGATGTTCGCCTTGTACTTCGCCAGCGCCTCCTCATTCTCCTTTTGGAAGCACTCCATATCAGCGATATGTTACTGCCCAGGGATTCCAAGTAGCAAACCTTATCCTCCAACTCTCTATTTCTGGTCCTTAAAGATTGATACATGGTCTCCCAAGCAGAGATACACTTGATGAGTTGGACATTATGCTGAACAGAAATTTCATACGATTAGCGAAGTTGGGCAAGTGACTTCTCACTAAAGAGAAGGACCCTCTCAGGTTCAGCCTGTTTGGCTTCAACAGCGACACAAGCTTGCTGGAGGCCCAGCTGGCTAAGCTACCCTCTATAAATAACATAGAAATAGAGCCTGCTATCTCATATAGTATGGGCTTGTGAATGCCAGATTAAGAGGAAAGGTGGTAGGAAAACTCTTTCAATTTTGGGGACAGCACTTGGTCTTGCCATTTCCAAATCGCGAAGGGAAAAAAGGGATACCAGCCAGTGCAGAGGTGGTGTCATCAAGAGAAAAAGGTTAGGTCTTCCCCTAAATGGGGAGCTTAAGTAAGGGAACCAAGAGGGAAAGAAAAAGAGTCATAGTAGCACACGGGTCTGCAACATTGGCGGACTCAAAAAAGGTCTAGGAATGGCTAGAAGAGGGAATAAAGCACGCGATAGAGAGTCAAGCATGAGAAATATGATATCGAGCGCTGACTGGGGAATAGGAAGTTCGCCCTCTAGAAAGACCAACTGCTTGTCAGGACTATGATGAGGCAATGTATTGCCACCGCTCTCCCCAACACTTGAGGATCCTCTCTAAAGTCTCAACCTCTTGCGGTTGCTACTACCACCTCGCACATCTGAGGCAACCACATCCATGGCTTGTTGTGCACTCTCAAATAAGGCCTCAATGTCCATGACTCTGGGTTGGGACAAGGCTGTCGGAGGCAAGAGACTAATAGGAATTATAGGAGGAATAGTAAGGTCAACAATGCCTTCAATTATATCCCTACCAAAAGACTCACCCTTGAATCTAGGAGTTGAGACAAGCCATGAGCGGGGTGGAATATTGCAAATGGTATAGAAGAAATTTGCGGGCTCCCTCTGTTTCCCTACAAGAGCCCCAGCTAACTTGCCATCAGCCCTAACCACCATCTTCGACAAGCTGAACAATTCTAGAATTCACACCATGATATTGATTGAATACATGCAAACTATTGGGATTCCTACCCTTCAAGCAATAACGGAAGACAATTCTAATAGTAAGGAGCTTCCTCAACTCTAGAGTCCACACAGAACTCAACCTCTCAATTTGTTCAACCATAATTTCTATGTCCAAGGACTGGGATTGGCGGCAAGTAGAACCGGTAGGAATAGACTACTTCGTGGGGAAATCAAAATCATTAGGAAGTATTTTTTTCACCAGAATAAATTTCGTACGATCCAAATGATGGTTTGAAGCGTAGTCTCTGAGTATGGTTTCGTGGGCCTGGTGAACACTAAAGTAAACCATATCAACTGAAGGCCCTTGAGTCGTAACCTTTAATTGGTAAAAGCATTTGAACACACTAAGAAGAGGTGGCTCATTGTGGCTACTACAATGTAATAAGTACACCATCAAAGCCCACTAGGATAAGCCATACAATTGCATTGGTGCAATCCCGTACTTCTTGAGTACACCGTAAAATAAAGAATGTAAAGGGAGGTGGAAGCCAACCTCCAACAAAGAGAGTAGTAGAATGAGGTCCTCGCTGGAATCACCCAGGCGCCTTTCCCCTATGACAATTTCAAAGTTATATGAGAAATTGGGCAATTAGATACCATGGACTATCAAGTGGTTCACCATTTCCTTCGAATTGGTGGAACACCTATACAGTGGCATCCCTTAGAGAATACTAGTTCTAGGAAAATATGGGTCACCACCATCTAGGACCATGGAACTCTATGGAGGACCCCTCTAGTTTCGAGGATCAGAACCCTTGGCCTGTCCACCTGCCATTGGTATAACTCCAAACATGATGATGTAATGTGGGAATAAGTGAAAAAGGAAGGAGGAGAATTACTTGAAAAATAATGACTCCTCACGACAAGTAAGTAACTCTAGTGGAGGAAATAAGAATAGAGAAGGGAGTTGAAGAAAGCAGACTTAGAGTTCAAAAAGTAACTCAAAGGACAAGGAAAAATTGTTCAAGAAGATTGGTATTTGATAAAAAGATCTCTATAAATCCCGGTTTAGGTAACCAAACATCCAAATGAAAAATTTTTTGGGAGGGGTAAAAAAACTGTTCAAATCTCCCAACCAATTTTTGACATTTTTCAGCATGGGAGAGGGTTATGTCAACCGCTCGATAGAAAATAAAGTGGGAAAATTTGTCAGAATGAATCACTTGTCGAGTATTTGCCAGAATTGGTACATGAAAATGATCTAACATGTAACACCCCTAATTCGTACTCGTCGTCTGAATAGGGTTTCGGAGCATTACAGAATAATTATAGACAAATTATCTCAAAATATTATTCATATCCGAAAACAACCATAATGTCCCTTGAATGGACCCTCGAGGCCCAATATGAACAGTAGAAACAAATCGGGACTAATTCAAAGTCACTGAGAATTTTTCATGAAATTTCAAAATTTTTCTTAAGTGCAGGGTTCACAAGCTCATGTGGTCTAGGGACACGCTCGTGTGACCCTTAGACATGCCCGTGCTATAGGCTGTGTCTTACCCCGTGTAACTCTCTGACTTGTGTCACACGAGCTGCCACATGCCAATGTGCTAGGCCGTGTGGTTAATTTATTTTTCATAAAATAGGTGCAGTTTTCACAATGCTAAGATAGAAGTCGGTGTTCGAGGCCGTGCCTCTCACACGGCTGAGACACACGCCCGTGTCTCTATCCGTGTGCTCAATTCTAAGCATTATGTTTCTAAATTTTAAGATGAAGGGGACATACGGCCAATCCACATGCCCATATGCCATGCTGTGTTTCAGACATGATCAAGACACACGCCCGTGTGTCTACCCATGTGGACAAAATAAAGCTATTTCCTAGCTTTATTTCTCACCCAAACTTTGTCATTAACCTACACCAAAACAAACCAACATATACCAACTAATTCAAGCATATTTCCAAGCCAAATTCCAACATCCAATATGGTATAATATCATTTACAATCATGTTCATAACCTTTGTTTAATCTATTTCTTATGCAAAACTTAGTCAACTATACCTAACATTCTCAATTCATAGATAATTATTATAGCATAACTTTAAGTATACCAAAATAACTATTACTAGCCATTCCAATGACTAGATTACATCCATCATTTACAAACTATAATTTGGTCATTTTAGCATATACATGTCATTATACCAAAGCTAGTTTCCTATTTATACCAAAATCAACGGATAGATAGTGTGATGATTGCTCCGACCAAAGCTTTCAAACACTATAAAATAGGGAAAGAAAAACCTAGTAAGCATTTTATGCTTAGTATGTTCGTATAACCGGAATTAAACTTACCATTTACTTTCTTTAATATCAAACTTTCAACAACATGATTTCCATAGCATTGGCAATTTGCCTAAACACATTCACTCAATCAAACAAGTTAGTCATATAATTTTCATGTACATCAAATAAGCATAGATGAGCTCATCATGCCATTTTCCTTCAAGGCATTATTCTTTTCATCCCATATCTCTCATATCATGTCATTTATTTTATCCGTTGAATCATTGAAATTTCGATGGATACTCAAGTAGTACACATAATAGTATATCCGTCAATTCATGTTCAATGGTACCCATAAGGCACTATTTCAGAGAGCACACTCTTGAGACACATCTATGCAACAGGATTACCAGTCTATGCTAAATCCTGTCATTAATATATACTCAATAGATCTTAGTCAGGATTACCAATCCAGGCTAAATCCATTTTATGACATATGCTCTAAAGAGTTTGATCTGGATCACCCGTCCAGGCTAAATCCAATCCATAACATATGCTCGAGAGACTTATATCAAGATTACCCATCCGGGCTAAATCCTTTCTAAAATGAGGTCAAAGGATTACTCGTCCGAGCTAAATCCCATCAGCAACAAATGCAGGACCTCATTCATCTCGGGAAATTGCATTTATCCATCGAAATCCAATGTTCAAACGGAATTTAATCCATTTTCATTCAATTTCAAACATGTATCCATTTCTTGCATTTTTATCATTTACATAAACATAATTCGCATATAACTCAAACATAACATTCAATTCAACATAATTTCATACTCATTTAAGTTACACGAACTTACCTTGATATTCGTTTGTGTTTGAGAACTACTATTCTAAAACTTTTTCCTTTCCCCAATCCAACTCCTTATTTGATATTTCCGGGTCCAATTAAGCTTGAAAAGTTCCTTTTCTCTCTCCAAGGGCTTCCATATATTATTTGGGGAAGATGATGAGAAAATAAGATGATATTTCTTTTATCATCTTTTAATTAATTAAATTAATTCAATTTCCAATTTATTCCTTGCCCTTTTCTAAATTTCCATGGATGATTCACCAAAAATATCTACATACTTTTCTTTAATGGTCTAATTACCATATAAGGACCTCAAGTTTTGAATTCCATAGCTATTTAATCCTTATAGCTAATAGAATTCAACTTTAACATTTTATGCAATTTAGTCCTTTCTCTAATTAAACACATAATCGATAAAATTTTCTTTTCAAAATTTTCATATAACCTTCCTCTTATGTCACTAATCATACAATAATATTAAAAATAATTTATCTTTTTGTCTTGAATTTGTGGTCATGAAACCACTGTTCCGATTTTACTGAAATTGGGTTGTTACAACTCTCCCCCTTAAGGATTTTTGTCCTCGAAAATCATACCAGTAAAGAGATTTGGGTACTGCTTTCTCATGGTATCTTTCGATTCCCAAGTAGCTTCTTCTATACCATGTTTCTTCCAAAGAACTTTTACCAACACTAACTTTTTTATTTCTTAACTCTTTTGTCTCTCGTGCTAAGATTTTAATCGATTCTCCACTATACGTCATATCAGGCCAAATTTCAACTTCTGCCGGAGAGATAACATGTGAAGGATCCAATCGATACCGTTGCAACATCAATACATGAAAGAGATTATGGATTTTATCAAGTTCTGGTGGTAATGCTAATCAATATGCAACAGGTCCAATTCTTTCAATAATCTCATAAGATCCGATGAAACGTGGACTTAGTTTCCCTTTTCGACCAAACCAGAGAACTTCCATCCAAGGTGATACTTTCATAAATACTTTATCACTAATATGAAATTCTATTTCTTTCCGTTTAAGATCAGCATAAGATTTTTTACGATCTAAGGCTACTTTTAAACTATCTTGAATCACCTTTACATTTTCTTCAATTTCCCGGACTAAATCAACTCCATGTATCTTCTTCTCACTGAGCTCTGTCCAATACAATAGAATTCTAAATTTCCGACCTTATAAAGCCTCATACGGTGCCATTTTATTACTAGACTGATAGCTGTTATTATAAGCGAATTCAACCAGTGGCAAATACTTTTCTCAATTACCTTCAAATTCAAGTACACAACATCGAAGTATATCTTCCAAAATCTATATAACACATTCAAACTGGCCATCTGTTTCAGGATGGAATGTAGTACTAAAATGCAACTGTATACCTAATGCTTCTTGTAATTTATTCTAAAATTAGGATATGAACCGAGGATCCCTATTAGAGATAATAGAAACTGGTACCCCATGTAATCTGACAATCTCAAAAATATATAACTCAGCCAATTTATCCAAGGAAAAATCCATACGTACCGATATTAAGTGTGCAGACTTTGTTAATTAATCAAAAATTACCCAAATGGCATCTTTCTTCCTTGGTGACATGGGCAATGCCGATACAAAGTCTATAGTAATTCTTTCACATTTCCACTCTGGTACAATAACTGGTTGTAAAAGTCTCGAAGGCAACTGATGCTCAGCTTTTACTTGCTGACATATCAAACATTTGAATACAAGTTCAGAAATATCCCTTTTCATTCATGGCTACCAATACATCTTTTTCAGATCATTGTACATTTTATTACTACTAGGATGAACAGACATTTTACCACTATGAGCTTCATATAAAATTTTCTGTACCAATTCTGAATTCTTCGGTACACACATTCTACCTTTGAATAACAAACAACCATCAGAACCAATTTGAAATTTTGAATCAGAATTTAATTCACATTGTACCCGTTTAGACTGTAATTCATTATCGTCTTTCTGAGCTTTACAAGTTTGTTGCAGAAATGTTGGTCTAGCTATTAACTCAGCCATGATTGAACCATCATCAGATAAAGACAACCGGGTATTCTTTGCTCATAAAACAAATAGGGATTTTCTACTCAAAGCATCTGCAACTACATTGGCTTTTCCCAGATGATAGTCAATAATAAGATCATAGTCTTTCAATAATTCAAGCCACCTACGTTGTCTCAAGTTCAAATCTTTTTGTGTCATCAAATACTTCAAACTTTTATGATCAGTGTATATATGACATTTTTCACCAAATAGATAATGCCGCCAAAATTTTAATGCAAACACAATGGCTACTAATTCAAGATCATGTATTGGGTATTTCTTTTCATGTGGTTTCAGTTGTCTTGAAGCATAAGATATTACTTTACCTTCTTGTGTCAAGGCGCAACCTAAACCGTTTAACGATACATCACTGTAAATTACAAATTCCTTACCCGATTTAGGTTGAACTAACACAGGTGTTTCTATCAATAAAGCTTTCAACCTGTCAAAACTCTGTTGACATTTATCACACCACTCAAACTTTACATATTTCTGCAACAATCAAATCATCGGAGAAGCTATCATCAAGAATCGTTTAACAAATCTCCAATAATATCCAGCTAGTCCAAGAAAACTTCTGACTTAAGACACATTCTTTGGTGGTTTCCAATTAACAATCGCCGAAATTTTATTTAGGTCTACCCTGATACCTTCAGCAGATACAATATGTCCAAGAAACCAACTTCCCGTAGCCAAAATTCACATTTACTGAATTTGGCATATAGTTTCTTCTCACGTAGAGTTTGTAACACAATTCTCAGGTGCTCAGCATGCTCATTTTCAAATTGGGAATAAGCCAGAATATCATTAATAAAAACTACCACAAACCTGTCTAGGTATGGTCTGAAAATTCTATTCATTAAACCCATGAATATTGCAAACGCATTAGTCAACCCAAGAGGCATCACAAGAAACTCATAATGTCCATACCTCGTTCTGAAAGATGTCTTTGGAACATCTGAATCTTTTACCCGTAGCTGATAATATCCTAAGAGAGAATCAATCTTTAAAAATACAATGGCACCTTTCAATTGATCAAACAGGTCATCAATGCGGGGCAATGGATATTTATTCTTTATTGTGACTTTATTGAGCTGTCTATAATCAATGCATAATCTCAGAGATCCATCTTTCTTCTTTACAAACAGGACTGGTGCACCCTAAGGTGAGAAACTAGGCCGAGCAAAGCCTTTGTCAATTAATTCATGTAACTGTGTTTTCAACTCTTTCAATTCAATAGGAGCCATTCTGTAAGGTGCAATGGATATTAGAGTTGTTCCTGGCACAAGGTCTATAGAAAACTCCACTTCTCTAATCGGTGGTAATCCAGGTAATTCCTTTGGAAATACATCAGGAAACTCACAAAAAACTAGCACTGGCTGAATCTTTGACTCAGTTACTTTAGTATCCAATACATACGCAAGGTAAGCATCATACCCTTTTCTGATACATTTCAAAGCTAAAACTAATGAGATCACATTAGATAAGCCATCCAATTTATCAAATTCAACATGAGGTAATTCACCATTCTGACATTTCAACACAATATATTTCTGTTTACAATTCACTACATGCTGAGTTAACTAGTCCATTCCCAAAATCACATCAAAATCATCAAAGGGAAAAAACGTCAAATTAGCCGAAAAATAGTACCCCTTTACCATTAACTAACAATTTTTACAGATTTTATCCACCATAACACATTGACCAAGGGGATTGGAAACTTTAACCACAAATTTAGTGAATTCCACAGGCAAATTTTTAATAGCCATTAAGTTTGTGCATATATATGAATGTGTAGAACCAGGATCAATCAAAGTAGTAATATCAGTATCAAGTAAAGAAAATATACCAGAAATGAAGTCTGGTGCAGAGGCATCTTCTCTCGCACGTATGGCATATGTCCTTGCCGCTGCTCGTGCCTCAGATTTAACTGTGGAATCTTTTGTAGCACTTCAGCTACCACTAACATTTCCAGAATATCGAGGTGGTCTACCTCTCGAGGCAGGATTACTCGATTTTGGAGTCTGTTCAACATTTTTTTCAACCCTTTTTGGGCAATCTCTGAGAAAATGGTCAAATGAACCACATCTATAACATGCCTCACTCCTCAGACGACATTCTCCAAAATGAAACTTATTACAGTGTTTACACTTTGGTTTGGGATTATCGACACCCCCAAAACTTGTTACTGATGCGGATGAAGACCTCGGGTTAGAGCATTGAAAACTTCGCTCTTTTCTAGAATATCCAACAGATGAAGTAAAACGATCCTAGTATTTCTTTGATTTCTTTGAAACAGCTGATTCGGACTTACCCATAATTCTTTTACCAGAAACTCGAGCTTATCTTTCAGCTTGTTTCTTTTCTTTACTCAATTCTTCAGCTTTATGTGCCCGATCAACCAATACTGCAAATTCTCTTAATTCAAGGATACCAATCAATAGCTTAATATCTTCATTTAAACCTTCTTCAAAATGTTTACACATCTCAGCCTCAGTCTGGACTCATTCTCTGGCATATTTACTCAGCCGAACAAATTCTTGTCATATTTTCATACAGTCGTATTCCCTTATTTAAGTTCTAAAAATTCTTTTTTTTCTGATCCAGAAATCTTTGACTGATATACTTCTTTCTGAATTCTGTCTGGAAAAACTCCTAGATGATATTTTCTCTCGGTACAACTGAAGATATGGTTTTCCACCAATGATAATCTGTGTCTTTTAATAAAGATTCTGCACATTTCAGACACTAGGCTGGCGTACATGATAATTCATCTAAAACTCAGATAGTATTTTCCAGCCAAAATTTAGCCTTTTCTAGATCATCATCAACAGTAGCCCTGAATTCATCTGCTCTATATTTTCTGATTTTATCTATCGGAGCCTTTCTGATTCTATCAGGTTCAGTACCCTGTGGCATCTCAGGAACGGTTTGAGGAGTAGGTTAAGGAGGTTGCTAAACAGCAGGGTTCATTCTCAAGTATTCAGAAAACTATCCATTCATAGTTTGAAAGAAGGCTTGTTTTTTCTCCTCACCTTGACCCTTAGATACAGGTCTTCTACTACTACTACATACAGCTCGTTGTACAGAAGCTTGAGCAGTACCCTCAGCTTCCTCAAATTCAGCTCTAGCTCAGTTGGAAGACATCACTATGTGAAAAACACATTTAAAATTGGTCAGGAGATATCACACTATCATATATTTTATAATGGCATGTATAGCTAAATTCATACTTGCTACGTTAATCAGAGAATCGACTAAATCGTAGCTCTAATACCAACAAATGTAACACCCCTAACCCGTACTCGTTGTCTGAATAGGGTTTCAGAGCATTACAGAATAATTATAGAATAATTACAGATAAATCGTCTCAAAATATTATTCATATCCTAAAACAACTATAATGTCCCTTGAATGGACCCTCAAGGCCCAATATGAACAGTAGAAACAAATTGAGACTAATAATGGAGTCACTGAGAATTTTTCACAAAATTTCAAAAGTTTTCTTAAGTGCAAGGCTCACATGACCGTGTGGTCTAGGGACATGCCCGTGTGACCCTAAGACATGCCCATGCTACAGGCCGTGTCTTACCCCGTGTAACTCTCTGACTTGTGTCACACAGCTTGCCACGCGCCCGTATGCTAGGCCGTATGGTTAATTTATTTTTTATAAAATAGGCGCAGTTTTCACATGGCCAAGATACACGCCCGTGTTTGAGGCTGTGTCTCTCACACGGCTGAGACAAATGCCCGTGTCTATACCCATGTGCTCAATTTTGAGCATTCTGTTTCTAAATTTTAAGATGCAGGGGACACACAGGCAAACCACATGTCCATATGCCAGGCTGTGTGTCACACTCGTGTGGACAAAATAAAGCTATTTCCTAGTTTTATTTCTCACCCAAACTTTGCCATTAACCTGCTCCAAAACAAACCAACATATACCAACTAATTCAAGCATATTTCCAAGCCAAATTCCAACAACCAATATGATATAAATATCACATGCAATCATGTTCATAACCTTACCTTTTTTTAATCCATTTCTTATGCAAAACTTAATCAACTATACTTAACATTCTCAATTCATAGATAATTGTTATAGCATAACCTTAAATATACCAAAATAACTATTATTAGCCAAAATAACTAGATTATATCCATCATTTACAAACTATAATTTGGTCATTTTAGCTTATACATGCCATTATACCAAATCTAGTTTACTATTTATACCAAAATCAACGAGTAGATAGTGTGATGATTGCTCCGACCTATCTCCAACCTTCCCGAGCTTTCCAGCACTATAAAACAGGGAAAAGAAAACCTAGTAAGTATTTTATGCTTAGTAAGTTCGTATAACTGGAATTAAACTTACCATTTACTTTCATTAATATCAAACATACAACAACAAGATTTCCATAACATTGGAAATTTGCCTAAACACATTCACTCAATCAAACAAGTTAGTCATATAATTTTTATGTACATCAAATAAGTATAGATGAGCTCATCATGCCATATTCCTTCAAGGCATTATTCTTTTCATCCCATATCTCTCATATCATGTCATTTATTTTATCCGTTGATTCTTTGAAATTCTGATGGATACTAAAGTAGTACACACAAAGTGTACAAAATAGTATATCCTTCAATTCATGTTCAATAGTACTGATAAGGCACTATTTCAGACAGCACACTCTTGAGCCACATCTACGCAATAGGATTACCAGTCCAAGCTAAATCATGTCTTCAATATATACTCAATAGAGCTTAGCCAGGCTTACCAATCCAGGCTAAATCCTTTATATGACATAAGCTCTAAAGAGTTTGATCTGGATCACCCGTCCGAGCTAAATCCAATCCATAACATATGCTCGAGAGACTTATATCAAGATTACCCGTCCAGGCTAAATCCTTCCTGAAATGAGGTCAAAGGATTACTCGTCCGAGCTAAATCCCATCAGCAACAAATGCAGGATCTCATTCATCTCGAGAAATCGCATTTATCCATCGAAATCCAATGTTTAAACGAAATTTAATCACTTTTCATTCAATTTCAAACATGTATCCATTTCTTGCATTTTTATCATTTACATAAACATAATTCGCATATAACTCAAACATAACATTCAATTCAACATAATTTCATACTCATTTAAGTTACATGAACTTACCTTGATATTCGTTTGTGTTTGAGAACTACTATTCTGAATCTTTTTCCTTTCCCCGATCCAACTCCTTATTCGATCTTTCCGGATCCAATTAAGCTTGAAACGTTATTGTTCTCTCTAGTAGGGCTTCCATAGATTATTTAGGGAAGATGATGAGAAAATAAGATGATATTTCTTTTATCATCTTTTAATTAATTAAATTAATTCAATTTCCAATTTAGTCCTTGCCTTTTTCTAAATTTCCATGGATGATTCACCAAAAATATCTACATAGTTTTCTTTAATGGTCTAATTACCATATAAGGACCTCAATTTTGGAATTCCATAGCTATTTAATCCTTATAGCTAATAGAATTCAACTTTTACATTTTATGCAATTTAGTCCTTTCTCTAATTAAACACATAATCGATAAAATTTTATTTTGAAAATTTTCACATAACCTTCCTATCATGTCACTAATCATACCATACTATTAAAATAATTTATCTTTTCAGCTCAAATTTGTGGTCACGAAACCACAGTTTCGATTTTACTGAAATTGGGTTGTTACATGACACAATGCATAAGCTAGGGACTCCACCAGGAAGGCCAAGAAACCACTTGTAGGTGGATAACCTCTACACGTAAGAGGTCCTCATCTGCCTTTCGGGAGGAGTGGTTTAAGTGTTTAGGAGCAAGCCAGACCACCCAAATAGGGATGTTTGCCTCTAAATTAAAGTAAGTGGTCATAAGAAGGATAAGTTTTCTTGAAGATTTCCCTAGAAATACCACAAGAAGAATTTTGGAGGATGATATTTTAATTAAGGATGGGGGATCTGTCACACCCTGTTTTCTTAAATACTCGAAATTAAGAAAGAGTAAGGGATATAATTGAATAGGAGTAGAAATTCACGAACACTAACAAGGCACTAAGAAAATTAAGTGGTTAGCAAGGAAAAGTTAGATCTCAAATCCAGTTTAGTTACATTAGAATCGACTAGTTCCATAATAGAAGATACAATAATTAAGACTAAGTGGTAGTAATGGTATGTGGAGATCATGCCAATGGAGTATAAATAGGATGAGTTGGAAATAAATTTCTTCATAATTCTGTTTACCCATCTTTTCCTTCTCCAAACCAAGTATCATTTTCTTCAAAAAATATGTAGAAGAAGATGATGTAGCTGTAGAAGGCTTTGCATGTTCTTACCATTATAAGAAGCTGATTTGGTAGTAGATAAATAAAGAACTACTAGCAAAACGAGGGAGGCTCTAGCAAGTTTGACAACCTAAGCTACCAAGAATAAGGAAGCAAGGTGAAATTCTACTCCAACACAGGTGGTATGATCTCTGTTGGTTTAGATTACATGTATGCATGGTAACATGAGTATTAGCCAATGCATGTCAATATGCATGAAATGATCATTATATGATTTAGGAGTATAATGTACTCCATGCTAATATGTTGTATGACAATATTTGCATGTATTGTATAATAATCGTGGGGAAATCGTTATGGGGATAGATGAAGTAAGGAAGGGAAAAGGGGAGTGACCCTCTTAGATACTGCCATAGGCGAAGCTCCAGGCCTTGTGGAGGGAACACTGTGGTGTTCGAGCATCAAGGTTAGGTGGTGTAAAGGAGGTAATGAGATGAAGATTCGAGAAATGAGAATCATGGAAATGATAGTGGTATTGACTGGTCCTTTGAAGTAACACCGTGGTGATGGTATATGACGTAATATCATAGATAAAAGATGCTATGTTAGTCTAGTATGTGGTACATAGCATAAGACCATGGATAAAAGATGTCATGGTAGCATGATACAATGTGTAAGGTCATAAATGAAATATGTTGTGGCAGCCAGGTGTAATGAGTAAAACTATGGATGAAAGACTACATGGCATCATATGATAGTACGTCGGGATGGAGAATTGGTGTAAGACCATGGATGAAAGACTCCATAACACCTACAGAGATAGTATGCTAGGACAGTAAACATAGAACAAATAGTCTGCTGGGACAGTAAACATAGAATAGATAGTCTGCTAAGATAGTAAACACAGAACAGATAGTCCATCAGGATAGTAAACACGGGGTAGTTCACCAGGACCAAGGGAATACATGGTAAGAAGGTTATAAAACCATAGTTTGGCTAAGGCAACCAAAAGAGTCCGTCGAGACATAAGAATAGATAGTCCACCAGAACTTTAAACATAAGGTTAGGTTGAGTAAGACCATGGTTGTATGACACTATAATATCATGGGTAGTCCACCGAGATAATAAAAGCGAAGAAGTCCACTAAGATGTAAGTCAGGGAATCCCAACGTGAAAGATTTCCCTTCAGAAGGTACGCCAAGAACTAAGTCCGTAAGAGCAACGTGACTGGTGTGATCAGTTACAAGTATAGATGAGCAAGGAGTGACCAAAAGGCATGGACCACTAGGACAATAAGGCAACTCGTTGAAGGTGATATGGAAATGGTCCAAGAGCACATCAAATGAGTTCTACAAGGAAAAGTTGATGAAGAGTTAGCCCTCGAGTATTGTCTGACACCTCGGGGATGTGATGAAGGGATAAACAAAATTTGGAAAAGTCCTATAGGGTCATTATCCGAGTACGAAGTCACAAAGGAATGGGGAGTCTGCATTTTTACTAAGTCTCCCAAGCAAGATGACCGATGAGAATGATTGAAAAGGGTGTTTTACCCCAAATGAAGGTTCAAGCATGTGCTGAATCGTAAGAAGGATATAGTAATGGTAACACGATAAGAATTCACTAATTGAGATGGATCATCCGATAGATCGCCATAATAGTATGAGGAATGCTAGGTGTTAGCTACGCCAGGAAATTTGTGGTGCTCCCAACGATACACAGGGAGTTTTAAATTTTGTGTTTGTAACATCCTAAAATTGGGCCTAGTAGAATTGGGCCCAATGGGCCTTGAGCGTAGTAGCATTTAAATTTTTGGGAGAACAGGAGATCGGCTTTAGTGCAAGTTAGACTTATTAGGTGAGTGATTTTGGAAGGTTAGGCGGCTTCTATGAAGTCCCGGGATCGAACTTTGGCTTTGGGGAAATTTTGGTTTTAGGTGGAAAAAACCCTGGAAGTTGGCAGGTAGGCTTTAAGAATAAAATGTGGAGGAAAATGACACAAGTAGAGTGTGTGGTGTAGTGGCAAAGTGACGCCACATAAGAGATAAGGGGGTGACGCCACAGGGAAGGAAGGAGGTCCAAGGTTCAAGTCATGGCGCTTGCAATTCCTTTGTTTTATTTTTTTTAAGTGAGCTTAGACTTTGGCCATAGGGTTTAAAATTAGTTGCGCATGGTTTAAGACACAAGAGGAGCTTGTGGCCAAGTGGTTAACGGCATGGATGATGTTGCAAGGGAGCCTGGGTTCAAATCTCATGAGCTAGATTTGTGCTAGGTGGGCCGCACAAGCGTGTGGGCCCGAATGAGCCGAAATCGGGTTTTAGGCCCAATAGTCCGGTACGATCGGAAATGGTAACCGAGCCGCCTGGGGCGACATTTAGGCCTTCGGAAAGGCCTTCGGAAAGGCAATTGTAGGTGCGAAATTACAAAAATACCCTTGGTAGTAAAATTACTGTTATACCCTTAGAGGTTGGTTAGCTTGATTATGTTGTATTGGTTATTCTGATTATGATGGCAATTCGTTTCATACGTTATCTGATATCTGATTTGCATACATGTCATACTGCATAGGCGAATTATTATATTATGTCGCATGTGCATGGGGTTCGGGATATATTTATAAGGGGAAGTGTGTACATTTATGTACGTGGATTAGTGATGGCCTCGAGCCTCACTATGGATTGATGATGGCCTTAAGCCTCATCGTGGATTGATGATGACCTTGAGTCTCATCGTGGACATTTGTGATTTAATCACGTGGATCAGTGGCTAGACCACTAAGTGGACTTTGAGCAGCGTACTGCCAAAGAGGTGTGTAGCGGATGGAGGGTCGATTTAGTAATCCCCTGGTGTGTGGTGGATGGATATACGGGTGGTGTGTAGCGGTTGGATACTAGGCTGGGTTGGGTTAACATTTTGCATCATTATGCGTGGTATGTGGTTTATGTGGATTTCGGCCAAACCCATTTGTGGAATCATGTGGATTAATTGCATTGCACTCATTATTGATATGCCATGACATTGGGCTAACATATTACTGTGGGCTTAGGCCTAGTTATCGTGGTAAGGGGAATTGCACACTGAATCTCGATGACTCACCCCTTTGTTTAAACTTTGCAGGTAATCATTAGATCGCGAATTTGGGAGCTGAGGCGGACTCGAAGTGGCCATGCTCAAGATTGCGTTTCTTTCATTTTTAAATGGTTACTTTGGACTTATTTCATTTTATTTTAAATTTGGGATTCTGTTATGTAATAAGGCCTATGGTTTTATTTGATTTTAGCCTTTAATTTAGTTACTGCTTATTATTGTTAAATGTTTAATTCGGGATTTTCCTAAAATGTTAATAAACTGTTTCTTATTCAAAATTACTTAAACTCGATTTTTCACAACAAATATAAAGAATACGAACTTTTTAACGAACGCACCGTTTTTAGACATTCCTTTCATGTGACATGCCAGATCCGGTCTTAACGTCTAGGCCGGGTTTGGGGTGTTACAGTGTTTCATATCGTGTCTCCTGAACTAGAAAATCTATATGACATTACTGAATGGAATCCCACTAAGTTTGCCTAAAATTTTGTTTGAAATGTATGTTTGCAAGGTCAATGGTTGACTCGAGGATCGTGAAGGGGGATCAAGTCAGACATAGCTAGGCCCATGTGAATGGTGGTAGTTGTTTCATAGATATAGAGGGGCACCCTTTGAGGTCACGCTTCAGGGATTTATTGAGTATAACCATAGCAAAGTCATAAGTTTCATTAAGTTCTAATAAATGTCCGAGTCTCTTAAGATGAAATGGAGACACGGGCCTAGTACATATATGGAATAGTAATTATTTCAATGTTTAAAATGAGAAATTATTATTACTTATGAAATTGAGTAACCGTGGTAAAATGGATTAGGGTATATAATTTGTCTAGGGTTGCAAATAATCGGCTAGGAACTTATTTAGGAATTCGGGTAATTGTGGCACTCGGTATTAGGATTGGGTGGTCGGGTCAAATATAGTATGTTACAATTTAGTGGTATTAGAGCTTCGATTTAACCGACCCTTTGAAAGTATGAAGTTGTAAAACAACCCTATGTACATGATATAGTGGCTATGGCTTATCCCCTCAAATAATTAGATATGATTAATGTGCATTATGAAGAGTGGGTGCAGTGTTCCGAACTAAGGAAACTAGTTTTGGGCATACAATGGCCAAAAAAAAGATATGTAAGGAAAAACACGAAGAAAATAAAGAGTAAATATCACACCTCAAATATGTCTGATCTGAATTCAAGAGGAATAGATGCGAAGTTGTCTGTTTTGGTGCACTCTGGTAGTAAACTCATCAAATTGTAAGCTTCTTGCGAACTAAGGTTTTGGAGAATTGAGTATTTGCCCATGGAAGTATATCATGATTTAATTCTTGACATGTTATTCAAATAAAAGAAAGAATTTGATAAAAAGAAAAGTATGTTTTGTGAAGAATACTGCTAAAGGTATAGTATGCCTAGTTTGTTCAAGCACTGTGTAGAGCAAGTTTTAGTAACTAGGTTTGGTTGTAAACCAACTAAACTGACTGGTCAAATAGCTTATGAACAAGATTCTAATTTATGTTTCTTACAAATTTCATAGGCCATTAGGAAGGGTACATTCTGAAATTTCTTGACACTTATAAAATTCCACTAAGCGAAAGTGGATTATAAATATGTGTGAGAAGGATTCGTGAAAGAGTTTTTTCTTTCTTCAAGATGACTCTTTAATTCTTTCTTTTTCCTAAATGTTAAATGTTAATTGTTGATTTTTCTTCTTATGTAAACTGGAAGCTAAGGATTTTGGGGAATAAATAGAGGATGTTTCATCTCCTATTAAGTCTGGTAACTCTGTATGCTAAGAGTAAGGATGCTATGAAGTATATAAACAGTAAGTTATGAATAAGAAGCCTTGCATGGGGATTATCTATAGATGAAACATTAGCAATCTGTCTATAAATGGGTTTTAATAGTGAATTCATGTTTTTTAAACAGATGCTATTATTGGTTCGAACTGGACGTTTGAGTCTAGAGCTTGTAGTTGAAGTAGATGAGTCCCAGGTGAGTTCCTAATATCGACTCCTACAAGTCTTTCAAGAAAAGCCTCTAGTTATCGATATTCCAGAACCGGTGAATGAGTTCATGAATGACTGCTGAAAATATTTATTCTTGGTATACAAATTTGTGAGTCCAGTATGTAATGAATTGAGTGTATGGTGCATGTGATTCTGCGAAACAAGTAAGTATGTGTGCCTAGAATGTATATTGTGATATTGATCGTGTTAATATGTGTGAAATGTGTATTGAAGTATGATTATTTTAAGAAAATGAATTTAGCCTACCTGAAACTATATTTATGTTAGATGTGATATGTGATTGAAAACATTTGAGAGATGAGGTGTAACTTTAGTGTTTAGGAGCAGGCTAGACTAGCCATATAAGTAGGGGGTGTCTGCCTCTACATTAAATTAAGCAGTTATAAGAATGACAAGCTTCTCTAAAGATTGTTGACATGT
Organism: Gossypium australe; assembly: GCA_005393395.2. Classification (NCBI taxonomy): domain Eukaryota; kingdom Viridiplantae; phylum Streptophyta; class Magnoliopsida; order Malvales; family Malvaceae; genus Gossypium; species Gossypium australe. The sequence goes on along the minus strand of CM016615.1, from coordinate 37,639,774 downwards.
CAAAAATTGATGTGGAAAATTAGGCTTTTCCAACATACTTAAGGACCTTATTCTGAGCAAAGTAGCGTCTTTTGCATAGTTTTTTTTTATAATTTTTAGATTTTAAGTTAATAAGTGAAAAAGTCTTATTTTTGCCCATTTAGTTACCCAATTTGGCCAATAGTTCCTTTGAGGGGCCTAACGTGAGATTTAGTGGTGTAGGGATCTGTTGGAGGTTGAAAATGAGCGATAATGGCACCAAAGAAAAGGGTATCACGACATTCACACCTTGGAATCGCGATACCTCCAATAGTATTAAAGAATAAAGACACCCTTCAGTGGTATCGTGATATTCTCTTTGTGTATCAGGTTATCCACCTTTCAAAGAAGACCCCAAGGCTCGACACTACCCGAGATATCGCGATATCCTCTTCTAGGTACTGCGACACTGACATTGTCAGGGGGACAAAATTAAACAAAAAGGGTAGTCTTTATCCACTTGGTCCACCAGTCACCCAAGGCTTGTGTAAGGGAATTTTTGGCAATGAAAACTCATCAAAAGACAACCTAAACAACCAAAGTTGGCTAAAGAGGAGAGACACACACATTATCTTAGTTTTAGGTTTAGTTTTCTATAGGTTTTCTCTTAGTTTTTCAACACTTTTTCTGAGGTTTTCATTTTTTTCTTCTTCTTCTTTCTTAGTTTAGAGTTTAATTTTCTACATTTACTTCTTGTTCTTGATGTTCTTAGTGTTACTTAAGTTAGTTACCACTATAGCTTAGGTTTATTTACACTTTCAGTCCCTATACATTGGTTGCAAGACATTTTTACCTTTAGTTTAATGTATTTTAGTTTCTTTTACTTTAAATCTATTAAACTTTTTTCTTTTTATGTTTATTGTTCTAGATTTTCTTGTTGAATGTTTTTAGTTTTATGCTCTTTAAGTTTTCTTGCATAAAAATTCTAACTTTAATATTTTTCTTAAGTTTTACTTTAATGGTTGTTTTGTTTTTCATTTCCATGTTCATCCTCTTCATTTTTAGCATGAGTAACTAAACCTCAAAGGGGATTGGTTGATGGAGATGTGGGTAAGCTGATTTTTGGACCAAGGACAAAATCATAATAAATTGGACTAAATCAAATAGACCTATAAACTTAGGAAATGACACCCCTAAGGGAAATTCTAAGCAAGTGTAACCGAAAGGTAATCTTGTTGCGCACTCATTCATTAGTCTCGGATTAACCAGTGAGATCGAGAGATAAATCAGAGCTAAGCCATCTAAGTTGGTAAAACTGAGATCAAAAAATAAAATGGAGTCACTTAGTAATTTAAGCGATTGAAGTCCCTTGTTTGAGAATCGATGAACCACACTAAAATCAACCAACCATTGCTAGTATTTATTTGGTTAATTTCTTAGTTTTGTACTCTTTGCAATTTAGAGGATAGATTAGCATAATTACTTTTCTTGCACAAATTGTTTGTTATGATTTGTCCTACTATAAAATTGTATACGTAGCCGCTTAGACTCTCTCTTGTATGCTAGTTATCACTCAATCGCCATCTCCTTTGGGTCCAATCCTTGGAATACTCTGGTGTTCAATTATAACATTATACATATTATAATTGACCTGTACGCTTGCAGTAAAACCGTGCTTTAAAAATTGTCTTCTAAAAAATCATTATCTTATGCGCACACGCGTGATGCCGTTTAACTGCCCCAGACTTACCACGACTAGAAACTTTGAGGATGGAATTTTCTTTAAGGGTAAGGAAGTTGTCATACACAGTTATCTTAAATACTCGAACTCGAGGAAGAGTCTGGGATCTAATTGAATAGTAGAATTTCACGAGCACTAACAAGGCACTTAGAAACTTAAGTTGCTAGTTAGGATAAGTTAGATCTCAAATCCAATTTGGTTAGATTAGAACCGGCTCATTCCATAGTAGAAGACACAATTATTAGGATTGAATGGTAGCAACGGTCTGTGGAGATCGAGCCAAGGAAGTATAAATAGGATGAGTTGGAAACAGAATTCTTCATAATTCTATTTACACATCTTCTCTTTCTCTAAACCAACTTCAGGCAATCTGAAGAATAAGAGGATGTAGATGTAGAAGGCTTTGCATGTTGTTACCATCGTAAGAAGCCAAGTCATGGCAACATGGTACAAGGTATAAGGTATACGATGTAAGACCATGGATAAAAGACTTCATGGCATCATATGATAGTACGTCAAGATGGAAAATTAGTGTAAGATCATGGATGAAATACTCCATGGCATCCACAAAGATAGTCTGTTGGGATTATAACACCCCTAACCCATCCGTCATCGGAATAAGGTTACGAAGCATCACCGTAAAAACGTACTCAAATCATTCATTTCTAACATTTCATAATCATAGCAAAATCTAATCAAACACATGCATAATGTCCCCTTTTTTGAACCCTTGAGACCTTAGAAACACTTTAGAAACGATTCAGGACTAAATCAAAAATATTTAGAATTTCATGGCAAAAGATAGAAAAATTCATACTACATGGGTCACACAGCCGTGTGGACATTCGAAGTAGGGACACACAGTCGTGTCCCAGCCCGTGTCCGTGCCCGTGTAACTCTCTGATTTGGTTCACACGGCCAAGCCACATGCCTATGTGTCAGGCTGTGTAACTCTCGAAATGAAACCTTTAAAATCCTACAGGGAACACACAGGTGTGTCGCATGGCCGTGTGACTCACACGGCTGAGACACGCCTGTAACACCCCTAACCCCTATCCGTCGTCGGAATACGGTTACGAGGTATTACCAATCACTCACTTCATAACATATACATATCTCATACATTTAGACATTCAAATACATATGTTATTCAAACATAGTTCTATTGTCCCTTACAAGGCTCTACGGGGCCTTAGAACATGCATAGAAGTGGTTCGGGACTAAACTGAACATATACGAAAATTTCTGGAACTTACAATAATTTTCACATTTTCAAACGTCACATGCCCGTGTGGACAAGTCGTGTGCCTCACACGGCTTCCAGACACGCCCGTGTCACAGACTATGTGGAAATAGAGCATACATACTGACTTGGTCACATGGCCAGTCACACGCCTGTGTGTCCAGCTCGTGTGCCTAATCGAAATGGCCACACACGCCCATGTGCCAAGACTGTGTGCCACACACGGCCACCAGGCACGCTCGTGTGTCTAGGCCATATAACTCACTGACTTTTTTTATTAAAGCAGTTGGGGTCACACGGTTGAGTCACACGTCCGTGTCCTCAGGCCGTGTGGCACGAAATTAGGCTTGATTTAAGCCATATTTCTCACCCTCCTTGTAACACCCCTTACCCGTATTCAATGCCGGAACCGACACGAGGCATTAGCAGACTTATCTCACTTGAACATACAACTTTTGGCTATAAAATTTCATTCCAACTTTAAACTTCCCATTAAATGTAAAATATCCTCATTATGGGCCTACGAGGCCTTAAACATGCAAATGAAGGGTCTCGAGATCAAACCAGGAACTTTTGAGCACTTAAATATTTTTTTTTAAAACAAGGGCCACACGCCCGTGTGAAATGGGACACGCCTGTGTGGACAGGTCGTGTGGTCACACACGCCCATGTCCCTAGCCCGTATGGAATTTAATTCCTAATTCGAACCTACAAGGGTTTTCACGAGGCCAGACACACGCCCGTGTCCCTGGCCCGTGTCCCTCACACGGCCTCGACATGCCCGTGTCTTAGCCCGTGTGCCAAAACCATGACATTCTGCTTATGACATCATCACCTCACTATGGTCACACGGCCAAGGCACATGCCCGTGTCCTTAGACTATGTGTCGAATAAAATTCCAAATTTTTTAGGTGCAGACTTCACACGGCCTGGGCACACACCCATGTCCTTGGCCGTGCCTCCAACATGGCTGAGACACATGGCCATGTCTTTGCCCATGTGTTTACTACTGAGTTTACAGACTTGTAAATCTAGCATGCAAGAGGACACACGGCCAATCAACACGCTCATGGGGCTGACCGTGTGTCACACACAGCCTAGACACACGCTCGTGTGTCTACCCGTGTGGACATGAAAAAGGCTATGTTCCAAGCCAAATGCCACCATACATAGCAATCATACTTATATCAACTCAACTCAACCTAACTCATGACCCTAAGGCACTTCCAAGAACTCAAATCCAAGCATCCACACAAGCATAAATTTCATGATTCATCATCAATGAATATATATAAACCTGTCAAGTATTGGCCCAATTTCAGTGACCATTTACAAAATGAATGTGATAACATAAATAGCCAACAATTTGGCTAACTAATATGACATAACAAAATACCCAAGTCCTATACATGCCATACTCAAAATAAATCTAACTTTGTTATACCAAAGAGATGTCGATAGTGTGATTTTCGAACTCCGATGTCCCATGATCCTTGAGTTATCTTGGCAATACTACAAGGAAAAGGGAAATGAGAGGGGTAAGCATAAGGCTTAGTAAGTTTGCATGAAACAAATAGCAACAATAAGCTCATAATGACATCAATCCATGGCAATAGATAACTATCCAAAGCCTTAAGCACTTTGCCATAACTTACTCGTACTTGTTCTTATCTAGCACATATCATGCCATATATCGTAAACATTCCTCGTGAATTACTCACGGATACCTGTATTCACTCAATCACATGGCTTTAGTACTAAATCTCATTTCTATCTCCAAGCTTATTTATTTTCCCCCTAAATCACTAGGGATATTCAAAGATGCATATTCATCGTCATTACATAAACACGAAGCCAATGCCACATCCCAAATATGGTCTTACATGGGGTCACTTTTGAGTGCCGATGCCATATCCCGGATATGGTCTTACACAAAATCTCACATCAAGTATCGATGCCATATGCCGAATATGGTCTTATACGATTCTCATATTCAATACCGAAACCATATCCCAGATATGGTCTTATACGGTATCTCAATTCGGTGCCGAGGCCATGTCCCCGACATGGTCTTACACGGGACCTTATCATTATCCATCTCATGTCTCGATGATAGTAATCTCACATATATTATAGTCCCATCGGGACTTCAACATCTCAACATTTTCTCATCTATCTCATCCAACACCATTACTCAATTTCATTGAATAACATGTATCGTTACAATATCAAACATAATAGCATAATTGTTGAATTTATCACATACAAACTTACCTCGATTTCAAAATAGGCTAGATTGTCGATCTAGTCCGATACTTTGTTCATTCCCCGGTCGAGGTTAATTATTGGTTCTTCTTGATCTATAATAGCAAATTAGCTTATTTAATTATCACATTAATAAATGCATTTCAATAATCATGATTTGGCAAAATTACTATTTTGCCCTTAGACTTTTGCAAAATGACCATTTTACCCCTAAGCTCGGAAATCAATTCTAATCAAATTTCTCTCTTTAACGAGCCTAGGCAAACATTTATTTCTCTTATGACTAGTACTACATATTTTACAACCTTTACAAAAAGGTCCTTTTAGGTGTTTTCATGGTAACACCTTTCACAAAAGTTGTTTATTTAACAACTAAGACCCATTTTCTTCCATAAAAATGCAGCAAACAACTTAAAAGCTCTCATGGCAAAACTCTAAACTCTTTACCATTTTACAAAATAGTCCCCTCTTTAGAAAGCTTAAGCTTTAGGGGTTCCAAAAGTACAACTATCATCAAGAAAAACCATTAAAATCACTTACTTGTACGGAGAAGAGTTTGTTGAAATTTTTGAACTTTAAATCCCCTATTTTTCTTGTGTTTTTGGGTTAAGGAATGAAGAAGAAAAGATGATATCTTTTCTTTCTTTATTGTAATATAAAATCCCAATTTAGTCTACCTAATCCACCTACTTGACCAAATTTTTGACTTTCTTGTCCCCTATGGCCGACCAACCTTTGTTTAAGGGGCTAATTGCCCTTTAAAGACCTCCACATAATATACCATAGCTATTTGGCACCCTTAGCTTGAAATTTTAAACTTTCGCACTTTATGCGATTTAGTCTTTTTTTGCGATTAAGCATGAAATCGCTAAAATTAAAGCACCAAAATTTTCATGCACTTATATAATCATGCTCTAACTCATAAAATAACATGAAAATAATTTTCTCCAACCTTGGATTAGTGGTTCAGAAATCACTGCTCCGACTAGCCCCTAAATCGGGCTATTACACTCCTCAAGCATACCTAAACCACATCATTTTGTACCATTTCAATAGAACTAATAGGCAGCCAAAACATGTTATTACATATACATTTCATGCCATTCAAATTCCTAACCATTTCAATGCACATTCCAATACCATTTGCTTAACCAATAACATCCCAAATATACAAGCTTTAATCATCAATATAACCTATTTCAATTATACAACATTTCCCAATTCAAACATCAATCCATACATCAAAAATGAACCAATTCATCAACTCAATTTTATGCATTTCTTGAGCAAATACTCATCATCTATCAAATGATCATATGAATAACTTAAACCATTATTAAAATGGTCATAATGATCTAGCCAATCTCATAACAATTCTAAGCTATTTAGCCAATATCAAGTTTATCAAAATATACTAAATTCCCCAACCACGTTCAGAATCAACCATCTCAATTGACCAAATACATTCCAACCATAATATCAAATACCATAGCCTATACATGCCATATAACCAAGTCATAAAGGGTATAAATACCGAAATCATTACCCAGATAGTGTGATGCGACCTCCGCTGACTTCCAACCCGAGCGAACATTCGAAAATCTATAAACATAAGAAAACACATAGAGTAAGCTTTGAAAGCTTAGTAAGCTCGTATCTTAATAAAGTTAACAAATAATTTCATTACAATGCCATAAGCATGCCAAAACACAACTTATCTCAAGTTTATAACATTATTTCATATCTAATCATCACCATTCAATAATATACTTACTTACTAACTAACTTTAGCTTTCACAAGCTTATTCAATTCGATTCTCAGATAACATTCAATTCTCACTTTCATATAGCCAAATGAACACATTTTGGGAAATAACATATTTAATCACATATCTTTCTCATATGAATCACATATCATCACTTATACCCAATTTCGCCTTTCATTCATATAGTATCTGACAATTTCATATATGCCACTTTATAAATCACATCTTATTCATTTGTTCATGTTTCATTTACACATATTCACATTTCATTTGCATACACATCACATAACATTCTTTGCACATATATATTTACCTTTCATTATCAAATGTTGTATTCATTTCAACATACCTGAATCAGAATGTCATTCACTAAATCACTTATTTCTCGGAACACCCATTGAACCGTTCGGAATCAATAAGGATACTCAGATAGTCAGAAATCTCGTACAATGCCAACGTCCCAGATGTGGTCTTACATGTAATCACATATAGATGCCACTGTCCCAGACAGGGTCTTACACAAATCAAATACGATGTCAATGTCCCAGACATGGTCTTACACGTAAACACAAGTCGGTGCCAACGTCCCAGACGTGGTCTTACACGAAATCATATCTCGGAATCCTATGTCATGACATATGTATCCTCTACCATTCCTAGGGTTCGTACGGGGCTTTTCGGATGTCATCACGTTATCGAAACTTTCTTGTATTCATATATTCTGCTTCTCGAACAATTCAATATCATAATATCATACATATAGCTTATTCAAAATACTTACATTTGCATTACCATTCGACATTGAATTCAATCATATAAATAATATGCATTTATAACATAATTTTGTACTGTCTATTAAAATACGAAATTACCTCGTTCGCTATAACGATGAATTAGGTCGACTAATCCGATACTTTGTTATCCCCCGTTCTAGATCCGAATCTCATTTTTCTCAATTTGTATAATAACAAAATTTACTTATTTAATCATTAATTCATTCAATTTAACACAATTTACACATTTTGGTAAAATTACACTTTTGCTCCTATTATTTCACATTTTTGCAATTTAGTCCTAATCACATAAAATCACAATTTCATGCAATTTTATCCTACCCACGCTTAGCCGAATTCTTCTTATTGCCTTAATAGCCCACATTTTTCCAAATAATCACACTTTTAACCACATAATTTCAATATTCTACAATTTAATCCCTAATTTTCATTTTCATCAAAAATCACTTTATAAAATATGAAAATCTAACATCAAATATTCATATTTCACCATTAAACATCAAATAACACATAAGCTCATCAATTGAAACAATCAAAACCTTTAACAGTTTTGAAATCGAAGACACGGGCTAGCTAGTACTAGTTGCAACGATCACAAAAACGTAGAAATTATTAAAAACCGAGCAAAATTGCACTTACAAGCATGAAATTATGTTGGTCGAAACTTAAAAACTCCCGCGGCTTCTTTCTCTTTTTGTTTTTGGTGAAGATGAAGTAAAAATGATGATATGCATGTTTGGTTTCATTAAATTAATCTTTAATAATAAACTTACTATATTATCCTTAAAATAAAACCATTAAACATGCATAAATAATACCCATAAATGTCCACTCACACTTCAAATGGTTTAATTACCATTTGAAACCCCCACTTGAAAAACCATAACTAATTAACATCTTTAGCCTATAGAACTGAACTTTTACACTTTACTCAATTTAGTCCTTTTTAATTAAATCAAGTACACAAACACTAAAATTTTCACACGAAATTTTCACACATATAATTTAACATGTTGTTGAAATCAAAAATATTATTAAAATATTTTTCTGACTCGGATTTGTGGTCCCGAAACCACTGTTCCGACTAGGGTCTAAACTGGGCTATTATAACGCCCGTGCCTCAGGCCTTGTGGACAAGAAATAGGCCATTTGCAAGCCATTTCTCTCACCCAAAACATGTTCATACATACAAGACATTTGCACTTATTTCAAACATTCAAAAATCCAGCTAAAACATGCATAATAAAACTAGATCAATATGCCCAAAAGGCACCTCAAACATAAATCTTAAAATCAACCTAAACACATACCTGTTTTGGCATAAATCAATATACACAACCACAAATCATCATGCCAAGACATAGCACAATTGACCATATGTCAAACCTCAACAAACTATACCAAATTGAACATTAAAAACATACATCTACTTGACCATTTCAACATTAACCATTTAAGCACCAAAATGTCAAAATGTCATCACTCATAAAACCACATATATATACATGCCAACACATACCACTTTGGCCATAAAACCATGCATCAGTTTGGTCATATTATCCACTACCAACAAGACATCATTAGTACCTTAAGTAACTCAAATCCAAGGCAACATTTCATGCCATAATCATCAACTAAAATGACTATGCCAAACTCATCAATTAAACATTAGACATAGTCCACCTATACATGCCATTATAACCACAACTAAAACCTCAAAATCTACCGATAAATTCGATGGATAGTGTGATGAATCTCCGACTAGCTTCCAATCGAATCAAGCTTCTGATAATCTATAAAGTACAGGAAAATAACTACGTAAGCAATGTATTCTTAGTAAGTTCATATAAACTTTCAGCATAAAAAACAAAAATCTATGTCAATGCCATAAGATTCATAAATCATTATGATCAACAACTCACAAATGAGTAAGTTCATTAATGTCGCATATATTTATCATTCATAATATGATAGGATTTTATGAGACTTAATAGGTAATCAACAACCTTTCTATAATATTATACACTTCTCAATTTACTCTCTTTTCATTCTGTTCCTAAAGCTTATCATAACCTAAAAAACATTATCAATTCCCGACTTAGTCTATTTATCCATGATATAGGTATATTCATCCATAACATACGTAAATTTCTCACATATAGTACATCATTCAAACCCATTACTCTCTTTTCATCAAATTTCATTCCAACTATGAATTTACCATTTCATTACCTTTCCTCACCCATTTCATATGCATAACATACAAGTTGTAAGCATAACATCAACCATTGCTACAAGCTAGTGCATTTAAACATAACTCTTTTGGAATCAACTACATAATAAACCATTGCATAAGATATTACATACTTTGATTTATTCCACCTTTTCAAGGACATAAGCGCATTACCAATTGAGCACTTACCGTTTCAATGTATTTCATTAAGATTAAATATGATATAATTCAATCATAAACTTTGCACAAGCTTAAGCACCAACAACAAAAAATGTTAGCATAATTGAATATAATTCATGTGAACTTAACATAGATAACCATTATACTTTAGCATGATCCAATTGGATTTATCATCCTTCATAACATATCATGTTTTCCATGCATCACCATTTCAATAAGTTTCATACACACATGTCTTGATTCATATTGAACACTTACCATTTCATTTACATAACACAAAAGACATAAACGTAACATTTACCATAGTCACAAGCTAGTGATTAAACACATAACTTAGCAATATCATCACATGGTAAGATATTGTACATAAACATAACATCACTTAAATCATACCTTTCATAATCATGAATGTCCATACTTTGATCATTGGTACATCATACATTTCCCTATTTTTCGTAGTGAAGTCAATCGAAACCTTTATCGGAGCTCACATAAGTGTGTTAAACGATGGTCGAAACCTTCATTTTTCTTTAATCGATGGTTGAAACCATCCCTTTTCATATTCAATGAACACGGTAAAGATGATTGAAACCTTGGTACATGTTTCATATTGTGCCATAGTCCAACTATGGTCTTACATGTGCACTACCACGGCCTTGCCGTGGTTTTACGCTCATAGTACCATAACCCGGTTATGGTCTTATATAGCATGCCATAGCCCAGCTATGGTCTTACATATATATATATACACTGCCATGGCCCAACCATGGTCTTGCATCTGAAAAACTGCCATAGCCTCCCTATGGTCTTACGAACATTGTTGTGGTCCAACCATGGTCTTGTACATTTTTATGTTGTGTTGCCATAGTGTCTTTCAACCCTGGTTTTATTTGTTTCCTTCAAGCTGACAAATTTGATTCAAATATATAAAAAAATAGATAATAATTTATCGAAATAGTAATTAATTGTACTAACCAAGTTACTAACCAAGATAGCAAATACTGCCTTCTTGAAGTTGTAGTGAAGCAAATTAAAGCCATCAGACTTATTAAAATCAAGATAAAGTTCCAATACCGTTGAAGTTCCAGTGGATTTGGAAGCTATTTGAAGAAGACAAGGACCAAGAAGTCAAGGCTCGGCAAAGACCGGGAAAAATTGGTCCTTTTATAGTCTTTGCTCTATTCTCGTTACACGACAATGAGCAAAGAGGGGTAGCTGTAATAAGGCAATTTTGCCCGGGCTTGGAAATAAAACAAAATAATAAAAATAAGTAAAACCAATGTTTTAAACAGTCCATTTAAATAAGCCCAAAACCCGCTTACACCCTAAACCAAATACCACCAGCAACCCAGACTAAACCCGTGGCCCGTTACACCCTGACCCAACACTCAGACCCATACCTAAACAGACCCTAACCCAAAATCTATGCGGCCCAAAGGGGCCCAAAAACTTAAACAGTTTCAGTGGCCTAGGGTTTCTGAAACCCTAGGCGCCGCAAGCACACCAGCCTCGATACCCAACAGCCCTCCTTCGAGCCGAGGCCCCTAATCGCGCCGCAAGTCATGCCTAGTCATCACCGCGCTCCTCGTCATTGATCTGCAAACAAGGAAAAAACAAACAACAAAAGGAAAGAAAGAAAATAGCAAAAATAGAAAGAAATTTTTGTATTTATTTCTAGTTTATTTTTAGGGTTATAAATAACCCTAATAAACTTGTACGAACACACAGAAGGATACAAACAAAAAAATATACACTGAAACAGAATACAAAAAGTTTTTAGAAAAGGTGATTTTCATGTTATTTTGTTTATTTTTTAGATCTACGCTATTTTTTTGTACGAATACTAAAATTAAAAAAAGGGGGAGAAGGCTACCTGTATAAAATTAAAAAAAGGGGGAGAAGGCTACCTGTATTTTGGTTTAAAAACAGAGGGGTTTGGCTCTCTGGTTGCCGACCAGACGGCGCGTGCGGCACATGCGATAAAGGCCCGAGATCGGAGGACCGGTGAAGGCAGAGCAGTTTTTTTTAAAGGATTTATGTTTTTTAAAAAATAAAACTAGTTTTGAAATATTTTTTTAGCCGAATTTTTACTTATATAGTAATGAAGAAACGGCGTCGTTTTTGCTTAATCTAATAAGCACAAAACGACGTCGTTTAGGGAAAAAGATTCGCGCATTGACCCGATAACCTGGGGAGGATCCGCGCATTTTTTGTAAATAGTTTATTTGCTGCTTTAGCCCTTTCGCATTTTCATTTATTTTAAATTAAGTTTTTTTTTAATTTCAAATTTGCCCTGGTGGTTTACTTGATAGTCTATTTTAGTCCCTGAATAAAACGCAACGTATAGCGCTCCAGGGATATTTCCCTTTTTACCCCTCATATTTTTTAGCGCATTATAATTAAGTCCGTTTATGTAACACCCCAAACCTGACCTAGACGTTACGACCGGATCTGGTGCATCACATGGAATGGTTTTTCCTGAAACTTTGCAATCGTTTAAAATATTTGAATCTCTTTTGCAAACTCCGAATTAGGTTGGTTGTTGGCAACCTCAGCGTTTATTTTCTGAAAACTTGTAATTAATTTGAAAACTACCTTTACAGTGAAAATCGAATTCAAACTATTGTGAGTATGTGATATTTTGAAAATACTTGATGTCGTTTTAAGCGAAACCGAAATTTTAACCATTATTATTTGTAAATCGTTCGTTACGTTTTGGAAAACAGTTAATTACATTTTTAGGAAAACCCCGTACTGATAAATTCATAAAAGATAATTAATGCGTTAAAAACAGAACCAAATTTAAAATATCAGTGGCCTTATTACAGAACAGAATCCCAATTTTAAAGAAAAGTAAAATAGAGTTTACTAAATAAACAGTGCATGGCCACCACAAAGTCCACCTCGGCCCACATCCGCAGAACTAAGAATCACCTGCAAAAATTAAGCAGAGGGGTGAGTCAAAAAGACTCATTGTGCAATTCCCCACATGAACCATAACTGGGCCCGAGCCCATTCAAATGCCATCTGGGCCTTAGCAATTACAAAATCACATTGGGCGAAGCCCATACAGAAACGAACTGGGCATTAGCCCTATTAACACAATATAGCAGATAATGAATGCAATGTGATGCAAATCCCAGCCCAACCTAGTTATCCATCCGCTACACACCACTCATTCCTACCAAACACACCAGTGGGGATTTCTATAATCGACCCTCACCGCTACACACCATCGATGGCAGTCATGCTGTAGTCAGCTGCTCATCGCCAAAATATGTGGCATAGCCACTGAAATAATATGACAACGTCACCGAAATATGTGGCAGAGCCACCGGAATAATGTGACAAAGTCACCGAAATAATGTGGCAAAGCCACCGAAATACAAAGTCCGGATGAGTCCCTAAATAACACAAGGTTAAGACAGATGCCCAAAACAAGAACAAAAGAAACAGAAACGTGAAAGAGGCCCTCCAACCATTTGGCCATCACCACCACTTACCAAATACCTTCCGATTGAAAGTTAAACGAAGAAGAGAAAGTAAGATTAATCCCCTCTATAATCAGCCAATGCCCAAAAAGAAGTGAGGTTAAGATTTTCGGTTTTCACAAGACAACGACAGAAGTGAAAAGAACGAAAAGAAATAGATGAAGAAGAACCCTTACATAACTAACAAGAATGTGCCGAATAGAAAGCAAGATTCGGCCCTCAGCAAGATCCCAGAACTATTCGGCTATTGGCAATAGAGGAAAGAAATCGATTTCAAAAATGAATAGAGAACTCAATTGATGAAGGAAGGACAATAAGAACACTAAAAAGAAATGAAAAGGAGTTTCGGCTACCAACAAATGAAGAAGAAGCTGATTCAAAGAGAATGGGGAAGGTTCGGTCGATGGGGAAAGGGTGGAAAAATAATGAATAATCAAAGAGGGTTTTGGCTAATGTGTAGCTAAAAGAAATAGGCTTCAAATGGAAGAAGAAAGGGAATTCGGCTATGCTTGAGAACTTAAGGAAAAAGGGGACAAAAGTTGAAAAAAGAAAAGAGATGAGAGAAAAGAATAGAAGTAAGAGTGTGCTACGATTTTTGGTAACAAAGAAGTGAAACAAGGTGACCGAAATGCAAAAGAAAAGGGAATGCTCCTAGAATGGTTTCGGTTTTACTCTTCTCTCAAAAGATTATTTGGAAAAACGGCACTCCACTACCCCTTATGACCGAATGTTGAAAGAGTGCCTAAAGGGACCAAAGAAAATGGCACACACACTCCCCAAGCTCCTCTTGTCCATCCATTCAAATTCATTTGACCCATTCAACAACCACCTTAGAAGAGTCCCAGCCGAAACCACCTCTCCTCCCCCTTGAGCACAAAAATAAAGCTTTTGTTGCAGCAGATGAGATTCGAACTCCCTCCCCCTTGCTCTACTAATGACGCCACCACCACTTGGACACAAGCTCATTTGGAAAAATGGCACTCCACTACCCCTTATGACCGAATGTTGAAAGAGTGCCTAAAGGGACCAAAGAAAATGGCACACACACCCACTCTAGCTCCCAACCGAAATTGCTCTCCCCTAGCACCCCACTTTCGGCCAAACACTTCACACACACTCACCCCACGATTCTCTCCTATCCACCTTCCCACTTCCTTGACTTTCTCCTCCATCCACCAATTTGAATTGTTTGACCAATTCAAACTCCCCAAGCTCCTCTTGTCCATCCATTCAAATTCATTTGACCCATTCAACAACCACCTTAGAAGAGTCCCAGCCGAAACCACCTCTCCTCCCCCTTGAGCACAAAAATAAAGCTTTTGTTGCAGCAGATGAGATTCGAACTCCCTCCCCCTTGCTCTACTAATGACGCCACCACCACTTGGACACAAGCTCATTTGTGTCAACAAGCACACGCAATTAATCTTAAGACCTGCTACTACTAGCTCTCCCGCCTTAAGTGCCCAAGAAGCAAAATTTTACCAAAGCTCTGGCTCGAACCCGAGCCTCCTCAGGACCCCCAAACACACCTAAATAACAAGCTAAGCGAGCCGAACACATAGAATAGCACAAAATGCAGAACCCCTAATTCTAGGATGTTACAGTTCTACCCCCTTAAAGAAATTTCGGCCTCGAAATTTACCTGATCAAAAGAGGTGAGGGTATTGCTGTCGCATCACATCTTCCGGCTCCCACGTGGCTTCTTCTGAACCGTTATTACACCATAAAACTTTAACCAACAGAACCGACTTCCTTCTCAATACCTTAATATCCCTGTCCAAGATTTGCACTGGTTCTTCTTCAAAAGACAGATCGGGTCTTACTTCAATTTCTTCCACCGGTACAATGTGAGATGGATCCGAATGATAGCACCTTAACATCGAGACATGGAATACGTTATGGATCTGACTCAACTCTGAGGGCAACTCAAGTTGATAAGCCACTGGTCCCACACGTTTGACTATCTAATACGGCCCGTTGAATCTAGGGCTCAACTTGCCCTTTCGTCCAAACCTTAAAACCCTCTTCCAAGGTGAGACTTTCAGAAATACCTAATCACCCACTGGGAATTCTATTTCCTTATGCTTCAGATTTTCATACGATTTCTGCCTGTCGGAAGCTTCCTTTAACCGAGCCCGAATCAACTTAACCTTTTCCTCCGTCTCTGAGATCAATTCTGGACCCAACAACTGTCGCTCACCCAACTCTGTCTAGCAGGTAGGGGTACGACACCTACGACCATACAACACCTCATAAGGTGCCATCTAAATGCTGGATTGATAGCTATTGTTGTACGCAAACTCTGCCAATGGTAGAAAATCTTCCCAGCTACCCCTGAAGTCAATTACATAGCCCCTTAACATGTCTTCCAGAATCTGAATTACCCTTTCCGACTGGCCATCCATCTGTGGGTAAAACGCTGTGCTGAAATCTAGTCTCATACCCAAAGCTTCAAGCAACGCCTTCTAGAATCGCAATGTAAACCTAGGGTCCCTGTCTGATATGATAGACACTGGTACCCCATGTAACCTCACGATTTCGGCCACATATAGCTTGGCCAACTTCTACAACAAATAGTCAACTCAGACGGGTATGAAGTGGTAGACTTCGTTAATTGATCGACAATCACCTACATCGAAACTTTCTTAGTAGGCGTCAGGGGTAGCCCACTAACGAAATCCATCGTTATCCTCTCCCACTTCCAGGGTGGAATCTTCACCGGCTTCAGCAACCCCGACGGTAACTGATGTTCCACCTTCACCTACTGACATGTCAAACACTTACTCACAAACTCAGTAACTTCTCGCTTCAGACCTGGCCACCAATACTGTTCGCACAAATCTCGATACATCTTACTTCCACCGAGATGCATAGCGTATAAGCTACTATGCGCTTCCCGCAGAATTATCTGCCTCAACTCACAATCCTTTGGCATACAAACCTTTCCATGGAAACATAACACCCCTTCACTGTTCAGACTAAAATCCCTTACCTCACCATCCTGCACTTGATGAAGTCGAGAGCTTAACCCTTCGTCCAACAATTGCTTCTCTCTAATCTGACTTACCCATGTCGACTTCACTTGAAGTTCGGCTAACAGGCTACCATCTTCATACAGACTAAGATGAGAAAACATTACCCTCAAGTCTGATATTACCTTACGAATCAACGCATCCGCCATTACGTTAGCTTTACCCGGGTGATACTCAATCGAGCAGTCATAATCCTTGAACAACTCAATCCACCTCTGCTGCCTTAAATTCAACTCCTTCTAGGTAAGGAGATATTTCAGGCTCTTATGGTCCGTATAGATAACCGACTTTTCTCCATACAGGTAATGTCTCCAAATCTTCAGGGCAAACACCACCGCAGCTAGCTCCAAGTCATGAGTGGGATAATTCACCTCATGTGGCCTTAATTGCCAAGATGCATACGTTGCTACCTTCCCTTCTTGCATTAGCACACATCCTAATCCTGTGTGCGACGCATCACAATAGAGGACAAACTCCTTCCCAGCCTCAGGCTGAATCAACACTGGTGCCTCAGTCAGAATCTTCTTTAACTTCTCAAAGCTTTCCTGCTGCTTATCAGCCCAAACAAACGGTACCCCTTTCCGTAACAACTTGGTTAGAGATGCAGCAATCAACGAAAATCCCTCAATGAACCTTCTATAGTACCCAGCTAATCCAAGGAAACTTCGAATTTCTGCTACTAACTTCGGGGGCTTCCAGTCCAGAATAGCTTCGATCTTTCGGGGATCAACCCTAATCCCCTCGGCAGAAACAACATGCCTCAAAAAGGTAACTTCCTTCAGCCGGAATTCACACTTGCTGAATTTGGCATACAGTTGCTTTTCTCTCAATATCTGCAGAACAACCCGAAGATGCGAATCATGCTTCTCTTCCGTTCTTGAGTACACCAGGATGTCATCTATGAATACCACCATGAATCGGTCTAAATAAGGTTAGAAGACCCGGTTCATCATGTCCATAAAAGCAGCTAGTGCATTTGTTAACCTGAACGGCATCACTAAAAACCCGTAGTGTCCATAACGAGTTTAGAAGGCCGTCTTATGGATATCCGCCTCCTTGACCTTTAGCTGATGATACCCAGATCTCAAATCTATCTTTGAGAACACCGAAGATCCTCTTAGCTAGTCGAACAAATCATCAATCCTTGGCAACGGGTATTTGTTCTTAATCATCAACTTGTTCAACTGACGATGGTCAATGCACATACGCATCGACCCGTCCTTTTTCTTCACGAACAACACCGGTGCTCCCCACGAAGATACACTTGGTCGAATAAATCCACGATCCAACAAATCTTGAATCTGAGCATTAAATTCCACCAGTTCTTTCGGCACCATCCTATAACGGGCGATGGACACCGGAGCCGTTCCTGGAAGTAGCTCAATTCCAAATTCCACCTCGCGATCCGGAGGTAACCCTGGAAGCTCTTCAGGAAAGACATCCACGAATTCCTTCACCGTTCTAACATCCTCTATAGATAATTCCTTTGCATCCAAAGCACTAATGAAAGCTAGAAACGCCTTGCACCCTTTCCGCACCATCCTTTCAAATTTTAGTGCAGAAACAACATTGGACAGGTAATTCCTTCTTTCTCCTATCACAATTACTTCTTTATCCTCTAGGGTTCTTAACACCATACGCTTAGCAGCGCAGTCCAAATTTGCACGATGCTTAACCAGCCAATCCATGCCTAAGATAAGGTTAAACTCACCGAATGACAATTCCATCAAGTCTGCAGGAAATATTACTCCCTGAATTTCTAAAGGCACATCCCTAAACAACTTGCTCACTACCACGAATTGTCCTAAAGGGCTAACCACAGACATTTCTCTAGCGACAATTTCAGATTTAATGATCAAAATCTCAGATACGGTACAAGCAACATATGAATGGGTCGATCCAATATCAATCAAAACAGTAAACAGTTTATCAATTATAAGAAATGTATCGGTTATGACGTCTGGTGCGTCACCATCCTCTCGCCGTAGAGCTGCATAGACTAAACCCGACTGTCTTGCATCTGTGTTGCCAGCACCTCTGCCCGGTGCTCCACGACCTCGACCAAAACCATTTCCTCCTCTGGCCGGACAACGACCTCTCGGCGGTTGCTGACCACCCCTCCTGAACTGAGCAAAACCCTGACCTACTGGCCACACCTTATCCAATTCTTGTGGACAGTCTCTTACCAAATGATCCCTGGATCCACACTTGAAACATCCCCCAGTTCTCTCCAACATTCCCCCAAATGCATTTTCCCACACAGAGCACATGGTCGAAACTGACCTACCGCAGCAGGAATCGCAACTTGAGCTGGCCCATCAAACCTAGGCCTTTTTTGAAAACCCCCAGATGATCCCGATGACCCAAAACTCCTCTTATTTTACCCCTATCCTTATCCCTATTTTGCCTCTCAGATCGCTTCACTTCTTCGACTATTTTCGCTTTTTCAACCAAAATAGCAAAATCTCTTTCCTGCGGCGGAGCTATCAATACTCGCAGCTCATCTCGCAAACCATCTTCAAACCGTACACAACGCTCATAGTCAGTCGGAACTATCCCTCGAGCGTATCGACTTAAGCACAAAAATTCCGCTTCATACTCTGCTACAGTTTTGTTCCCCTGTACCAAGTTTAAAAATGTCTTCCTCTGAGTGCCCACATAACTCGCCCCAACATACTTTCCATGGACCGCGGTCTTAAAGAAATCTGAGGTAATACGGTCCACCGAAGTACCCTCCTTTACCGTGAGCCACCACTGGTACGCCTCATCTCGAAGAAGAGACACCGTTCCTTTCAATTTCTCCTCTGCCGTGCAGTCTAGATCGTCCATAATTTTCTCAACTGCCTCCAGCCAATATTCAGCTATGTTTGGGACCACACCAGAAATACCCCTAAATATCTCTGCCCTATTTGCTTGAAGTCGCTCAGGGATAGACTTCCGAGCTACTGATCCCATGCTTGCCCCAGCAACCCGCTCCAGAACACGCAACATTGCTTGGGACAAAGCATCGTCCCCTCCAGTTCGGTCTTGAAATCCCGCTTCTACTATTGGTGATGCTGGCACTTCGCCTTCCGGCTCATGTCTTGATTCTGAGGTTCCAGCCTCAGCAGCCCAGCTTCTACCACGGCCGCATGTACCAAGTCCACGCCCTCTAGCGCTCATGTTTTACTAAATTATCTTAATCTGATTAGAAATTTTATGAATTAGTATATCATTCCACTGTTTATTAACGGATATCTTATGAAGATAGATTTAGGAGTAGTTTTCGCAAATCATATTTCTAAAGGTCTCAATCTCTATAGTCCTAACCCTTATAGCTAGCAATCACAACACAGTAAATAGTTTCTCTCTAATCATTTCATAAAATCAAACAGAATCAGAGGACTTATAGATTTGGTGCCGGAGACTTGGGTGCCATACCTAAAAAATGAAATATATATTTCCTTAAACAATATTTCAAACAGATTTTTAGAAAATGTTGTCGAACCCATTCCAGAGCCGGGTTTTGCAACTGGCTCTGATACCATAATTGTAACACCCAAACCCGGCCTAGACGTTACGACCGGATCTAGCGCGTCACATGGAATGGTTTTTCATGAAACTTTGCAATCGTTTAAAGTATTTGAATCTCTTTTGCAAACTCTGAATTAGGTTGGTTGTTGGCAACCTCAACGTTTATTTTCTGAAGTCTTGTAATTAATTTGAAAACTGCCTTTACTGTGAAAATCGAATTCAAACTATTGTGGGTATGTGATATTTTGAAAATACTTGATGTCGTTTTAAGCGAAACCGGAATTTTAACCATTATTATTTGTAAATCGTTCGTTACATTTTGGAAAATGGTTAATTACATTTTTAGGAAAATCTCGTACTGATAAATTCATAAAAGATAATTAACACGTTAAAAACAGAACCAAATTAAAAATATCAGTGGCCTTATTATAGAATAGAATCCCAATTATAAATAAAAGTAAAATAGAGTTTACTAAATAAACAGTGCATGGCCACCACAAAGTCCACCTCGGCCCACATCCGCAGAACTAAGAATCACTTGCAAAAATTAAGCAGAGGGGTGAGTCAAAAAGACTCAGTGTGCAATTCCCCACATGAACCATAACTGGACCCGAGCCCATTCAAATGCCATCTGGGCCTTAGCAATTACAAAATCACATTGGGCGAAGCCCATACAGAAACGAACTGGGCCTTAGCCCTATTAACACTGTATAGTAGATAATGAATGCAATGTGATGCAAATCCCAGCCCAACCTAGTTATCCATCCGTTACACACCACTCATTCCTACCAAACACACTAGTGGGGATTTCTACAATCGACCCTCACCGCTACACACCATCGATGGCAGTCATGCTGTAGTCAGCTGCTCATCGCCAAAATATGTGGCATAGCCACCGAAATAATATGACAACGTCACCAAAATATGTGGCAGAGCCACCGAAATAATGTGACAAAGTCACCAAAATAATGTGGCAAAGCCACAGAAATATACTGCCCCTTTCATCAATATCATATCCCAAAGCCCATGCAACATATTATCGTATTGTGATGAATGCAATCATATTTCCAATATACAATAGATAATCAAATCATACATATATTCACGCTATGTTATTCGAAAGGCAGAATCATAAAGGTACTTACTTGGTGTCTTGAACCTTACCCACAAGGGTATCTCCACTATCGTTACAGCCATTTCGACTTTTAGCCAATACAGTTCTTAATGCAAAAATAATACAAGAAGGTGTGAGAATTACACACCTGATTACGCGAAGAATTAAACACTTTTGGTCGTCGACACTCTCACTAGCGGGAATAACAGCGAATTGTCTATCCCAAACAGATGTCAGCTCTCTACCACAACCCGGGGGAAAATCTCGCACTGCAGATACGGCACGTCACTCGAACTTAGGAGTAGGGACTACGAGTCCACCCCCCTCAGGCTCCCTTATCGTCACCCCCTAGATTGGCTAGCACTCGCATCCATGAAGAAAATCTCGATCAGAGATCGTAATACAATGAGGATTGGTGGCTATCTAACAAGGAGGCTTGGTTATGGCAGAGTAATACGAAAGAGAAAGAGGAAAGAAACCAGATAAAAGAGGATCATTACCTTGATCAAACGAGAACCGAACACCAATAGATTTGGCTTACAAATCCGGATGAGTCCCTAAATAACACAAGGTTAGGAACGATGCCCAAAACAAGAACAAAAGAAATTACCTTTCAGCCAAACAGAAACGTGAAAGAGGCCCTCCAACCATTCGGCCATTGCCACCACTTACCAAATACCTTCCGATTGAAAGTTAAACGAAGAAGAGAAAGTAAGATTAATCCCCTCTACAATCGACCAATGCCCAAAAAGAAGTGAGGTTAAGATTTTCGGTTTTAACAAGACAACGAGAGAAGTGAAAAGAACAAAAAGAAATAGATGAAGAAGAACCCTTACCGAACTAACAAGAATGTGCCGAATAGAAAGCAAGATTCGGCCCTCAGCAAGATCCCAAAACTATTCGGCTATTGGCAATAAAGGAAAGAAATCGATTTCAAATATGAATAGAGAACTCAATTGATGAAGAAAGGACAATAAGAACACTAAAAAGAAAAAAAAAGGAATTTCGGCTACCAATAAATGAAGAAGAAGTCGATTCAAAGAGAATAGGGAAGGTTCGGTCGATGGGGAAAGGGTGGAAAAATAATGAAGAATCAAAGAGGGTTTCGGCTAATGTGTAGCTAAAAGAAATAGGCTTCAAATGGAAGAAGAAAGGGAATTCGGCTATGCTTGAGAACTTAGGGAAAAAGGGGACGAAAGTTGAAAAAAGAAAAGAGATGGGAGAAAAGAATAGAAGTAAGAGTGTGCTACGGTTTTTGGTAACAAAGAAGTGAAACAAGGTGACTGAAATGCAAAAGACAAGGGAATGCTCCTAGAATGGTTTCGGTTTTACTCTTCTCTCAAAAGATTATTTGGAAAAACGGCACTCCACTACCCCTTAGACCGAATGTTGAAAGAATGCCTAAAGGAACCAAAGAAAACGACACACACACCCACTCTAGCTCCCAACCGAAATTCTTCCCCCTAGCACCCCACTTTCGGCCAAACACTTCACAAACACTCACCCCACGATTCTCTCCTATCCACCTTCCCACTTCCTTGATTTTCTCCTCCATCCGCTCTCCATCCACCAATTTGAATTGTTTGACCAATTCAAACTCCCCAAGCTCCTCTTGTCCATCCATTCAAATTCATTTGACCCATTCAACAACCACCTTAGAAGAGTCCCAGCCGAAACCACCTCTCCTCCCCCTTGAGCACAAAAATAAAGCTCTTGTTGCAGCAGATGGGATTTGAACTCCCTCCCCCTTGCTCTGCTAATGACGCCATCACCACTTGGACACAAGCTCATTTGTGTCAACAAGCACACACAATTAATCTTAAGACCTGCTTCTACTAGATCTCCCCCCTTAAGTGCCCAAAAAGCAAAATTTTACCAAAGCTCTGGCTCGAACCCAAGCCTCCCCAGGACCCCCAAACACACCTAAATAACAAGCTAAGCGAGCCAAACACACAGAATAGCACAAAATGCAGAACCCTTAATTCTAGGATGTTATAGTTTATTTCTTTTTATTTATAATTTAACCCCTTTATATTTATTTTTATTGTTATTTGATCCTGGTTTCTTTATTTATTTTTCAAACCTTTTTTTTATTTTTTAAATTAAATTATTCTAATATTATATTGAAATATTTATTATGTTAAAATTTTTTATTATTTGTATATTAATCTATTAATAGTATAAATTTGTATATATATATATATATAATTTTTTATATTATCTTTATATATATAATTACTACTATGTATTATTTTATTTGGTTTAATATTATTTATATTATATACTTTATTTCATAATTTGTATATTAGTTATACGTTATATATTTTAAATTTTATTATATTTATTTCTAAAATCTTATTTTGTATAAAATTTATTTATATTATATAACATATTTATTTATATTGTTTATATTATATATATAATTTTTATGATTAATATATACATATGTTTTTTAATTATTATATTATTTACTAATTATTTTATTATATGTATAATCATTTATATATGTATTAAATTACTAAATTGTGTATTTGTTATAAGTTTTTTTTTTTACTTTAATGTTTTTTTATATTGTTTATATGAATATATTAAATCATTTTAAAAATTATCATATTCTTTTATTTTTTAATGTTTAAATATATCATTTTTTTATTTGATTTTGTTATTTCATAAAGATCTTAATTATCACCACCTATTTTATATCCCATATTCATTTATTTTGCTTTAATTATTTGTTATTGCTTAATATAATTCTTTATTTATTTATTCATGTTATATTATTCTTTAATTATTTATTGTTAATATAATTGGTATTTATGTTGAATTGCTATTAAGTATGTATGTTATAATATCTTCTTCAAATCATTGTTGTAAAAACATATTTTGATAAATTGACGCATTTCATTTAAAGACTTTTTAAATATAGCGATACGTGATATTTGGGGACTTTGAGAGAAATTATACCCTAACTTACTGGGTTTTATTTTTTCTCGTGGAACTTAAAGTATCAAGTATCCTTTTTTTAACTTACAAACTTCAATTCAAAACTTTTTCTCGGAAATACAAAACGTTTTATCCTAACTTACTGCATATGATGTTTTGTGTCTCGAGATAAGAATTTTATAAATAGAGGTGAGCCTAGTTTCAAAGTCATAAAATTTTATATCCTAACTTACTGGGTAATATTTTATTTCTTTGAGATAGGTAAGTCTCGGCTTTCTTTCTAATAAAAAGGACCATATTTTAAAATTTTTTTTAAATTTTCAACATTCGGACACGATTTTATCGATTAGGTACCAATTTTTGGGGCTATGAGGGTGCTAACCCTTCCTCATACGTAACCGACTCCCAAACCCGTTTTCTTATATTTCGTAGACCAAAATCAATGTTTTGAAATAAAATGCTTTACAAGGTGATCCAATCACACCTAAGTAAAAAGGGATTGGTGACGACTCCATTTCCGTTTTTTAAAGTCGATCCCCATTTTTTTAATCCACTTTTAAAATGGTTTCGACATACTTGGCTAAATTAGAGAAATGACAAAGTTTAGGGGCAGTTTGGTAATTTTCCTTTCTCTTCGACTTTCCACTCGATCTTGATCTAAATTAGTAATTTTATTCAATCTATTAATTTAAACAGTAAAACAATGTATTTTATGCAATTTAGTTATTTTTGACATTTTTACAAAATTGCCCCTAAAATTTTACTTTTATTCAATTTAGTCCCTGAGCCTAAAACTTGCAAATTAACCATTTTTATTGAAATTTTACACTAGTCGAATATTCATAGCCTCCCTGTCAGCCCATTTTTGAAACAATTTCACATCAAATCCTTGTACTTTTATCATTTTAGCAATTTAGTCCCTAATCGATAAATTCATCAAAATTACTTAACAAAATACTTTTAAATAACACTAATATTTCAAATTCATCATTCAACATCAAAATCATTAGATTCATCAATGGCAACATTCAAAATCTTTAACAGTTTCAAAATCGAAGGTACGGGCTAGCTAAACCTAGTTGCAACGATCTCAAAAACATCGAAATTACTAAAAACCGGGTAAGAATCACTTACCATGCAAGAGAAAATCACCATGGTCGAAAGCTTCATCCTTAAATCCATGGTATTCGGTTCTGAAATAGAAGAAAGATAGATGAATATTCACTTATGTTTTATTTTTATTATGTTTTTCATTATTATATTAACTTTTTATTTTATTTTATTAATAAAATAACATATAAAACATTATAATTAAAAGAAATTAAAGAATCCAACCATCCCACTATCTTTAGGATGGATAATTTACTCAATAAGGTCATCCAATTATAATTCTTTAATCAATTAACACCTTTAAACTAATAGCAATTGACTTTTTTAACTTTTACAATTTAGTTATTTTCGCTTAATTAACTATCGAAACGTTAAAATTTTTCAATGAAACTTTAATACCACCTTAATACCTCTTTTTTTAAAACCACTTGACCTTAGGGTATTACCACTTGAACTTAATTAATCGCTTAAATAACATAAATTATCAAATAAAAAACCTTTTTTAAAATCACATTTGACTCGTAAATATTAAATAATAATATTTATGAACTTACTCATCAGAGTTGGTGGCCCCAAAACCACTATTTCCAACACCACTAAAAAATGGGTTGTTACAGGGATAGTAAACACAGTACAAATAGTCCGCTGGGATAGTAAACACATAATAGATAGTTCACTAGGACATTAAACACATAACAAATAATCTGCTGGGATAGTAAACACATAATAGACAGTCTGCCAGGACAGTAAACACGGCGTGATCTACTAGGACCAAGGGAATACATGGTAAGAAGGTGTAAGACCTTAGTTCGACTAAGACAACCAAAAGAGTCCGCCAAGACATAAGAATAGATAGTTCACTAGGACGTTAAACATGGGGTTAGGTTGAGTAAGAGCATGGCTGTATGACACTAGGGTATAGTTGTAACAACCCGATTTAGGGGCTAGTCAGAATAGTGATCTCGGGATCATTAACCTGAGATTTGAGAAATTTATTTTCATATTATATTATGAGTTAGAACATGATAGCACATGTGCATGAAAATTTTTGTGCTTTAATTTTAGCGATTTTATGTTTAATCGCGAAAAAGGACTAAATCGCATAAAGTGCGAAAGTTTCGTTCTATAAGCTAAAAGAACCAAACGGCCATAGATTGTTAATTGGAGGTCTTTAAAAGGCAATTAGACCTCCAAAATTAGCATGGCCGGCCATAGGAGACAAAGATGGACAATGTTGGTCAAAGTTGGTGATAGTTGGTGACTTATTTGACTTGTATTAATAAAATAAGGAGAGAAAAGATATCATCTTTTCTCCTTTTCTCTTCCACCAAAAATTAGCAGCAAATAGGGGGTAGAAAGCTTCAAAAATTTCAGCACACTCATCTCTTCACAAGTAAATGTTCTAGTGAACTTTTCTTGAAAATAATTGTACTTTTGAGACCCCTAAAGCTTAAGCTTTCAAATGAGGGGACTATTGTGCAATCTGGTAAAGAGTTTAAAGTTTTTCCATGAGAGCTATCTTAATTATTGTTGCGTTTTTATGGAAGAAATTGTGTCTTAGTTGTTAGATGAATAACTTTTTTGAAGGTGTTAGCATGAAAAACACCAAATAGGACCTTGATGAAAAGGTTATAAAGTTTGTGGTTAATATGTGAAATATTGATTTTTGATGATAGCTCTAAGAGCATTAAATGTTCACTTAGGCTTGTTAAAGGTAGAAATGTGATTAGAATTTATTTCCGAGCCTAGGGGCAAAATGGTCATTTTTCCAAAGTCTAGGGGCAAAATAGTACTTTTGCCTAAGTATGATTTTTGAAATGCTTTTATTAGTATAGTGGTTAAAATTAGTTAACTTGCTGTTACAGAGCAAGAAGAACCGAGGACCCACCTCGATTGGGGAAAGAACAAAGTCTCGGACTAGATCGACAAGCTAGCTCATTAAAATCGAAGTAAGTTTGTATGCAATTTAAGCAACATATATGTTAGCATGTTGAGAAATGCTTGACATTATATTAATGCATAATGCACTACTAATGTGAGTAGTTAATGTGAATGAGATGTTGAAGTCCTAACGGGCCATATTGATTATAAAAATGTTATCATTGAGATATGAAATAGATAAGGTCCCGTGTAAGACCATGTCCGGGACATGGCCTCGGCATCGAGTTGAAATCCCGTATAAGACCATATCTGGGATATGGCTTCGGTAATGATTAAGAAAATCGTATAAGACCATATTCGAAATATGGCATTGATACATGATAGGAGATTTCATATAAGGCCATATCCGGGATATGGAATTGGCATCTAGAGGTGACTCCATGTAAGACCATATCCGGGATATGGCATTGGCATCTAGAGGTGACTCCATGTAAGACCACCTCGAGGATGTGGCGTTGGCTTTATACTTACAGTAACCAGGATAAACACACGTCTTTGACTATCCCTTGTAGATAGTGGGATAAGTAGAAGAGTTAAGAAGTAGAAATGTGAATGATATTTAAGTTATGTGAATGAGTGAATATAGGTATTCGTGAATGTGTCACGAAGAATCAGTTTTGATATGTGGCACAATATGTGCTAGATAAGGGCAATTGTAAATAAGCACTGTCGGAAGCCTTGACTCGGGTACGGTTAGCTAATACCGTGGGTGGATTATCTTATAAGCTTATAATTGCTATTTATTTCCATGCAAACTAACTAAGCTTTATGCTTACTTTTTTTTATTTCCCTTCTATCTTGTAGTACTGCCAGGGTAACTCGAGGATCGTGGACGTAGGAGTTTGGAAATCACACTATCGACAAGCACTTTGGTATAACAATTTTAGACTTATTTTGAGTATGGCATGTATAGGACTTGAGTATTTTGTTAAGTTGTAATTGTTAGTCAAAGTGTTGGTTATGTAAGTTTATAAAAGTCATTTTGTCAATGGCCCTATGAGTTAGGCAATACTTGGCAAACTCTTTTGTTTAATGAAGATGAAATTCATGAAGTGTGCGTTCCTTTCAATATCGTGTATGTTGGATGAGTTCTTAGACTTGCAAAAGGGTTAGGAGTTGTATTGTTTTGAGCGGATACATGTATGTGTGCAATGTAGGGTGGAAAGGGCTTGGTATATAGCCTGCTAATTGTCTGTATGGGTAGACACACGGGTGTGTGTCTAAACCGTTTAGGAGTTACGACTAGAACATGGTCGTGTGCCCAGGCCGTGTGAAGTCTGCACCTTGCACCTGGAATTTAAATTACCACACGGCTGGGGTACACAGGCGTGTCAAGGCCGTGTGACTTTAGTCAGAATCGACCACGGTTGGAAGACACAAGCGTGTCAAGGCCGTGTGAAATTAGTCAGTGTTGACCACGAGTGGAAGACACGGGCATGCCTTAGAGGCACACGAGCGTGTCCCTAGGCCTACACGGGCGTGTGGCCCCTATTTTGTTAAAAAGTTTCTGAAACTCGTGAAAGTTCCCGGAAAGATTCTGATACTTCTCGGAAGTATTTTTAGGGCCTCATGGGCTGAACATGTGCGAGCGATGGGGTTAAACGAAATTTTATAACCCTATCCTAGATGTTTATGCAATATTAGCTAGGTAATACCTCAAACCCTGTTCCGGATTGAACACGGGCAAGGGGTGTTACATTTATTGGAATCAGAGCTACGGTTTAGTCGATTCTAGGACTAGCGTAACGTAAGTACGAGTCTAGCTATACATGCCATATGTAAGAGTGTCTGAGTAATGATAGTGTGATGGCTCCTAACGTATAAAATTGTGTTTAATGTAGTAGATGGATTCTGATCCAGACCGAACTGCAGCCGATGATGTTCCGAGTAACGCGCCGGCTCCCGCTCAAGGGACTGCGCCAGCTGATAGTAGACTCGAGACCTTGGGTCAGGGGGAAGAGGCTCGAGCAGCCTTTCTCCACATGATGAGAAACTGGTATACGGAGTATACCCGAGCAAATCCTAATGCTCAACCCCCTCTGCCCCCACCTATCCCTCAACCCGCTCCAGTAGCTCCTCAAGTGGTTGAGGTGGTGAGAAGAGAAAGGCCTCCGGTGGATAAGATCCAGAAGAAAGGAGCTGAGGAATTTCGAGTGAATAAGGATGATGACCCGGAGAAAGCGAAATTTTGGCTCGAGAATACCATCCGGGTATTCGATGAGTTATCCTGCACACTGGAAGAGTGCTTAAAGTGTGCGGTGTCTCTCCTGAGAGATTCAGCCTACCGATGGTGGAACACCCTGGTGTCGGTAATTCCAAGGGAAAGAGTTAGTTGGGAATTCTTCCAAAAGGAATACCGGAAGAAGTATATCAGCCAGAGGTTCATCGACCACAAGAGAAAAGAGTTTTTGGAATTGAAGCAAGGCCGTATGTTAGTGACCGACTACGAATGGGAGTTCGTAACGCTTAACAAGTATGCACGAGAGGCGTGTCTACCGAAGCCATCATGTGCAAGAGATTCGAGGACAGATTGAATGAAGATATCCGCCAATACGTGAGAGTTCTCGAATTAAAGGAGTTTGTAGTGTTGGTGGATAGGGCCTGTAAAGCCGAGGAGTTGGCTAAAGAGAAGAGAAGAGCTGAGTACGAGTCTCGCGACTCGAGGAAGAGACAATTGACTAAGTCTCACAAATCTTCATCTAAGAAATCAAGGGATTTCACTACTTGATTAGTCACTTCAGTGGGGTTTTCAACTCGAGATAAAGGCAAGCAATTTTTGGGGTCAAAAGGGAAAACCACATCAGTTGCTAGTGTGGGCAACGTCTGACCAAGTAGACTGGAATGCCCTCGGTGTTGCAGGCATCATTCTGGTGAGTGTAGAGCTAATGAGAAAGTTTGCTTCAGATGTGGGTCCTTAGACCACTTTATCAGAGATTGTCCCGAGGTGGACAAGAAAGAAAAGCCTCAGAATGCAAGATCAGGAAGTACCACTAGGGGAAGACCATTGAGAAACTCAGGGATTGAGATGGGAAGTAAGAATCCACCTAGAGAGCAAGCTGCTAGAGTCGAGGGTAGAGCACCAGCGAGGACATATGCCATTCTTGCTCTTGAAGAGGCACCTTCCCCCGACGTGATCAC
This sequence comes from Gossypium australe, assembly GCA_005393395.2. Classification (NCBI taxonomy): domain Eukaryota; kingdom Viridiplantae; phylum Streptophyta; class Magnoliopsida; order Malvales; family Malvaceae; genus Gossypium; species Gossypium australe. The sequence goes on along the minus strand of CM016615.1, from coordinate 37,609,312 downwards.
GGGTATCTTTTCTCTCCATAATACTCATGTTATAGCTTTTATTGACCCGGGATCTACCCACTCATACATATGCATGAAATTAGTCTCTAGCACGAGCATGCCTATAGAGTCTACCGAATTCATCATAAGAGTGTTTAATCCCCTAGACAAGTGTGTGTTGGTTGATAGAGTTTGCAAATGGTGCCCTTTGATGATTAAGGGTTATTGTTTCCCGGTCATCTTATGTTATTACCATTTGACGAATTTGATGTCATTCTCGGGATGGATTGGTTAGTTACCCATGGTGTAATTGTGAATTGTGGGAAGAAGCATATCGAGTTCACAGATGAAAATGGTAATTTTATTCGTGTTGAATCAGATAAGTCGGATAGGTCACCAATAGTGATATCAACCATGTCGGCTCAGAGGTAACTAAGGAAGGGGCATGAGGCTTATCTTGCCTTTGTGTTGAACACTAAAGAGACTGAGTTAAAAATTGAATCAGTACCCATAGTATGCGAGTACCTAGATGTTTTCCCGGAAGAGTTGCCAAGGCTACCTCTGGATAGAGAGATTGAATTTGGGATTGAATTAGTTCCGGGTACTGCCCCTATTTCTATTGCTCCATATAGAATGGCTCCAACTGAGCTAAAAGAGCTAAAAGCATAGTTGCAAGAATTAACGGATAAGGGTTTCGCGAGGCCAATTTTTTCTCCATAGGGTGCTATCGTCCTGTTTGTGAAGAAGAAAGATGGTTCCATGAGACTATGTATAGACTATCGGCAACTCAACAAGGTGACAGTAAAGAATAAGTACCCGTTGCCGAGGATCGATGATCTATTTGATCAATTGAAAGGAGTTACAGTATTTTCCAAGATAGATTTGAGGTCAGGGTACTATCAGTTGAGAGTAAAGGACTTGGATGTGCCGAAAACCGCATTTAGGACTAGGTATGGACATTATGAATTTTTGGTCATGCCTTTTGGTCTAACGAGTGCCCCTGCGATCTTCATGGATTTGATGAATCGCATTTTTCGACCGTACTTGGATAGATTTGTTGTGGTCTTCATCGACGACATACTAATCTACTCTCGAGATGAGAACGATCATGCTGAGCATTTGAGTATGGTTCTACAAGTTTTGAGAGAAAAACAATTGTATGCCAAATTCAGTAAGAGTGAATTTTGGCTTAAGGAAGTGGGATTTTGGGGGCACATTGTCTCGGGAGATGGGATCAGAGTCAACCCGAGTAAGATTTCGGCAATTGTTGAATGGAAACCGCCGAGGAGCGTAACTGAAGTGAGGAGTTTTCTAGGTCTAGCCGGCTATTATAGGCATTTTGTCAAGGGGTTTTCCATGATAGCTACCCCGATGACGAGACTTTTACAGAAAGATGTAAAGTTTGATTGGACGGAAAAGTGTCAACAAAGTTTTGAGAAACTGAAGACACTGTTGACTGGGCCTCCCATTTTGGTGTGACCAAAATTGAGGAGCGAATTTGTGGTTTACAGTGATGCGTCCTTGAACGGATTGGGCTGTGTACTTATGCAATAGGGTAAAGTGATTGCATACGCCTCTAGGCAGTTGAAACCGCACGAGAAGAACTACTCAACTCATGATTTAGAGTTGGCCGCAATCGTGTTTGCGTTAAAAATTTGGAGGCATCATTTATATGGTGAAAGGTGTCGGGTTTTCACTGACCACAAAAGCCTAAAATATTTGCTGACTAAAAAATAATTGAATTTGAGGCAACAAAGGTGGATAGAGTTGATTAAGGATTATGAGTTGGTAATTGACTACCATCCGGGAAAGGCGAATGTAGTCGTCGACGCTTTGAGCAGAAAATCATTATTCACACTAAAAGCTATGAGTACTCAGATGACCTTGTTAGATGATGGGTCAGTTTTAGCCGAGTTGAGGGCTAAACCATTGTTCCTTCAAGAGATATATGAAGCTCAGAAAGATGATAACAGTTTGCAAGTCAAGAGAGTTTTATGCGAGTCGAGCGTTGAGACAGACTTTCGAGTAAATCCTGATGGATATTTGACATTTCGAGATAGAATCTATGTACCCAGGAATGACGAGCTTATTCGCAAAATTTTGCATGAAGCGCATAGCAGATGTTTGAATGTACACCCAGGCAGCACAAAGATGTACCATGATTTGAAGAAATGGTACTGGTGGCTTGGTATGAAGAAAGATATTTCCGAGTTTGTATCGAAATGCCTGATTTGTCAACAAGTGAAGGCTAAACATCAAGTACCTTCAGGTTTACTTCAGTCCATTATAGTTCCTGAGTGGAAGTGGGACCGTATTACTATAGACTTCATGTCGGGCTTACCGTTGACTCCCAAGAGGAAAGATGCAGTATGGGTAGTGATTGATAGACTCACTAAGTCAGCCCACTTTATACCAGTGCGAATCGACTATTCACTCGATAAATTGGCAGACTTGTACATGTCTGAAATAGTAAGACTTCATGGTGTACCGTTGTTGATCATTTCAAATAGAGATTCGAGATTCACGCTACAGTTTTGGAAAAAGCTGCAAGAAGCATTGGGCACGAAATTGAGTTTCAGTACCGCCTTCCATCCACAAACTGACGGGCAGTCAAAGAGGGTAATTCAGATACTTGAAGACATGCTTCGATGTTGTGTTTTGGAATTCCACGGTAATTGGGAGAAATACTCACCATTGGTGGAATTCGCTTACAACAGCAGCTTTCAATCAAGTTTAAAGATGGCGCCTTATGAGGCATTGTATGGGCGTATGTCGAACTCCCTTGTATTGGTCAGAACTCAGAGAGAAATAGATACACGGGGTTTACTTGGTTAAGGAAACTGAGGAGAAGGTAAAAGTGATACGTGACTGTTTGAAAGTCGCCTCAGATAGACAGAAGTCCTATTCAGATTTAAAAAGGAAAGAAATAGAATTCAAAGTCAGTGATAAAGTGTTCTTGAAAGTATCACCTTGGAGGAAAGTCCTCAGATTTGGCCGGAAGGGCAAATTGAGCCCGCGCTTTATCGGACCTTATGAAATTACTGAAAGGATAGGACCGATAGCTTATCGGTTAGCCTTGCCACCTGAGTTAGAAAAGATTCATGACGCCTTTTACGTATCCATGTTACGTCGATACCGTTCAGACCCTTCGCATGTTATAGAGCCGACAGAGGTAGAGATACAACCAGATTTGACATATGGTGAAGAACCAGTTAGAATTTTGGCTCGCGAAGTCAAGTAGTCAAGGAAACAAAAGCATAGCCCTAGTGAAAGTCCTATGGCAAAGGCACGGTATAGAAGAGGCTACATGGGAGTCCGAGGAATCGATGACAAACCAATACCCCAATCATTTCACTAGTAAGATTTTCAAGGACGAAAATCCGTAAGGGGGAAGAATTGTAATAGCCCGATTTAGGGGCTAGTCAGAATAGTGATCTCAGGATTGTTAATCCAAGATTGGAGAAATTTATTTTCATGTTATATTATGAGTTAGCACATGTGCATGAAAATTTTGGTGCTTTAATTTTAGCGATTTCATGTTTAATCGCGAAAAAGGACTAAATCGCATAAAGTGCAAAAGTTCTGTTCTATAAGCTAAAAGTACCAAATGACCATAGATTGTATTGGAGGTCTTTAAAAGGCAATTGGACCCCCAAAATTAGCATGGCCGGCCATAGGATACAAAGATGGACAATGTTGGCCAAAGTTGGTGATAGTTGGTGACTTATTTGACTTGTATTAATAAAATAAATAGAGAAAAGATATCATCTTTTCTCCTTTTCTCTTCTACCAAAAATTAGCAGCAAATAGGGGGTAGAAAGCTTCAAAAATTTCAGCATACTCATCTTTTCACAAGTAAGTGTTCTAGTGAACTTTTCTTGAAAATAATTGTACTTTTGAAACCCCTAAAGCTTAAGCTTTCAAATTAGGGGACTATTGTGCAATATGGTAAAGAGTTTAAAGTTTTTCCATGAGAGCTATCTTAGTTACTGCTGCATTTTTATGGAAGAAATTGAGTCTTAGTTGTTAGATGAACAACTTTTTTGAAGGTGTTAGCATGAAAAACACCAAATTGGACCTTAATGGAAAGGTTATAAAGTTTGTGGTTAATATGTGAAATATTGATTTTTTATGATAGCTTTAAGAGCATTAAATGTTCACTTAGGCTTGTTGAAGGTAGAAATGTGATTAGAATTTATTTCCGAGCCTAGGGGCAAAATGGTCATTTTTCCAAAGTCTAGGGGCAAAATAGTAATTTTGCCTAAGTATGATTTTTGAAATGCTTTTATTAGTATAGTGGTTAAAATGAGTTAAATTGCTGTTAGAAAGCAAGAAGAACCGAGGAGCCGCCTCGATCGGAGAAAGAACAAAGTCTCGGACTAGATCGACAAGCTAGCTCATTTTGAAATCGAAGTAAGTTTGTATGCAATTTAAGCAACATATATGTTAGCATGTTGAGAAATGCTTGACATTATATTAATGCATAATGCACTACTAATGTGAGTAGTTAGTGTGAATGAGATGTTGAAGTCCTAACTGGCCATATTGATTATAAAAATGTTATCATTGAGATATGAAATAGATAAGGTCCCGTGTAAGACCATGTCCGGGACATGGCCTCGGCATCGAGTTGAAATCCCGTATAAGACCATATCTGGGATATGGCTTCGGTAATGATTAAGAAAATCGTATACATATTCGGAATATGGCATCGATACATGATAGGAGATTTCATATAAGGCCATATCCGGGATATGGAATTGGCATCTAGAGGTGACTCCATGTAATACCATATCTGGGATATGGCATTGGCATCTAGAGGTGACTCCATGTAATACCACCTTGCGGATGTGGCGTTGGCTTTATACTTACAGTAAGGAGGATAAACACACGTCTTTGACTATCCCTTGTGGATAGTGGGATAAGTAGAAGAGTTTAGAAGTAGAAATGTGAATGATATTTAAGTCATGTGAATGAGTGAATATAGGTACTCGTGAATGTGTCACAAAGAATCGGTTTTGATATGTGGCACAGTATGTGCTAGATAAGGGCAATTGTAAGTAAGCACTGTCAGGAAGCCTTGACTCGAGTACGGTTAGCTAGTACCGTGGGTGGATTATCTTATGCGCTTATAATTGCTATTTATTTCCATGCAAACTAACTAAGCTTTATGCTTACTTTTTTTTATTGCCCTTCTATCTTGTAGTACTGCCAGGGTAACTCGAGGATCGTGGACGTAGGAGTTTGGAAATCATACTATCGACAAGCACTTTGGTATAATAATTTTAGACTTATTTTGAGTATGGCATGTATAGGACTTCAGTATTTTGTTAAGTTGTTATTGTTAGTCAAAGTGTTGGCTATGTAAGTTTATAAAATTCATTTTGTAAATGGCCCTATGAGTTAGGTAAATACTTGGCAAACTCTTTTGTTTAGTGAAGATGAAATTCATGAAGTGTACGTTTTTTTCAATATCGTGTATGTTTGATGAGTTCTTAGACTTGCAAAAGGGTTAGGAGTTGTATTGTTTTGAACGGATGCATGTATGTGTGCAATGTAGGGTGGAAAGGGCTTGGTATATAGCCTGCTAATTGTTTGTATGGGTAGGCACACGGGCATGTATTTAGACCATGTGCGAGCCACGGCTAGAACATGGGCGTATGCCCAGGCCGTGTGAAGTCTGCACCTTGCACCTGGAATTTAAATTACCACACGGCTGGGGTACACAGGCATGTCAAGGCCGTGTGACTTTAGTCAAAATCGACCACGGTTGGAAGACACATGTGTGTCAAGGCTGTGTGAAATTAGTCAATGTCGACCACGGGTGGAAGACACGGGCATGCCTTAGAGGCACACGGGCGTGTCCCTAGGCCTACACGGGCGTGTGGCCCCTGTTTTATTAAAAAGTTTCTGAAACTCGTGAAAGTTTCCGAAAAGATTTCAATGCTTCTCAGAAGTATTTTTAGGGCCTCCTGGGCCGAGCAGGTGCGAGCGATGGGGTTAAACAAAATTTTATAACCCTATCCTAGATTATTATACAAGATTAGCTAGGTAATGCCTCAAACCCTGTTCCAGCTTGAACACGGGCAAGGGGTGTTACAATAGTGGGTAGTCTGTAGTGATTGTAACACTTCTTACCCATGTCCAGCGCCGGGACAGGATACCAGGCATTACCGGACTTAAACATAAACATTTATACAAAATCAGGCTATAAAATTTCATTCAATTTAAAATCATTCATTCACCTGCAAATTGTCCCTTATATGGGCCCACGAGGCCCAAAACAATCATTGGGAACTGTTCGGGAATAAACCGAGAACTTAGAAAACTTTAAGAAGACTTATAAAATTTTTCATCAAAACAGGGGTCACACGCCCGTGTGGCTTGGGACACACCTAAGTGGGTAGGTCGTGTGGTCACACACGCCCATGTCCTCAACCCATGTAAGTCTCTGTTTATGACGTCATCAACAAAATAGAGTCACACGGCCAAGTCACACGCCCTTGTGCTTAGGCCGTGTGGCGAATTAAATTCCGAAAAATAAATGCAGACTTCACACGCCTGGGGCACACGCCCATGTCCCGGGGCCGTGTCCTCCACACGGCTGAGACACACGGCCGTGTCTCTGCCCGTGTGGCCAAAAAAATGGCTATTTACCAAACCATTTGGCACCCTCATTTGCACATACTTAAACACAACCTCAATGGCATCTTTCATGGCATGTTATCATCAACACATCCTAAATCCATCCATACCAAACACACATAACCACATCACATGAAACCTTTAGTATAAGCACACACATATAAATAGGCATTACAACTCATTAACCAATATGAACCACATCTCATGGCCATATATAAAATGAATCATATTACCATTATGAACCAACACATTTGGCCAAATCAAATGACACATACACAATTGACTACCCCACAATGATAGCTTGATAGTGTGATAACATCTCCGAAGATCTCCAACTCGAACTAACATAAAACCCTATAAGATATGAGAAAGGAAAGGGAGTAAGCTACAATGCTTAGTAAGTTTGTATGCAAATAATAAGCAACTTATTAACATGTTTTTCACCAATTCTCACAATATATTCTCTAGGTAATACAATCATAATTGCATAAAATTTCACAATTCATTTATGTTCATCTTGAGCTGTCTACTCGAGTTACATTCACTAATTTATTTTTATCTGGAGCTATGGAACTCCAAATTAAGATCTACTAATTTTCCATGAAACTATACTCACATATCTTCTTATCATAAAATTTCCAGAATTTTTGGTTTAGCCAATCAGTACAGTTTATTCTTTAAAGTCTCTCCTGTTTTGTTGTCTGACAGTTCTGACCCCTCTTCACTAAAAATTTATTTTCTCATGGTACAGAACTCGAATGATGTTACCATTTGTTTCTCTTTCAAATATACTCATTAATAAATTCAAGCATATGAATTTTATCCCTTGATTATTTTTTTACAATTTTTAATGAATTTCCTAAATCAGAACAAGGGATTCCGAAATCATTCTGACCCTATCTCACTAAAATCCAAATATCTCATCATATGAAATTATTTTGCTTATTATGTTTCTTTTATGCAAAAATATACTCAATAAGCTTTAATTTCATATCTTATTCAATTTCCACCATTTTTGGTGAAGTTTCAAAGTGATACAACTATTGCTGTTCAAACTATTTTGTTGCTAATTTTACTCTATCATGTTTTCTTTGTATTAATTCTCATTTACACACATATAACACTAACGTAAATCCATAGCTAGCCATGCTAATAGCTAGTCATCATCAAATATTTACAAGCCATTTATTGGCCAATTTAACCTATACATCCACAACAAAAACTTGAACATTTCATTTCTCAATTTAATTTGGCTTAAAAGCCTCACACATGATCATCAATCACATTTCCCACTTATTCATACATCATAAGCATGATCTTATAATCACAAGGTCATTCTCATAGGTATAACTTACTCGTTTACCTTCTTACCAAAATTCGATCACATCCCGAGCACATTGCTCATGAGTGTATACATATATATACTTGCACTTAATCATCACATATCACATATCGGGCTCATTTCTCGTGAGTTTTTCATATGTATCTGTATCACTTCATCACATAACTTTAGCACTTTTTTCTTCTTGAACATAAATTTAGCTCTTTACCATTGAACTACTCGGAATATCGAAGGATACTCAATCTCATCATACATGTATCACGATGCCAATGCCATATCCCAGATATGGCCTTGCATGGGATCACATCTTGATGCCGATGCCATATCCTAGATATGGTCTTACACGAGATCTCATATCTCGATGTCGATGTCATATCCTAGATATGGTATTATACGAGATCGTATATAGATTTCGATGCCATGTCCTAGACATGGTCTTACACGAGATCTTTCTTTGGTGACGAGGCCATGTCCCAGACATGATCTTATACGGGACCTCCTTTATTTGGTGCCGATACCATGTCCCAGACATGGTCTTACACGAGACCCTCTTCCGGTGCTGATGCCATGTCCCAGACATGGTCTTATACGTGACCTACATTATCTCATGTTGTGACACTAGTATCCTTGCTATTCCGAATGTTCAACCAGGACTTCATCTTAACATATTTTCATCATACTCTCATCGAGGCATCATTAGTCGATTTCATAGAAATAATATAAATTTCACAAAATGTAAAACATTTAAAAGCATAATAACATATGCTAAATTATTACACACAAACTTACCTCGACTTAAAATGGCGAAAGGGACCGAGTCGTCCAATATTCGTCTTTCCCCCGTTCTAAGTACGAAACTCTTTTTTTATCTAAAATATCACATTTGAATTTTTAAGTTATTATACTATTCAATTCAGTCCAAAAATCATATTATGGCAAAATTACATTTTTGCCCCTAAACTTTGTCATATTTACACTTTTTCCCCTAGGCTCGTAAAATTATTTTTATTCAATTTCCTTTTATTTTATGCCTAGCCGAACCATTTTCATAACTATAGGAGTCCACAATTTGCATTCATTACACATTTTCATACATTTTTCAACTTTTTACAAACTAGTCCTTTTAAGTAATTTCATCGAAAATCACTTAGTAAAAGTCGTTTACTACACACTGAGCATTCATATTCTACCATTAGACATCAAATCACATGCATGTCATCCATGGGTAAATTTTTAAACACAAACCCTAGCTCAAAATAATGGTAGAAATAGCTAAACTGAGTTACGGAGATCTCAAAAATGTAAAGAACATTAAAAAAGAGGCTTGGATGCACTTACTATTGAGCTTGAAAGCTTGAAAACCCTAGCCATGGCTTCCCCCATGCTAAATTCAGCCAAGCGAGAAGATGGACAAGGGTTTTTGGCTTTTATTTTGTCTTTTAGTCCATTTAATTACCAAATTACCAAAATGCTCCTAACTTAAAAATATCCTATTTCACTTATCTCATGTCCATTTTTGTCCAAAAATTTAACCAATGATCTAATTACCATTTAAGGAACTCCATTAAAATTTCTTAGAAATTGGACACTTCTAACATGTGGAACTCAACTTTTGCACTATTTATAATTTAGTCCTTTTGACTAAATTGAGTGCCCAAACGTCGAAATTTTTGAACAAAATTTTCATGAAATCTTTCCGTGAAATCATAGACCATAAAAATATAATAAAAATAAGATTTTTATCGTCGGATTTGTGGCCCAAAAACCATTGTTCCGACTAGGCCCAAAATCGGGCTGTTACAGTGATGATAAAAGTGGAAAAGTCTGCCAAGATGTAAGCCATGGGAATCCCAACAAGGAAGTTTTCCATTGAAGAAATACGCCAGGAACTGAGTTTGTAAGAGCAACATGACTGGCACGATAAGTCACAAGTATATATGAGCGATGAGTGACTGAAAGGCATAAACCACCGGGACAATAACGGAGCTCGCCGAAGGTAATATGGAATGGAGCCATGAGCACATCAAACGATTTCTCTAAGGAAAACCTGAAGAAGAGTTAGTCATTGGGTACTGTTTGACACCTCGAAGATGTCATGAAAGGATAACCCGAAGTGTGGAAAGTCCTATAGGGTCATTATACAAGTACGAAATCGCAATGAATGGGAAGATTACATATTCGCTAAATCTCCCAAGCAAGATGGCTGATGAGAATGATTGAAAAAGGGGTTTTACCCAAAAGAAAGGTTCAAACACGTGCTGAATTGCAAGAAGGACATAGTAAGGGTAACACGGTAAGAATCTGCCAATTGCGACGGATCATCCGATAGACTGCCACTATAGTACAAGGAATGCTAGGCGCTGGCTAGGCCAGGAAATCCATGGTGCTCTCAATGATACACAGGGAGTTTTAAATTTTGTGTTTCATTTATTTTCTCCTGAACTAGAGAATCTGTATGACATTACTGAATGAAATCTCACTAAGTTCGTCTAAACTTATGTTTGAAATGTATTGTTCCAGAGTCAATGGTTGACTCGAGGATCGTGATGGGAGATCAAACCAGACATAACCAAGCCCATGTGAATGGTGGTAGTTGTTTCATGCACATAGAGGGCACCCTTTGAGGTCACACCTCAAGGATTTATTGAGTATAATCGTAGTAAAGTCATAAGACTCATTAAGTTGTAATAACTATTCTAGTCTCTTAAAATGGAATGGTGACACGAGCCTAGTACATGTATGGAATGGTAATTATTTCAATGTTTAAAATAAGAAGTTATTATTACTTATGAAATTTAGTAACGGTGGTATAACGGATAAGGGTATATAATTTGGCTAGTGTTGCAAAAAATGGGCTAGGAACTTGTTAAGAATTTTGGGTAATTGTGGTACTCGGTATCCAGATTTGGTGGTCGGGTCAGATATAGGGTGTTATAGTATGTATTAATAATTAGTTCTTGAATCCTATAGCATGACATGTACATAGACTGAATTTTGTTCAATAACAAGGTTGTACAATTTATTCTAATCTTGATGAATGATATGTTATAATTTGTTCTTAAAAGTGTTATACATGTTTTTATGAATGAATATGAGTTCTATGAGTCATTTGAATGTTTTAAATGATTTAGAACTTGTTAGTAAAATATGGTGTTAATTGAGAATGTTTTTAAGTGTGTTTACAAATTTCAGCTTTAAGGGACTAGTGTTCAGTACCCTTGCTCTTGGTGTCGGTACCCAAGTTGGTAGAATGTCAAAAACTATAGTACAAGGACCTAGGTACCGATACCTAGGCCTTAGGTGCTAATACTTTGGCCCCTAGATAGTGCCCTTGCACTGTTTTAGCTATTTTGAGCTCACCAAAGCTTATACTTGCCATCGAACACCTCCTATCATCGAAAAAGTTTCTAAATGCTTTAAAGATGATTTTAAAGCCTTTTCAAATTGATTTTAACTTATTTCTAAATTTATATAGGATTGTTTTTTAGCCTCGTTTATAGAAGAGTCCTGAACGTTGCTTGAAATTATTGTATTTTTAGTGATGATGTCAGAGAAATCAAGAAATGCGGTGGATAAGGAGGTAGATAACCATACAATCACGTCTATGTCTCTATTTCTAATGTTCAATCTAGCTTTGATGGTCAAGATAATCTGTCTCTCCAATTGAACTTATAAACGATTTAATAGTCCTCTATTATTTGAATCATTTGCTCATTTGGTTTTGTGGACTATGAAAAATTTAGATTACCTATCAATATAAGTTGTCTTATCATATTATATTTCATCCACATAATGCTAGCTTAACATTAGTTAAACCTAGGTAATCAATGAACCAATATTTGCTTATACATTTTGTTTTTCGAGTAAAAACCATTGAGAACAATCTAGCAAAAGAGAATATGCATAACATTTGTTTATTCTATGAATAATCATTTTGATCATTTCAGCAATTTATCAAATATGGTGAAATTACTATACCAATGGAACAAAAATCCTTACAGATTCTTCCTAACAACTTTGAATTTGTCGAACCAACCATAGAGTCAAACCATAACCCTAATCTAGTTGCTTTGAATAAAAGAACTAGAACAAGGGGGAAATCATATTTAAATCCAAATGGCTAATAAAAGAGGGGAGAGAGAGGAAATCACTCTTAATAAATGGTAAAAAAATTTGTATCAATATTAGAATATAGTGAGTTACAAGAAAAATTAAAAAATGTTAAACTAAATTGGGACAATGTTGTAAAAACAAATATTGAAATCCCAAATAGAAAATTATGGAATTAAAAAGTAAAATTTTGGAACTCCAAACTAGTGTCGATCAGAATATGTAATAAAAGGCATTAAAGATCGAAGCTTACAACTCATAATGATACTAGAAGTTTAGGAATGCCATTGACATCAAAGATTAAAGGTCTAGTGGATTTTGGAAAGGAATGGAAATTATCACTTCTTTCATTCCACAACCATCAAACATAAACAAACTAACTAAATCCACCATATCAAAAGCTATAATAGGGACTAGATCATAGAGAAAGGATTAGTTGAAAATCCTATCTCAAGACAGTTTTAGAAACTTTTTGAAAACCAATCGATATTGAGTGCTGAAGAAGCTTTTGAAGCAATTGATGTGCTAAGCTCAGAAGAAATGAATACTCCACTTTGAAATACTATTACAAAAGAGAGATTAAAGAAGTTGGTTTTAATTTAGGGCCTTTTCAAGCACAAGACTAGATGGATTCTCTATTTTGTTCTATCATAGACAATAATAGGATATTAAGAATGATGTGGTTAAAATGGTGCAAGATTTCTTCAACCTAGGAAAATTATTGAAAGGGTTAAAAACCAATAATATTACCCTAATTTTCAAGCAACATTGTCTGGAAGCAATTTCTCACTTTAAACTTATTGGTTGTTGCAACTTTGCCACAAAATCATTGCATGAATCATAACCACTAGAATGAGATTATTGTTGAGATATACTACCTTAAATGCTCAAGCTACCTTTATAAGACAACATCATAGTTTCCCATGAAGCTTTGAATGTGATCAAGAAGAAGAAAAGGATATGTCATAGGTTAATGGCCTTATAATTATACTTTGAATAAAGTTGACTGGAATTTCCTAAAAACTATGTAAAGAAAATGGGATTTTGAAAGTTTTATGTTAGTAGAGTCATGGATTGTGTTTTGACACCAACTTTCTCAATAATTTTGAATGGACTATTCAACTTTCTCAACTTTCTCAACTTTGAGGTTAGGGGAAAAGGATCTCCCCTTTTTTTTTTTTTGTTATATCAATTTTCTTTCACAATTATTCGAAACAATTGATAAAAAGGAATATTAAAACCTTTCAAAATTAACAAATATTGTATAACCTTATTCATTTGAAAAGAAGGAATATTAAAACCCTTCAAAATTAACAAATATTGTCTAGGAATATTAAAACCTTTCAAAATTAACAAATATTGTCTAACATTATTCATTTATTATTTGTTGGTGACTAGTTAATCTTTGCATATGCTTAAGTACAAAATTGCAAGGAAATTCAAGATTCATTGATAATCTTTCAATAAAACATGGGGAAAATGGTAAACTTTAAAAAAAAATGTTATTTTCTTTAAGCTCATTGTTAGCATTGATTTCGGGCTTAATCATCTTAATTTTACCTTAAAACAATGCAAAAATGAAGGTAAACGGTTTATCATTTAAGCAGAAATATTCACTTATCTTCATGTTTTTACGAATTACGTAATCTCTTTGAATTCTTTTCACGTTTGAAGTAAATATTTCATACTTTAAGTAATTCTTTCATGTACTATAAATTATTTTCCTATAATTTTTTCATGTTTTACGAATTACTTAATATTTTAAAAATATTTTTATGTTTTAAGTAACTATTTCATATTTTAAGTACTTCTTTTATGTACCGTAAACTAATTTCTTAGAACTCTTTCATGTTTTATGAATTACTTAATTTTTTAGGAAATTTTTATTGTTTTAAGTAATTCTTTCATTTATTATGAAATACTTAATTTCTTAGAATTCTTTAAAAAAATTCTTTCATATATTACGAATTATTTAATTTTTTAGAATCCTTGCATGTTTTAAGTAATTGTTTCGGCTTTTAATTAATTCTTTAGTGATTATAAATTACTTAACTTCTTAGAATCGTTTCATGTTTTAATTAACTTTTTTTAGGATTTAATTAATTCTTTCATGTTTTATGAATTATGTAATTTCTTAAAAAAATTTAATTAAGTATTTATTTTTATGTAATTCTTTCATGCACAGTAATTAATTTCTTAAAACTCCTTCCTATCTTATGAATTACTTAAATTTTTAAAATCATTTTCATAGTAACTCTTTCATGTTTTAAACAATTCTTTTAAATTTATGAATTAAAACATGTTTTAAATAACTCTTTCATTTTCTTTTTTCTTTTTTCTTTTTTCTTAATGAGTTCAAATTAAAAATTTTAAAACCAAAACTGTATGTAATAATGTATATTTGTTTGGAGCTGACTGAAGGTGATATTAGGCAACTTCTTATAGAATTTTCCTTCTTGGTGCTTGGATTACAATGTGATGATTAGTTGAGTGAGACTGACTCAAGGGGATTCCTTGTATTTGATCCAAAGCGTCGGCCGCTGTCATTATCAGCAGCGCTGTTTAGCCTTAGACCCTCAACTTTCGTGGCCACAATCTCGTTAGATGTGATTCCCTACTACAATAAATAAAGCCAATCCAGATTTCAGACCCTACAAATTGGAAAACCACAAACACACCTTTCTCCCCACTTTCGCTTTCAAACACCCCCATGCACTTTGCATGCAGCTCCTCACCCCCTATTATATAAATATTATCATAAATATTAATTTTTTTTAAAAAAAATTTAGTATAATTCGAGTTTTTGATTGAGACTTTAAATAAAGAAAGATTAAGACTACTTCAAATCGTAAGTTGATCCAACCTTACTCTTAAAACAACTTTACTATAATGAACCTGGCTTGATAACTATAAACAAATTGCTCTAATTAAATAAAGCAACGTCAGTGTCTTGCAATAGTGATCGTACTTAAGGAAGATTAGCTTAACGAATTAAGCCAAAAAAATTCTACTTAGGATGTCGGTGGTAGCTTGATTTAATTGATTGTTGCTATATATTTATGTAGATAGATATTCGGAGATTTGGACCCACACTCAAGGTTTCGTTTCTGCTCTCAATTCTTTTTCCTTTTCCTTTCAAAAATTATACTATCTTTTTTATGATTGTACTGGAAATCGAGTTAGTTATATCATGGTTTTTTATTTAATCCGATTGGTTGTTTTACTCAATAATAATTCAATAAATAATTTAAAATTTTATAAAAAATTATAAAAGTATTTCAACTATCGATTTTTAGTCTTGGTTTTTTTATTTTACCAATTTCGAATATTTTATCTAAAGGATGGTTTAACTCCTATACTCAAACCTATATACCGGCTGATTTTTAATCCCAAGTGATTTGTCCAGACGGTTCAGTCCAATTCAAATAACATTGGTTTATACATGCAATGACATCAATCTTGATGCTACTATTATTGTTCTTTAAAATACGTGTTCATGTGTAAAAATAAATTATTTTTACTAGATTATGGTCCACCTACTGTGGGTGAAAATAAATATGTAACGAATTTATAAAAAATTGATATAAAAACTAAATGTTATGTGGATTTATGCCTCGCATTTTGGACTAAATAGTGTGTGATGTCGCAACGAAGAAGTGTTCTTCATCCCAATGAACAATCGATGTCACAACGAGAACAGAGCCTTCTACCTGATGACACGGTGCCCCCTCGTCCCGACAACGCGAATGCCACATCACAACGTGGCGACGTACACCTCAAGTTTTTTTGGCTTTCTTCTCCTAGTTAAACTATGTTTTTAGTTTCCTACTTAAACTCTGGTTAACCTAGGATTGTTGTAGTCATATATGTTATGAATTTCAACTATAAAAAGACCTTACTTACTCTAAGTTTCATACAACAAAAATATTTAGATTGAGAAAAATTTGTTCTTTGTTTTGAAAGGTTTTTCTTTTGGGGCTTCGGGTTTTCCTTTAATTATCTTCATCTTTTGTACTCTCCTTTATTATAGTGAAATCTCCTTGCTCGTGGTTTTATCCTCTTTTGAGGAGTTTTTCCACGTAAAATTTGAGTGTTCAATCTTTTCAATTCTACTTTATTTACTTGTTCATTGCATAACATGGGTTAATTCCCTACAAACTAATATCAGAGCTAGTTCGATTTTCGCATCCAACCCGTTCAGATATGGCAGCGTCAAGGTTTGATATTGAGAAGTTTGACGATATTGCAAATTCGGCTTGTGGCAAGTTCGTTTGTCAAAAACTCTGATTCAATGTGATCTTGAGAGGATCATTACAAAGATGAAGCCCGCAGACATGGATCAAGCAGAATTGAATTTAGGTTAGATAAAAAAAAAAAGAAGCCTTATCCACAATTCAATTATGTGTAACGAATAATATGTTACAAGAAATTTTGAAGGAGAAAACAACATATACATTATGGAAGAAATTGGAAACCCGTTACATGACGAAATCCTTGGCCAACATGCTAGTATTAAAACAACATCTCTACATGTTTAGAATGATCGAAGGTGAGTCCATTAGAACTCATATTAGTGAGTTTTTTACCCTTCTTAATGACTTAAAGAATCGAAAGAGATTAGTGACAGGGATCAAGTTATGTTATTGTTATGCTCTTTGCTCTCTTCTTATAAAACTTTCAAAGAAACTCTGATATATGAGAAAGATAACCTCTCATTTGAGGATGTGAAGGGAAATCTACTGAGTAAGCATAAACTTGACAATGAGTTAGGTCCAAACAAAAAGCTAGATGAGCAAGTATCAGTTCCAGTTGCAAGAGGCAGTCAACAAAAAGTCAGATCGAAATAGGTCTGAAGTGAGATCTAAATCCAAAAACCATGACAAAGAATGTGGCTACTATAAAAAGAATGGTCACATTAAGTCTGAATGTTATAAATTGCAGAATAAGATTGGAAGGGATGTCAAGAATGACGAGAGAGATAAGTAAAAAATTGAAGTTGTTGATTCTAGTGCAGCCGAAGATAGAGGTGGTGATTTCTTATTAGTGTCGATGAGCAAAAGCTCCAAGCTTACTTTAGAATGGATCCTAGATCCTAGGTGCTCCTATCACATGTGTCCCAACAGGGACTGGTTCTCAGTGTACAGTTTAGTTGAAGGTAGAGTTGTGTTAATGGGGAATAATTCTTCATGTAAGTTAGCCGGCATAGGATCCATACAAATCAGGATGCACGATAGAATTATTTGAACACTTTCGAAGGTCATGTATGTACCCGACTTAAAGAAAAATATCATCTCGTTGGGAATTTTGGATTCTAATGGTTGCAGGACAGTCATTGAATCAAATGGTTTAAAAGTTTCTCATAGAGCTCTCGTTGTAATGAGAGGACGAACAAAAGGTAACCTATACGTGCTGCAAGGGTCAATGGTTACTGGTGCGACTGCAATTACCGAAGAATAGCCAAATTGTCGCCACGTCGAGATGAGAACCAACCTGATGTTGCGGCGATGCAACATAATTATTTCTCTACAGCTTCCAATTCAACCAAACTCTGGAACATGCGACTCGATCATATAAGCAAGAAAGGTATGACAACATTGTGCAAACAAGGTCTTCTGGAAGACACTGGAATTGGTTAGTTAGGTTTCTGCGAAAACTACATTTACGGAAAGCATATGAGAGTAAGTTTCAATTCAGCAGCTCACAGAACAAAAGGGACTCTTGATTACGTCCATTCTGATTTATGGGGTCTGACTCCTGACATATTAAAAGGAGGTAATAAATATTTCGTAACTTTTATTGATGACCATTCCAGAAAAGTTTGGGTTTATATTTTGAAATAGAAAAATGAAGTCTTCAGGATCTTCAAGTAGTGGAAGACATTGTTAGAAAAATAGATCGGGAAGTCCATGAAATGGTTGAGAACAGACAATGAACTAGAGTTTTGTTCATCCGAATTTAACTACTACTGCAAATAGTAAGGGATAAAAAAAACATCGCACTATTATTGGTACTCCACAACAGAATGGAATTACAGAAAGAATGAACAGAACCTTGCTGGAAAAGGTTTGAAGCATGCTTTCTAATGAAGGGATAGGGAAGGAGTTTTGGGCTAAAGTTATAAGTTTGGCAAGCTATTTGGTAAGTTGATCTCCACATCGAGCATTGAACGGTAAAGTTTCAAAAGAGATATGGTCAAGTGATCCTCCCAATTATTCTAATCTTAGAATTTTCGTTTGTCCTGCTTATGCTAAAGTTATCCAAGGAAAGCTCAATCCAAAAGTCGTAAAGTGCATCTATTTGGGATACTTTGCCTATACAAAAGGGTTTTAACTGTGGTTTCTGGAAACCGATAAAACTATCATTAGTAAAGATGTCAGGTTCGATGAATCCGCCACGTTTCGATTAGAAAAGGGGGTATTTACTTTTAAAGACACAATAACTTAGAGTGTCTCAAGTAAAGGTGGAGTCAAAAGCTAAAACAAAGGGCGACGTTATGGCGACACAAAAAGCCTTATCACAACATCACGATGAATAGGATTATCATCCCGATGAAAAATCAAGCCATAAAGCGACAAAATTTTGGTTCTTGCAAAATTAAAGATATTTCGAATTAGTTTGGGACTTTATCTGACCCTCAAGTACCCTCACCATCATAGTTAACTAATTATAAGTTGGCTCATGATAGGAAAAGGTAATAAATACGACCACTATAGAAGTACTATGAAGGAAACTTAGAGGCATATGCTCTAAGTGTTGTAAAGAGCATTGATTCGACCGATCCTTCATGCTATTCTGAGACAGTTGAGACCTCCAATTCTAGCAAATAGCCCGTTGCTATAGAAGAAGAGGTGAAATCACTTCAAAAGAACAGACTTGATAGCTAGTAAAACCACCCATTGGTAAGAAAATAGTTGGTTGCAAAGGGGTGTTTAAGAAAAAGAAAGGTTTGGGTCCTAAGGAAACTAGGTACAAGATAAGATTGGTCGTAAAGGGCTACAGTCAAGTGGAGGGAGTTGATTTTTATGATGTTTTCTCTCCCATTGTGAAACATTTGTCCATTCGAGCACTTTTGGCTCTTGTTGCATCAAACAATCTTGAGTTAGAGCAGTTAGATGTAAAGATTATTTTCATTCACGGTGACCTTGAAGAGGACATATACATGTAGCAACCGGAAGGCTTCAAAATTGAAGGTAAGGAAGATCATGTTTGTCTTCTTAAAAAATTATTGTACGGTCTGATGTAGTCTCCTCTACAGTGGTACAAAAAGTTTGATTAATTCATGTTAACTATTGGTTTTCACGAAGAAAGTATGACTGTTGTGTTTATTTACAATGTCTTGATGATGGTTCATTCATATATTTGTTGTTTTATGTTGATGATATGTTGGTTGTGATTAAGGATCCATTCAAAATTGTAAAACTTAAAACCGTACTTAACTCTAAGTTTAAGATAAAGGATTTAGGTACAGTGAAGAAAATTTTGGGGATGGAAATTTCAAGGGATAGACATTTCAGGAAATTTTATCACAAAAGAGGTACATCAAAAAGATCCTTGAGTCATTTGAGATGCAAGACTCAAAACTGGTAAGTACTCCCTTAGCTACACATTTTAAATTGTCAAATTCAGAGTCCCCCCAAAACGGAAATGAAGAGAGGTACATGTCAAAAGTACCTTATTCAAGCGCAGTTGGAAGTTTGATGTATGCAATGGTATGTACTCATCCAAATATCTCACATGTTGTTAGTGTTAGAGTATGCCCAAAGACCAATCATAAGATGATTGTAATCACATATTCGTTTTACGTTATTTGTTAATATAATGAATTGTTATTGTTATCTTAGTTTCTTTTTCTATGTGTATAAATAACCTGATTAATAATAAATTCCTGAGAATGATATGATTATTCTTAAAAGGTCATTAGTCAAGTATTATTGTGGGCTTGGACAGTAATAATGCACTAAGGCTAATGTGTAGTTGATTGATGACAAAGTATTGTTATTGACATAAGGATGTCAAAATCAATACATGAGTATGTGTTGGAGAATAACATATTGTACTGACCCGCTATGAGTATGTTTCTTGGATTATTATGTGATAGTCACAACATTACTCATAATGATAACTATGTATATGATCCTCATACTTGAGATTATCATTATCTCAACATCGTGAGTCATATATTTTGATACAGTTAAACGTCTACCGTAACAGGTTGTACTATAAAGACTGATGTTGGATATGCCACAATCTATGTAGTGACATATGATTTATCAAAATAGGATTTGTCCCTTCTACATAATGAGAGCAATATCTTAGGTCACTTGATGGAGTGAGACTAGAAATGTATGGTCATACTCAAATAGGTTTATCTAAGATATCACACTTATTTGTTTATTGTAGTCTACTAAGAATATCAAGAAATATGATATTGGACTATACAAGTGTGATTGTTCCATGACTTGTGTCCAATCTAGATATAAAGGATAAAATGATATAATACATAAAAATTTATCATAGAAATGTTATGTTGATTCACGACTTCTTGTAACTTGGGTAGCAATGCTAGATGCCACTCATTGCTTGTAACATTAGAAATGTTCTAATACTACTACTAACGTTACAAGAGCCTACAGGGTTACACCCTATGGTTGAAGTGAACAGAATCCAAACACAATCGGTATTATGTTTAGTTGTCACATGATTTAAATTAATTACTGAATTAATTTAATTTAACAGTTAAATATTGAACGCATTATGTGTACAAACTTCTTGTACACGGATAGAGAACACAGTTAAAATTACTATATGAATTTGATTCATATAAAAGTTTAATATTAACTGTAGCCCCCCAAACCCGGCCTAGACATTATGGCCAAATTTTGGAAGGTACAATAATCTCAAAGAAAGATTTTCAAATCAATTGTGCTTAAATTGTTTTTCTGAAAAACATTGTTTGATTTTAATAGATAAATCATCAACGACAAATCTTTAGTAAAATATGTTTAATTTGAAAAAAAAAACGTAGTATTTTAAGTAATTACTTTTTAATAGATTTAATAAGAAAACTTGTATTGTAAATTTTAAAATGTTATATAGTAAAAATTCTATTTTTCAAAAATTCGCAACGAATTAAATATTACTATAAAATCTATTTATTCCAAATTATTTTTGTTTGAAGAAAACAATTTATATATTTAAAATCAATTATTTAAAACATTTAAAATCCAAAGTTAATGCATGTATTGTAATTAACATATCAAAGTACTCAAGACATAATAAGAACAACCCAAAGTCCAAAATAGTCCTAAAAAAGTTTTAAATACTTTAATTTATTTAATTTCGAGAATCTCCTCCAAACGATGCATCAAGTTTTACCCATGAGTATTATCTGAAAATTTTAAGAAAACTAAAGGAGTGAGCTAATAAGCTCAGTGTGAGTTTTATATCAAGTTTAATAACAAAAATTACTTTAAAGAGAATAAAAACATTATAGAACACATAATAATCAAATATGCAGAGTTTTGTGTGCATGATTATGATAATGCAATATTTTTATAAGAAAACATATATGCAATTTTTTTCTAAAATATCATACCCATCTTCACTACACACCAAAAGGAGTTCCTTAGAACTCAACCATCCAAAACACACCAACAAATATGTGGACAAAACCACCAAAACTGCAGACAAGCTGCCAGAACAAACAATTGTGGTCAAGTCACCAAAACCATAGACAAGCTGCGAAAACAAATGTGTGGTTAAACCACCAAATATTGCAGATCATTAAACTGTCACATCTTCCTCCTTACCATATAGTCCCAACCCCATGAAATGTGACATGACGTGCAAACTCAATTATCAAAACATTATGAATGTTAATCATGCAATCATATACAAATAAAAAAAATCAATGGACATGGTATTCCTTTCTTTACAAAACGGACATGTCTAATTTTCAATACTAACGAATCATGATAAACAAATATGCCACATGCCATGAGAATTAGAACAAAAACACATATTAATAATGATTAACATAACATATCAAAGAGATTAAGTTAAAATACATACCTTAAATCCACATAATCACTTACCATATTAATTTTTGCTACTAAACTATACTTATATTAATAACTATTTGATCATATAAACATTATAATCAAAATTATCAATTTCACACAAAATACTTGAATAAAACACACACCTTTAATTTTCCAAAACGTAAATCCTAAATTGAAGTCGAACACTTCAGATCCAAATAAGTAGAAACTTGATTTGTTTCTAATGAGATTATATTGAACATTAGAATTCATTTATAACTGATAGAAGAAATCAACTTCAAACCAAATATCCAACTTACTCTTCATACTTGTAACAAACAATTACCCTTAATCTTTTTCAACCACAACTCTCACTTGGAACCACAAAAGAATTATGATTCTCAAATCAAACCTTCAATTTGAAACAATCACTTGATTAAAATATCATTCAACTTTTCTTCATCAATCAAAACTTCATGAAATTGAAATAAACTTACACTACCTTTGTACTTACACCTTTATTTCCAAAATTCAGAGAAGATATGCTAATAATGTTAATGACCTAATAAGGTGAAACAACAGAGAAAAGAGAAGTAATAGATAAAATATGATTGTTGGCGGCTATGATCAAAAGCGAGGAATGATGGTGCATGGTGGTTCTCTATGAAGGAGGTTTGAAATGATATTGAATAGAAGAAGAAGAATAGCCAAGTAATCAAATCAATAAAAGAGAAAAGAAAGAAAAATGGACAAGGGTGGTAATAGAAAATGAAAGATGAAGAAGAGTGATGGCACAAAGTGATTTTCATGGTGGTGATATGGTGGAGGAGAAATGTTGATCAGCACACAATAATAGAAAAATAAAATAAAAATGGAGGAGAACTTCTAAATGAGGGTGGCTCACGGTGGTTGATAAGGAGGAGAAAAAAAAAAGAGAATTTGATGGCAAACCAAAATGCTTACTATGGGACGGTAACTCTAGCTACCCAATTCAAAATCAAAATTCAAACTCCTAACATTTCATTCATGAAGAGACAAAGGAGTTAGAATGAATTAATGATGAAATAAACATGGGAGTTTCAAAACATAATATGAATAACTTTAAAAATAATGGTAAAATTTGAAAATGAGTTACATTCATGCATGCATGCATGGACGGTTTGCATGGCTAGGTTGACCATCATTTAATAAAATAAAAATAAAAATGAGAACATGGAGACTTGGACTTGGTTCACTAGGGAGTTACTTAAGATACTTAACCACTACACCACTTCTCAAGGTTGTTAATGAACTAACAACAACACTTAAAATTTTGGGATGTGACATTAACTGGATATAGTTTACTAAAATTATTAAAATAAATAATTATAATAATTTCGATCAAATATTAAAACATAGAAGTTAATATCCTTTTTGGAAAGGATATAATGTTTTAATATCTTTCCATATGTTTCTCTAAAGGGATAACTTTGTTTTTAATATATGATATTAAATAAAAGGAAAGAAGATCCCAAATGCGTGTTAGGGTTTTTATAGCAAAAGTGAGTATAGAGTCTAGCAGTCATTGTTACTCTCTCTGAAAAAGTTCAAAGAAAAATTTCTTTTGTTGTTCGTTCTTTGAGCAGGTGGACTACGTAGAGGCTGAGACACTTTTGTTGCATCTTGGATTGACATCGCTCAAAGGGATCTAGTCAATAGCATTATTAGCCATTTTTCAATTTCAAAAAGGTATATCTTGAACCCTATTTCAACCCGATTCGTTCCTTGTACATGGATCCATGGTTAATGATCTCCAGGATAATTTTTCCACTACACCACGGAACATACCACTATTCCAACAGTTAGTAGATTCATGGCCAAATCGGGTAAGTTACATTTGCATGTAGTTAAGTGGATATTCATATATTTACAAGGTACTTCTAACATATGCTTATAATTCAGAAGAAGCCAAAAAGACTTAGTCAGATATGTTGATTCAGATTATACAGGAGACTTAGAACAAATGAGGTCTCTCACAAGTTACTTATTTTCTTTTGAAAATTGTGCCATTAGCTGGAAAGCTACACTTCAAGCTATAGTGGTTTTGTCGATTCCTGAAGTAGAATACATGGCAATTATTGAAGCGGTAAAAGAAGAAAATTTGTTAAGGGGCCTGTTTAGTGAATTGGTAAGTGAAAAAAGGGCGACCGTCCTATATTTTGATATTTAAAGTGTCATACATCTCACCAAAGATCAAATGCATCATGAGAGAATAAAGCACATAGATATTCGTTATCGCTTTGTTTGAGAGGTGATCATTCAAGGGGATGTTCAAATTCTTAAAATCGGCACAGAACACAATCCGACCAACATGTTGACAAAGAGTCTTCCAGTTTTAAAGTTTGAGCATTGCTTGGACTTGGTGAGTATCCAGCGAAAACCAAATTAGGCCCATAATAGGGCTTGTCAAAGGAGTTAAGTCAAATATGGGTCAAGGTGGAGATTTGTGGAGTTATTCCTTACATTTTGAACTAAACAGTGTAAGGCGTCGCAATAAGGAAGTGTTCATCATCCCTACGAATCGCCGACGTCACAATGAGAAGAGAGCCTTCGTCCTGACGACGCGATGCCCACTCGTCCCAATGACAGGAATGTCACCTCACGATACGGCGACGAACACTTCAAGTTTTTCGGCTTTTTCTCCTAATTAAACTCTGTTTTTAGTTTCCCACTTAAACTCTGATTAACCTAAGGTTGCTGTAGTCATATATGTTACAAATTTCAATCTATTTATTCTTTGTTTTGAAGGGTTTTTCTTTTGGGGCTTTGGATTTTCCTTTAATTCTCTCCATCTTTTGTACTCTCCTTTATTATAGTGAAATCTCCTTTTGCTCGTGATTTTTTATCCTCTTTTGAGGAGTTTTTTCACGTAAAATTTGTGTCTTCGATCATTTCAATTATACTTTATTTACTTGTTCGTTGCATAACACAGGTTAATTCCCTATATGTTATTTGGTTGAAATGGAAATGTTGAATGTGTAACACCCCAAACCTGGCCTAGAAGTTAGGCCCGAATCCGGCGTGTCACATTGAAGTGTTTTTGCGAAAACCTTGTTTTCATTGAAAACCCTTCTTAAAGAAATTTGGAGTAAAAACCCGGTTTAAAGTTGTTTTAGAAAACAATGTGCGTTTAAAATAAATCGATCTTTTTATTAGGAATAATTATCTTAAAAGTAAGACTTTTTACCAGCGGAAGCTTAATTTTGAATAAAAACAATCGTTTTAAGAAAACTTAAGCTTATAAGAAATAAATCCGAGTTTCGTTTCTTAAAATGTAAAGTATAGCAACCAAAGTATCGATAAGTAAAGGGAAGGCCTTATTACAAACCAAACTTAAAATAATCAAATTACTCAAAAACTATAAAGAAAACCAAGTTCAAAACATCTTGCTAGCTGGCCACCTCCAAGTCCCTCCATCCGTCGAACCGCCTATTGGGGATTTTCTGAGAAAATAAAAGAGGGGGTGAGTTTCGAAACTCAGTGTGTACAACCCTCAGCAAACAAAACATACAACATTCATTTGGGCCTAAGCCCATATAATAATAATAATAACATAGCAACATCATACATGCAATGTTGTGCAAACCCTTCCCAAATAATCCATCCGGTACACTTCGTCTCCGTCCAACCTTATACACCTGTGGGGATTTCTAAATCGACCCACCCATCCAATACACTTCAAGGATAGCCCGGTTGCGGCACTACCAAACGTTGCAGCAAAGCTGCTATTCATATAATAGGCTTAGAAAGCCATCGGTGGATCCACAGTTGTTACGCAACCATGCGATCCTCATATACTTCCTCCGTTCCATAATTCCCACCCATATGCATCCTAAACAGAATATCATATGAATGCAGCGAATGTACATGTAACATCCATAAATCTTACAATCAACACATAGGGGAATTTTAGTCATTTCACAAATCAAGGGTATTTTTATAAATCTACTCTACAGGGGTATTTAGGTAATTTTGAAAACAGGGGTATTTTGGAAATTTTATAAATCATGGATATTTTGGTGATTCCGTAAATCAAGGGTATTCTGGTAATTTTACAATCAAGGGTATTTTAGTAATCTTGCAAATCTAAGGATATTTAGGTAAATTTCAAAACAGAGGTATTTCGTCCCTCTCGGGTTTTAGTTATGAACTTTGGCCCATAAACAAGTCCTCGTGGCTAAAGTGAAAAGACACTATGCATCAGGTAGGATTCCAGAGAAAAGGAGGTGGACCACTAGGACCGCTTAAGTACCAAGCTCTCCCTAGATCCACTCCTAGACATGCATATGTCCGTTGCCACACTCTAACCCAGTGACTTGTCCACAGACATGTTAATTATTAGAAAGTCTTATGCGGTTTAAGAGTTGTTCAGTACTAAGCCTAAAGTCTATTAAACCCTAGCATACTTGTCTACGTCCCCATAAAGCCCATCAAGCCCATTTCTCATCCATATAACCCATTATGCCCAATTCACATCCTTATGGCCCATTAAGCTCAAATCTCATTCATATAGCCTACTAGGCCCAAAACAATTCTAGTTCATGTAACATGCATGACTAACTCTATTCATATAACCAAATCAATCAATTTCATCAAACTTAGCCTTAGGGCCCACCGGGCCCATTTAGCCACTTTTGGCTTTTTGGCTTTCTGGCATTGCCGATATCATGTGTGTAGTGTTTGTACACGCCTCGTAATAGCGTGTGCTGCGAATTCCTCTTAGTCACGAACCTACATTCGATATTCCTTAACCATTAATCATAGGCTAAATACAAACTTTATCAAAAACCGAAACCTCACCGTAGCCTTACCGTGTGCGACAAGCCTTAATAGCTCATTTCTTTAACACCAACTGCGATTAGACCCTAGATCTGTACCAACTTAAACATTAGAGCCTAAGTAATAGATGACTTGCATCCAACACAAGTCACCCTCACAACATATATGACCATTCGGTCAACCCTTAAACCGAAGTAAAGAACACTTACCCTTGCTAACGATCCTACCACGCTTGCGATCTTTGAACCTTATCCTTGTTATCACAGAGTTAACGACAGGACAGTTAGATAGCCTTTCAGCTTTTAGCAAAACGTACAAGAGAGGTTAACCGAATACTTACCAAATCCTACTTTCGATCCTGCGGCCTAAATTCGGCTTTTGAGATTAGTATGGTGACAGAGACAATTCGGCACCAATAGGGAGAAGAAGAGGAGAAGTGATCGGCTAGAACTAAAGGTGAACAAGAGAAGGTAGGGGGAATTCGGCTAGAGAGAAAACCAGAATTTCGGCAAAGGAATGATGGTTTTTTTTTTTCGTCAAATGGAAGAATTCGGCTAAGGGGGAGAAAAAGAAAAGTAACGGAACCCAAGGAACCTCTCAAAGGAATTTGGCACCTCCTTTTATAGCCAATAGCCGAATCCTACCTTCCCCCACAATCTAATTCGGCACCAACTCTTCCCACTTCTCATCTCCTAATTTTTCTCCATGATATATCCCTTATCCTTCTCCTAAATTCTCTCTACTGATCAGTTCTCCTTAGAGTCCCTCTACACGTCACTTCCAGCCTTCTAGAAGCCTAAAACTAAACTCCAAAATAAAACTAAGCTAGCACTTGAACCTCTGACCTCTCTGCATGCATATGTCGCCACCTCCCTACACCCTAGTGGCTTCACTTAGCCACTTTACCACAGGCTTCTTTGTGTCATTTTTCACTTATTTTTTACTTAAAAGCCCACTACTCACAACCCTGATTCCTTAATTAATTAAATTAAGAATCCTCAATCACAAAACTCGAAACCAGAGCTTTTCCAACACACCTAGACACTCCAAATTCATTAAACATTTAAAGCTTCATGTCATTTGTCATTTTCTTGCTCACTTAAAAAAAAATTTATGAGACCAAAGCCCAATAGGCCCAATTCTTCTAAGCCCAAATTCGAGGCGTTACAGAGTGAGTGAAGGTGATAATGTTTTGGGTTCAAATTCCTTCATGTGCATGTATTTTCTAGATTTTATATAGAAAACTATAAAAAGGTAAAATAGCCTCAAAATAATGTATATTACTTTGTAAAAATAATGAGTTTCTAGTAAATTCACAATTGAGTTGAAACCCAATTAATGGGCAACACAAACTCGATCAAAATCTTAGATAATAGTAGAGATGGACTAGTCAACAACCAAAAAAGTTAATTGATTGATGGGTGACACTAATTCAGTCAAAATCTTAAATAATGAGTCTATAACACTAACGATGTGAGCAAAAAAATTATAACAAATATTTATAAAAAAAGTTATATTGCTAACAAATGAAAGTTTGGATGAGTTGGTAAAATTGATGTTTTGGAAATTATGGTGCTTTATGTTTAAATCCCATATTATGTTAATTTAAATTGATTTTTGTAGATTTTATATAACATTTAAAAAGAATAAAATACTTTCAAAATAGTGTTTATTATTTTGTAAAAGGGGTGACTTTTAATTATTTTTAACTAAAATGATATTCATTTAACTCATTATATCAACTCAAATATAATTTAGATAATATAAATTAATCAATAACCAAAAAAAGCAAGTCATTAAAATTATGTATTGAGAATTCAAAGTTTGAGGTTTAAGTGTTAGTTTTCCTGCTAAAAAGGAAAATGAAAATGAAAATAAAAATATTTTTTTATTATTTAAAAGTATTCAAATATTATATATTTTTATGCTTACATTCAACAAAAATAATTTATTAATTATTAAATAATAATCCCAAACAAATTTTCGTTTCCCCATTATATCAGCCGACAAGCTTAAAAACTTTGAACAAGAAAATCTACCATTAATCCGAGACCGTACAAGTACTAAATAAATATTGAGTTAATTTCACTAAACATTCTTAAATTATAATCATCGTTCTAAATTGATCCTTAATTTCAAAACATCATAATTATATCCCTATACTATTAATGTTATATTAATCAAGTCTGTTCGTTATTAAAATCATTAAATGACACATCAAATATTATGTAACTAAATTTAAAAAGAAAATTTTAAAGAAAATTAGAACGTAATTGCATAACTTTTAAAAGTTTAAATTAAAAACAAAGTGAAACTGGAAAAACGAAAAAGAAAAGAAAGAGTGAAGAATATAACTTTTGTAAAAGTTTCGAAAACTTCAAAATTAATATTTTAAAATATCTATTTTTTAAAATATTCATTTTTCTTAAAATTTTTATTTTAAATTATGATACATAATATCTGACGAGTCATTTAATAATTAAATTAACGATTTGAGTAACGGATGGACCTAATTGCAATAATCTCGATAGTTAGAGGATGTAATTGAAAAGATTTAAAATTTAGGGGCTAATTTAAAATAAATGTCATAATTTGAAAATATTTGGTGCAATTAACTTAAATATTTTTAGTCCTTTGATTAGAAAAATAATTAGCTATAATAGTTCATAGGATTAAAAAAGAAAAGAAAAGATAGGTTTTGTTTGAAGTTGAAAAAGGATAAGAAAGGAAAAGAAGAGAAAAAGAAAGGAGAAGAGACAATGGTTCCCTGGATAAGATGCATAAGCTCGGTGGTTCACATGCAGGTGATCACAAGGGGTCCCATTGCAAGCGATTCGGGTCATGTCAGGCTGCTCATTTTCCTGTCCATATTAAAGGGATATTGGGCCACGTGTTTTGTTTTGCATGAAAGCCCAGAAACAAGCCACGCCTTTCAAAGGTGTTTTTTTTTTTTTTTTTGGGAATTAGATCAGCTGGGATTTTCAATAGTTTGCCTTGTTTTTGCGGGTCCCGACTCCTCCGCCACCCTGAATTATCAGTGTCCCCACCCACCCACCCCTTCCCCCGGCCTCGTGATATGTTTCTTGTACTACATCATGCATATTTTTCTATTGAATTGAAATCCTTTTTTGTCACTTTCTTCCCCTTATCCAATTAAAACGGTTGGGTTTATTAGTAAATTAGTCCCTAACAATTTTCATATTGATTCCTTTCATTTTGTCAAAATGGCCTCTAAATTACTAATTTTTGTCTCATTTTACTTAAAAAGTATACAACATTTATTAAGAATGTGTCATGTATCCTATTTTTATTAGCTGACATATTTTTTTAGTAATTGAGACAACATTAACCACCTAAAAAAACTTCTAAGAATAAATCGGAAAAGTAAAATATAGTTAGATGTCAATTACTACCTTAAATATTATCACTTAAGGGAGGAGAAACGATCATCAGAGATTAACCTAACCTTTCCCTATATTATTTTATTTACAATGATTTTTTTAAAAATTTATAAGTTGATAAGCAAAATGGCACCTTTATATATATATATATATATATATATATATATACCACAAAGGTAATACTTTTTTCTGTTAAAATGAAACTTAAATTGTTTTGTAATCACATTTATTGAATTAAAAAACAATCACAATTATCATATAATCTCTCCATCTTTTAATTGAATATGAGCTTTGCTTCGTAGTCTAATTGTTAAAAGAATATTTTAGTTTTGATTTTTTTTGCATTGAAAAAAATTCAATTCGATAAAAACTAATTTTACTAGTTTAACATGTTAAGATAACAAATATCAAAAGATAAGTCTCTAAATATGATTTTTCAATAAAAAAAACTATTGAAAAAGATAAATTTTTTTATCTATACTAATATTTAATATTCTTATTGATTTGGTGTCACATTTTAACTAAGTTCCAATTTAGTACAGAATAAGTCTCTTATTTTTATAAAACAATATATTTTTGAAGGTAATTTTATTTTTCATATAAAATGTAAAAAATATTTGTACATGATTTTATTCAAACTCAAAACATCATGATTTTTATTTATTTAATTTTACCATTCCAATCAAAGCTGTAAACACTAATTATATTAATTTTTTTATGTTTATTGTATAATTTTTTTACTCATATAATCACAATACCATAATACAGCATTATCTATTATCTTTTAAATTGTAAACCAATCCAAAATAAATTAAATTAATTATTTTTATTAATTTAAGTATTGTTAAAAATACTTTTTAGCTTTATGATAATTTCATATTTAACTAACTTTTACTAATGAAAGTTTTCAAAATTTAACACTTGCATTTATCAAACAGTATATTTATAACACTTAATTTTCAATAACAGGCCAAGCAAATTTTATAATTAAAGTTCAGTATTTATTAAATTCAATACTAAACATTCAACAATTAAATTTGTAACACCTAACTTTTTAATTTATCAAATATTACTTAAATATGTTTAAGATTATTTGTTTAAGTTTGAAAATTTACTTGAAATCTAAAAAGGTTCCTTAAAAATGAATTTAAGCAAAAAATTAAACCTTTAAAATATGAGTCAAAATTAGGTTGTAATATTCAAGTCCAATCTTAGCTTTTTTTTTTCAAACTTATTCAAGTACAATCTTAGCTTTTCTTTCAAACTTATATTAAGTTTCTTTTATTTTATATATATTGTAATCGACATTACATGAAAGTAAATATATCATGCTATTATGTAAATGTTAAAAAATTTATTAATTTGAAAATATTGAAAGTTATATTTTTTAGTCGAATTGAACTTGAATAATTATATATTGTATTGATACCCTAGTTAATTTGGGTTATTGGTAGCTTATTAATTATTGATGTTTATGGTAAACATTTTAAGGGGGATTTGATTGAAGTAATATAAGATTATGTTTTGTAATATGATTACGAGAATGTAATACTACTGGTAATATGTTATATTACTATGTTTGGTTTATTTGGCTGGAATGTAAGCTCCGTGTGTTTAGTTGAAAGAATGTGAGATTACCTAGAAACATATTTTACTAAATTGTCTTTGTTATAGATTTTTTAATTTAATAAGTTTAATTCCTTTAATACTTTTAAATTGACAAGAATGCCGTTTATTGTTAATTATATTACTAAATTGATATTATATTAATAATTTATTAGCATTACTATGTGATAATGATAAAAGTAGTATAAATTAATATGATAGTATTTTAATGCGAAATTAATTAATTTGGTCATATCTTTTAAAAGGTCTACTTAAAAAATGTCATAATATTATAAATCCATAGAATCATAGAATATAATTGGCTAAATTAAAATTAATAAAAATCAAAGTTCTTTAATTAAAATATATAATTATATATATAAATATGACTTTATTTTAAATAAGATAATATCAAGATATTTGTAATATAATCTATAATCTATAAATTTATTTATTTATTCTTAATTTTTATGTCAAAACTCAAAAGAAAATAAATATATTTTAATTATATCAAATATTAATTACATCTAATCAGTCTGGTTCAATTTAACACAAATTCCCACTCGACTTAGTATTTAGAATTTTGTATTATCTATGTTTCTTTTATTTTTTAAATCTATAAAATCAATAACATAACATAATATAATAGAGTAATTATTTTATTAATAATATTTTAATTATCCATATAATAATTATGACCACTTAATTGGACTTTAGACCAATATTAAGTTACACATATTATTTTAAATTAATTATTTCTTAATTAGTGTTACAATTATACAGCAATTAAAACTAATATTTTAGCATATAGCTTGTAACATCCTAGATTAGGGGTTATGCGTTTGTGCATAATTCATGAGTTAGTAGGTTTTGGCAATGTTTGGAAGTGTATTAAGGGTTTTTAAAATTCTAGGATGGAAGAGAAAGCTTAGAAAAATTATTGGATTTTAAGTGAAAAGAGGAAACGAGGCAAAGAGGCCTTAAGGAAAATTTGTGTTGGACTCATGACACAAGGAAGGCATGTGACAAAGTGGACTCAGTGGGTGTGTTGGGGGTGTTCTGATGAGTTTTAGGAACCCTAAGATGTAAGGAAATGTATGAAATGTAAGGAAATGTATGTAAATGTATGGAAATGTATGGAAATGTATGGAAATGTAAGGAAGTGTATGGAAATGTATGGAAATGTATGGAAATGTAAGGCAATGTATGGAAATGTAAGGAAATGACTTGGAAATGTAAGGAAAAGATTTAGAAATGTTAAGTTTAAAAGAGGAAAGTGAACATTTTTGGAAACCTAGGAAATGATTCAAAAGAGGAAGGTGAACATTTCGGGAAACTTGGAAATGTAAGCTTAAAGGAGGCAAACGAAAATTTTAGGAAACTTGGAAATGAAAGGAAATGTCAAGTTCTAAAGTTTAAAAAGAGGAAATTAAGGCAAGGTGGCCTTAAGAGAAAAAGTATGTAAAATTTGACACACAAACAGGCTTGGAAAAGTGGCCTGGAGATGCCACTTAGGGCCTCTGAAAATGGCGCCACATACAAGGGTGTTGGGCCTGAGTTCGAATCACATGGGAAGCAAATAAAAGAAGTTTTATTTTTGCTTCCAGAAGCACAGAGGTGGACGACAACAAGGCTCTTAAAAAGGGAGTTTTATTCTCTTTAAAATTCGGCTAAATAGGGATAAATGATGATTTGTCTTAAGTATTTTCAAAGAGATAAATAAGGGATTTATTTATCATTATTCCCATGAGATAATGGTTGGATTAAATTCTTTTATTTAGTGATAATACAAAGGATAAAGCTATCAAATAGAAGAGTGGTGGCCAAGTAAGGGACTCTAGCTAGTAAATTCGGCTATAAAAGGAATAGAGAGGCCATTCAGCATTATTTACTCTTCCTTGATAACCTCTGCCGAATTTTCTCTGCAACCCCTATTCTTTTCTTCTTCATTCTTCTCCTCTCAATATTCCAAAAGTCGAAAGCTTGCTAAGATCAAGGCCATAGCCGAATAGTTTGAGACTTCAAGCAAAGGAACTATCGATATCTAAAGTAAGGGTAAGATCTCATTCGATTTCCATCCTTTTTCTTTTAAGATTTACCGAAATCTAGGACTAATCCCATTAGAAACTTGTTTGCCGAAATTTGGAAGGATCTTTCGGGATTTACTAAGTGTCAACTACAAGGAAGGAGAAGTTCTTTTCCCGAAGGTACACCATAAGCTACGTGTTCCCTAGTTATTCGGTGAGATTCGGGATTTAAAATCCACAAGGTAAGTGTCTATAGCATTCGGCCAAGGCCTATTTTGATAGTTAGATCTAATTCTTGTTTGTTTAAAAAGCCGAAACTAACCCCTGATGAGACTTAGTGCTTGGCCGAATACAAGGAGGAGTATAGCATAGATTTCGGGATTTGATTAGTATTGAAATCGGCAACAAGGTAAGTTTTAAGAATATAAATCCTACTAGGATTTGGTTTTATAGCCGAATAGGCTTTATGCTAACATATTAAGGTTACCAAATGTAGGAATTGAGATCTAAAGCAATAGATCAGTTTTTCGGGATTTCAAGGAATTCGTTAAGCAAATCAGGTGTGTACCCCACACTACTTTATAATATGTATTATGGCTATGTTTATTAAACATGTTAATAAGAATATGAAAGTGGCTAAGGTACCATGTTATGGTACTAAGTACTCAGGTACGTTTCCTACTCCTACTAGGATTATGAAATATGTTAATTATAACATGAGAATAAGAATAAGAATGTGAACTCTGGCATATCCATGCATATTGTTATTATATGGGGCATATGGGTTTGTTTGAAAGGGGAAGTGAATGTGGTGACCTAAGACCACGAACACGGTGACCTAAAACCGTGATATCTGAAAAGTGGTGACCTAAGACCACAGTAATCTGAAAGTGGTGACCTAAGACCACAGTATGCGGTGACCTAAGACCGCAAATTTGGAGTGTAGCGGAAGGAGGGTCGACTTAGTAGTCCCCACGGTGTGACTGGCAGGTACGGGGGTGTGTAGCGGATGGACAAATAGGTTTGGGTTTGGGAATGCATCATTAAATGTATTCTATGATTTGAATGTGTATCATATGTATGCCTGATTCTATTATGACTTAGTGTTGTGTACACATTGAGTCTGTTGACTCACCCCGTTGTGGGACTATTTTCAGGTGACGATCAGTAATGGACCGGGCTCGGCAGAAGCTTAGGGATGGCCATGCACAACAAGGAATTTAATTAATTTGGATTTTTATTTTATTTTAAGTACTTTAAGTTTATTTTGGGAATTATTTGATGTAATAAGGCCATAAGACCATAGTTGAATTTCTTTATTTCTTTTTACTTTTTATTATGTTTACAAATTATTATTTAAGGATCAAGTAAATTTATTTTAAAAAAAAATAAACTCCAAGTGTTTTGTCATCTTAAATAAAAAGGGAGTTTTAAGATAATATTAATTCATTTTCAATTCAAGCCCAACCCAAAAACAAACTTTCTTTCAAAACGCACAAGTTTTCCTAAGGAACAAAAGAAATTTGAATCGGTTTACTTGAGGAACATACCAAATCTGGTCAAAGCTCTTGGGCCGGGTTTGGGGTGTTTCATAGCTATCCATTAGCAAGATATTTTCATTCAAAATAGCATCTAAAGAATTACTAGAAAAATCATTTTTAGCATTATTTAATAAGTTTTGTTTCCAACACCAAAAAGGTATAATTTTTGTTATTGTTTGATATGTTTACTTATTATTATTTGATATTCGATAGTTTTACTATTATTTTATATTAATAATATTTTCATAATTGTGAATGTTATTTACCATTATGTTGTGAAATATTATGTTAAAGGCAATAAAGTATTAAAGTAATGGTTTTTTGTAGGTGAAATTTTGATTTATATTCAATTGACAAGTTATTTTATCAAATTACTTAATATTTTACTACTAATTATTTCTCACGTTTTTATTTTCATTAACTTTTAAAATTTTATTTTATTCTCTTAGTTATTTTTCGAAATTAATAGGCCTTTATTATAAATTAGAAAATTTTTCATTTAATTAGCAGATATATATTTTTTAAAAACTATAAAAATATATTATTTAACAAATTTTTAAAAAAGTAATCATGTAAAATTACGTTGAACACACATGACATGGTGTAACACCCCATATTCGGCCTAGACGTTAAGATTAAGTCTGGAGGCTACATCAAACGTTTAAGAAAAACCAACCTTAAAATAATTTAAAGTTCGTCATTTAGAAAACACCTAACCAGTCAAGCCAACGTGGAAATATGAGCTTACAAACCATAATTTGAAATAAAAATATGTTAGTTCAAATTTAAACAAACTATTAAATATCTAAAAAAAAAAAAAGAAGATATGATAGAGCTCCTGACAAGCCGAGCCTCTTAAGTCTGTGGGTTACCTGCAATGCAGTCAACAAATAGAATGAGCTAATAACTCAACGTGTGTAACCGATATATAGGCAAGACAACAATATAGATATAACAATATTTGCCCAAATTCAGATACATAATTAGAAATAGATGATACTCAGTTTTACGTAACAATTCAGATGTAGATACAAAACAAATCAGATATAGATGCAGAACATAACAGATACAAATGTAAGACAAATCATATACAAATGCAGAACATATTAAAATTAGATGCAGTTTCCTACCCCTATCTGCTACACACCATCTCCGACCATCCCAACACATCACATAGGGTATCAAATACCCATCTAGCCTTACACACCAATTAGTGTCGGTATGACACATTACAGATTGATTACAGACTAGTTGTCAGATCATTATGCGATAAATCGCTAGAATCATATATAGAATTGTGGTTTAGCCACTCAGTTCGACAGATCATTAAACTGCCTGCACTTCCTTCTTTATACCATTCCTACCCAATGTAGATGTAGATTACATATATCAGATATCAGGGATGTACATACAGTTATTTAGTTTCAATTCATAATCAAATAATACATATTAATATCAGTTAACAGTTATCGCATCAATTATATGTACAGATAATCAATTATTTAGCCTCAGAATATTAAATATCAATTTATATAGTATAATCCAGATCATACGGACCGTATAGAAGGCCTACATTCAATTCGGACGATGTTTACGACCCTAGGAAAAATTTCAGTATTTTGGTCCACACGCCCATGTAGATTCACACAGCTTGGGTGTCTAGCCCGTGTGGCTCAAAATAGTGAGTTACACGGTCTGGCACATGGCCAAGAACACGCCTGTGTGACTCACAACCCCTCACATGACTTAGACACATGCTCGTGTCCCTGGCCCGTGTGGCCCTAAATCCAAAACAATGAGTTACACGACCTAGACACATGCTCGTGTCCCTAGCCCGTGTGACCCAAAATACAAACAGTGAGTTACACGGCTTGGACACACGCCCGTGTCCCCAGCCCGTGTGACCCAAAAAACAAACAGTGAGTTACACGGCCTGGACACATGCCCGTGTCCCCAGCCCGTGTGCCTTTAACCACACAGCCTGTCACACAGTCGTGTGACGTTGACAGCCATGTTTTTCGGTGTTTGAAAATCACAGAAAATTGGGTTTTTGGCACACACCTAATGTAGATTTGACGTAGAAGCAACAGAGAACACTCCAAAACCTAAAAACGACAACCAATTTACCGATTCAGAAGAAATAACCACATCAAACGCTAAATTAACAATCAAACTAACTACGTGGAAAACTTCGACGCAAAACCCCAAAGTAAAACTATTTGCTTACCAACACTCTAACGACAATTAACCGAAACTAAACCGATGGAGGATCGCTCCTCTTGATATCTTCGCCTAACAAGGGAACAATTTGAACAATCAAAATAGAAATTCAAGCGGAACACCATTTTGACAAGACTTAACCGAAAACAAGTGAAACATGCAAAAGCAATAAGAAACTACAAATGAACTTACACAAAATTCTTCCGATTGATGTAACGAACAAACTAGAGTCCTCAATTACCACCGAAAACAATATTATAACAACAAATGAACGAAAGAAGGAAACGAGAAAAAGAATGGAGAAGAAAAAAATGAAGAAGGAGAAGGGAACATCACTTTAACTGATTAATTTTAAAAAATATATAAAAAAAACTAAATGAAATAAATAAATAAAAACTAAAATGGTTTACTCAAAAGCATAAAAATCATTTCCTCATTGCATGCACAGGGACTTAATCACAAGACTAGAAGATACATAAAAGTTTAACCATCGAATCAACAGGCTCATTCTTAACATAGATTCACACAGAAATAAACTTTAAGTCCAACATTCAAGATAATGGTCTAATCAAGCAAAACAATAAAATTCCCAAAAATGAGATTTGACCCTTACCCTCCAACACACAAGCAGAACATTTAGCCACAAACACATAGACTTAATTATATTAGAATTTAACAAACAACACTTAAATTTTTGAGGCATTACACATGGAAACTAGTTAATATATATGGTGTTAGAAATAAATTTATAAATCACAATTATAATAATTTATTAAATGTAATTGCATCACCAACTATAATTATAATTATAATAATAATTAATATACTAATAAATAAATTATTAGAGTAAATATAATAATATTATAATTTTAAAGTATGATATGTAAAGAATTTTTTTTAATTTAGTCTAAATTAATTAAAATAATAAAAATAAAAGGTAAATTAGTTTAAAATTTAAAATTATACTAATAATTTAAGATAACTTAATGAAATCAACATCTTATATTATAAGATTTTAATACTATTTGCGAATATAAAATTATATGATGATTGAAATGTCCTAAATGTAACATTATTGGGGGGGGGGGGGATAAACCATCCACATGTTGGGGTCTTGCATGCTCTGCTACCTTAGTAATGAAACCATTGTCCACTCAGCCTTAAAGGACAATTCCGCCATTTAAAAGATTATAATAGATGCATTAAGGTACATATATATTGGTAAGATGAAATATTGTATCTCAATTTTATGGTCTAAAAAATTAATTCTTTTTAAGTATTGTAATTGTTTCCCACGATAATGATTAAAAAATATAAATAGTTAAAAATATTTGTTGAATATAAAAAATTAGTTATTAAAATATATTTTTAGTTCATATAATAGCATAAAAAATATTATAAAAATAGGCAAATTTGATTTAATTCTACAATAATACAATTGAATCCGTCCCTTTAAGAACCTCGAGAAACATTTGCAGATGTCAACTTTGTAATTTTTCACAAAATCTGAGGGATTTTTAGTAGTCGAGCATGCATATAAACCCTTTCCCCCTCAACGATAATATCGTGTCTGTTTCCTTATTTGTTCTCTCTCTCTCTCTTAATAGAAATTAGACACTACTAGACTTGTAGAAATGCAAGGGCTCGTCTTGTTGTCGGTGCTCCTTTGCGCCACCTACCATATCGCTCTTTCCGCGACCAACGTTACGGTGGCGGACGGTAAGAATTTACATATATAATATACATATATATATAAACACAGGAGTTTTTACTTTTTGAATTAAAATTTCGAGCAAAGTAAATTTGTTTATTTTGACAGCACGGTTAATAAAAATAAATAAACATCTCTACTTTCTCTTCATGAATTTTTGGTTGGTATCAGGAAACGTAGCAAGTAGTATGGTTAGTTGTTACTCAGTTAAAAATAGATTTAAAATTGTTATTGTCATAAATAAAACCAAAATTTTAATAAAAGAATATGCTTACTAGGATTTGAAAGATTGAACTAATTATTTTATTGGTTTGATTAAATCACGAGAGTTTAATTAAAACACTATATGAAATATGATAAGATACTACACAAAATACAAATATAATATATAATACAGATTGGATCATTTGGATATTTGATAATTAGTGTACTGTAGAGTGTAGCAGCTGCAGGAGTTTGTCAGGGATATTTTGCCGATAGCCACCGACATCAATAGCAATAAAATTTACTTGAGCAAGCAAGGCCTTGTTTAATTAATCTAATTGGATATAGAAGCAGATATTTGGGACGGTTTTGATAAATTCCAGTGATGGACCACATCACCACATGAATCAACCGGTGAAAGCTATTAGCCTTTTTAGCTTAGCTTACTAATTTTAGAAAAAAGATGCCAAAGTTTGCCGAACAGCTTTTTGTTTCTTGCCTCCTTTGGATTTTAGTGAAGACATTCTCAGTTTCAATTGATTGGATTATTGAATTCAGGGCTGTTAGATAATGGTAACTTTGAGCAAGCCCCGAATGCCTCAAACATGAAGGGCACGGTCGTTGTGGGTCGTTATGCAATACCAGGATGGGTAAACGAAGGGTTTGTGGAATACATAAAGTCCGGGCAAAAGCAAGGGGACATGTTGCTGGTGGTGCCTGAGGGAGCCTATGCAGTCAGGTTGGGGAACGAGGCTTCAATCAAGCAGGAGATAAAGGTGGTGAAAGGGATGTATTACTCCATCACCTTCAGTGCGGCCCGTACTTGTGCTCAAGAGGAGCGTTTGAACGTGACGGTAGCACCCGATTCCGGTGTGATGCCCATCCAGACAGTGTATAGCAGCAGCGGTTGGGACAACTATGCTTGGGCATTCAAAACACAATCTGATGCGGTCATGTTGATTATTCACAATCCTGGAGTGGAGGAGGATCCTGCTTGTGGACCACTCATCGATGCGGTAGCTATCAAGGCTTTATATCCTCCCAGACCCACTAACAGTAAGCCTTTCTTCACCTTGACATCGATAAAACTTTATACATAGATATTGAGTGGTTCAGTGTATCAAATACAAACTTTTACTTCTAAAGGATTAACTATCAAAGCTACAATTGAAGGCAGGCACAGTTGATTTGATCTGTCAGACGACTTCATTTAAGAAACTACCCAACACCTTGGTCCCATTGCACATGATACTGAATGCTATTGTTTCACTAAAATTTCAATTTTGTATTGTTGCAGAGAACATAATGAAAAATGGTGGTTTTGAAGAAGGTCCTTATATATTCCCCAACACTCCATGGGGTGTCCTAATCCCACCCAACATTGAGGATGATAATTCTCCTCTCCCTGCCTGGGTAGTCGAATCCCTCAAGGCCGTCAAGTACATCGATTCAGCCCATTACTTCGTGCCTCAAGGCCGAAGAGCCGTGGAGCTAGTTGGCGGAAAAGAGAGTGCAATCGCTCAAATAACAAGAACCATTGTTGGCAAGACATACAGGCTCTCCTTCTCGGTGGGCGATGCTAAC
The DNA here is from genome assembly GCA_005393395.2 of Gossypium australe. Lineage (NCBI taxonomy): Eukaryota > Viridiplantae > Streptophyta > Magnoliopsida > Malvales > Malvaceae > Gossypium > Gossypium australe. Next base: position 37,568,085 of record CM016615.1, on the reverse strand, counting down.
AACTCCTGTGCAGGTTCTTTGGTCGTCGAGGCATTCGCCGGTAAAGCCACACTCAAAGTCCCATACGAATCTAAAGGGACTGGTGGATTCAAGCGAGCTGCACTTAGATTCGTGGCTGTTTCCAACAGGACACGAATTATGTTCCTTAGCACGTTCTACACCATGAGAAGTGATGACTTTTCTTCTCTATGCGGTCCTGTTGTTGACGATGTGAAGCTTTTGAGTATTCGTAACCCTTGATCATCACCGACCTTGTTCGGGGCGGTTGATGATCCATTGTCGGACGTGGTCTATCAACATTTTGTCTTACTAAGGATGATTTTTTTTTTTTTTTGGTTCTTTGTGGGCTTGGAAAATCAAAGGTTTTCGTGTGAGCTAAAGCTATATATTGTGGGGAAAAACAACCTAGGTTTTATATTAATCCAACAAAATAAAGTATATACATATATATATATACACACTAATATCAGGGAGTATACTAGTGTGATTTTATTACGTTTTTAATTATGAATTATACCATAATAAATGCGAAAATATTGGGTTATCACTTTCATCTTTTTCGCTGCGTATTGTGTATATATATACATATATATCCTTATAAAACCTTAATTAATTACTGAATAATTTTGCACTAGCTGGTATTCTCCACATTAAGCCTCCATTTGGCTGGGTAACAAACTGCATTGCAAAGATTTTTATTTGCGTTAGCTTTATTCAGTTTCAATTGCATCCTTGGGCTATTTGAACATGACATAAAGGCCTTCCCTTAAACATTGAATCCAGGCAATACACAAAGACCAGTTATAGACCAAATACGTTGAACAATAAATGGAACATATATACTAGATTTGTAGTTATCTTATCATTGACAAATTATACATTCTATGGACGCTTTGGATAAAGATTAGATTAAAGATGATAACGAGGATATAGATGATTTGAATAAAGATGATTGGATAAAAATAATTATGGTTTGGATAAGCTTGATTCACTGCAGTTTACACTCCAAATCATGGAAGTGTTGCTATTTACCTACTTAATAGATTCCCAACTAATGCTTTGAAAGAAAAGATTACATACGAGAGTTGGTTTCGCATTAAACCTTCCTTCATCTTCTTAAAATATTTAGAAGCATTTTGGCCTGACACTAATTGTAATGGCAATAAGTATTTTTCGGCACTTAACGAATTTGTTTTCTAATTATTTTAGTATCTTTTATTGCATATTCAATTTTCTTAGCTTAGAGTTAAATTATTGCAAAATAAACATTTTTATGTAATATTTCGAGTTAGTTGACCCATTGGGTCAATACCGACCTTAAGGTAGTTTTGATGTTTTAATTGAGTGTGCAAGACACCTATTTTTAGGCCCAAAAGCATCAGGAACGACAGCTGAGTCGCAACACAAGCTTCCAGGATCACAACATGACCGAGCCAATTCAAGAAGTCACATTCGAAGTAGTGTGCCATGACATGCACTAGCCTAAGTTACGACACAGGTCTGACGGAAGGCAAAAATTCAATAAGGGTGTTTCCATCCGCACAACCCATATTTAGTGTGATTAAGACTTGTATTTGACCTAATTGAGCAACTAACTTTGCTTATATATAGTTAAACATAAGTTAACCTTAGGAGCTTTTTGCCAAGTCATTTATAGGGTTTAGTTAGTAGATTTAGGATTTCAATTTAGGTTTAATTTTCTTTTAAAAATAATTTTATTTCTTGTTCTTTGACTTGGATTCGACTTGAGTCCAAGTCTTCGTTGTTAATTATTTTCATAATTTTCCTTTACGTTTCCCTTGCAAACGACAAAATCTTGATAACTGTTAAAGGATTTCGCGGATCCGAGCACATCAAGATTTTCAAATTGATCAGTTTCTATCTTTCTCTCTTTTAAATTAAATTGTGCTTTTGCATGATTAGCTTAATTATAAGGAAGATGGTTATGGAATCGGTGAGTGGCTAAGTCCTCTAGGGAGATTAACAAGCAGATGTGTGAGTGATCAATGGAAGAATGAGGGTTTTCCATACGAATTAGTTGGTATAAATTTATGTGTGCTTAAACCCTTAGATTGACGACCTTAGGAAGTAATCTAGGTTAAACAAGATCGAGAGATAAATTTTTCAAGTAAATCATAATTTATCCCGGTCACAAAAGTGAGATCGAGAGATAAGTGAGTACCGGTCAATTAATTAACTGATAGAGACCAAGAGCCAATATCGGTTAGTTAATAACTAATTCACTAATAAAAACTAAAATTTGAAGTTAATTACAATCACTGAAGTGAGCTAATCTCCTGCTTGTTATTTGAGAGTTTTTCGTTTGTCAACTTCGTTTTAGTAGTTTAGTTTTTATTTTATGACCTTAATCTTTAGTTTTAATTTTCGTAATATAATTTTTAGTGTTTACTATTTAGACTTGCTATTGTAGATATATTTTTAGATTTAATCCATCCTCCCTTGGGTACGATCCTTGGAATACTTCCTGGTGTTCCATTGTAACACACAACTATATTACAATTTGACCTATTTGCTTGTAGATACCACACTTCATTAGATATTTTATTTGCACGACTTTTCCTGTAAACGTTCCCATGTTTAGAGGCGGTCAAGTTGTTGGCGCCGTTGTCGAGGGGTTTCGACATTAAATTTAAATTTATTTTTTTGCAATTTGTACAGTAAATAGGAAAATTAAAAATTATAGATAGAATTTTTACTTTCTTTTATTTTTGTTGTTTTTAATTTTAATTTTGTTTCTAATTTCAGTATATGACCCAAAGTGGAAGCACTCCAATTGAGCCACATCCTTATTCGAAGCAATTTCTGAGATGATAACAATAATCCTTGGGAAAACTTGGTTCGAACTAGTTGGTTAAAACCAAGAATTGCTAAACTAGTTATTACCAAACCCCAGTTTGAAATCAATCTCGCATTGTTGACTTGGGTGGCCACGAACTAGCAATTTGGTGATGATACCGACATTGATTTGGTGGCATTTATGAAAGGATTTGAACATATTTGCAGTATAGTTGGGTATCCTGTAATTTCAGATGAGGCAATCAAATTACTTTGGATTCCTTTCGCACTTGGAGGTCAGATAGAGAATGGTTGGAGGCATTACCACCAGATACTATCACATCCTGGGAAGAATTTGTAAAATTATTCTTGCACAGGCTCATATCAAGGCCTTCTGTGTTACAAACTTAAGCCAAACTACTCAAATTCAAGCAATAACCACCAGAAAACATTAGGATTAGCTTGGGATATATTCAAGTTAATCCTTCGGAAAATACTTGGAGGCGACATTATTCTAGCCATTCAATTGCAACACTTTATAGAGGCCTGGATCAGTATAGAAAAAGATCAATTTGATGTTATGACTGAGTGAAGTATTTGGAAAAAGACAACCCATGAGATAGTTGTTCTTGATCTGCCATGAATTGCATTATTATTGACATCCTTTTTACACATAACTTTAGCTTGTTTAATTGTTAAATCAAAGCATCTTAGTATATATTTAGGTTTTCATACTTAAAGTAGTAATTTATGCTTTCTAGTAGTTTTTATTACATTTTATTTATCTAAATAAGGTTACATGGTCTTGTAGGTCAAGTTGAGAGCTAAAGATGCTTATTCGGGCCAAAATTGATGCCTATGTCGTGACACCAAGACATTGATGTCTCAACATCGAAGACAGAAGCCAAAAACAAGTTCTAGAGTGAAAATGCCCTTAATGTCGCGACATGATCCTCCTATGTTTCGACATACCCCCTATTGTTGGTTGCAACATCACAAGCCTGTGTTGCAACCAAACCCCTGCACAGCCCAAAAAATCATGAACGTTTTATTTACATTTTTTAGGGAAATTTGGAGTATCTATCCTAGTCAAACTCTAAGGACTTCAGGAATATTTTAGGCACTTTAATATTCCAAGTTTAGCCTATATAAAGGCCATTGTAATCAGTTTAAACACACAATTTTTAGGGAGGCAAATAATATACATAGGGTTTTTATTTCATTCTTATTTTTTACTTAGGGTATTTTATGTTCTTGTAATTGAAAGATCCTATTCTGAAGTGGGACTCTCACGAGTGGAGATTGGTCTGAAGCCATGCTTTCAACAATAAATCCATGAGCATCTATTTTCCTTATTCTATTCTTTATGTCTATTTCTTTAACATTGCTTAATTGAATGTTTGTGCAAAGATTAGAATTAATTTATGCTTTATCCATATCTCCTATGATTTCAACTATTAAAATCTTATTAATTGATTGAAGGATAGAGTTTCTTAGTGGATAAGCTATTTGGGAGAGGAAGAACCTAAACCCTAGGCTTGACAAACATAGGAAGTCATTTAGGTGGGAACTAACCCAAAATTGGCATGACCTATCCGTGAACACCTTAACCCCGAACCGATCTGGACTGTGAGGTTGGAAGATAAGTAGTTTTTACTAACTCGTTATTCTAGTGGATGTATTGGAAGGTCCTGCTAAGGTATCAACTAGTTGATTGATTAGAACCCTATATCAATAATTAATTAGGTAAAACAATTGGATCTAGGTTAAATGAACTCGCGTAGTTGAAACAAGGGATACGAGAAGCCAATACATGAACTTAGGAGTAGATTTAGGTATAATTCAATTTATTTAGTTTATTAATATTATTATCATCTTTTTTCCATATTAACACTACTAATTTGTGACTCAAGTAGATTAATAATTATTTCTCGTAATTTGGTTGATAACAGTCCTCCCAAATTGTAATTCGTTGGGTACGATTCTCAGAATACTTACCTACTTTGTTGTAACTATATTACAACTTGACCCGTATACTAGTGGACACCGCCTCAATTCTATATATTTTGTAGTAGTATTCACACTTTGGACGTTAGTACATCTAAAGGCGATCAGTTCTAGAAAAAGCAAGCAACAACGATCACACTTGAGGGCAGATCAGAGAACCAAAAATGGTAACTAGGTTAATGAATGTCGTTGAACAAGAATTAATGGTTGATGAGGATAATTCAAGAAAAAAGTAAGGAATAGTCAAGCGATGGTGATTCTTACATTTCTGATTCGGACAAAATAATAGAAGAAGGATTTTTAGAAGACTTTGATAAATCAATTGGAACATATTTACCATCAAACCTTTGAGGCAACCAGAAAATTCAACGACAATCTTGGTTTTGTTAATCATCAAACCCCCAAATTGGAACTAAAACTGCAGTCGACACATTTAAAGTATAGGTATTTGGGCACTAACAATACTTTACCAATTATCATCATTGCCAATTTACCGGTGGATCAAGAAGGCATTATTGGAGATGCTCAAGACAGATAAAAAAGCAATTAGGTGGACTATTTGTAACAGTCTGATTTAGGGGCTAGTCGGAACAGTGGTTTGAAACCACTAATATGAGGTTATAGTAAATTATTTTCATGATATTTTATGAGTTAGAGTATGATTATATAAGTACATGAAAATTTTGGTGCTTTAATTTTAGCAATTTCATGCTTAATCGCGAAAAAGGACTAAATCGCATAAAGTGCGAAAGTTCAAAATTTCAAGCTAAGGGTGCCAAATAGCTATGGAATATTAATTGGAGGCCTTTAAAGGGCAATTAACCCCTTAAATAAAGGTTGGCCGGCCATAGGGGACAATAGAGGTCAAAATTTGGTCAAGTAGGTGTGTTAGGTGGACTAAATTGGGATTTTATATTAAAATAAAGAAAGAAAAGATATCATCTTTTCTCCTTCATTTCTCCACTAAAAATTTTCATCAAATGAGGGTTTTAAAGCTCAAAAATTTTAGCACACTCTTCTCCTTACAAGTAAGTGTTCTAGTGATCATTTCTTGATAAAAATTGCATTTTTGGAACCCCTAAAGCTTAAGCTTTCTAAAGAGGGGTCTATTTTGTTAAATGGTGAAAATTTTAGAGTTTTTCCATGAAAACTTTTAAGTTGTTTGCTGATTTTTTATGGAAGGAAATTTGTCTTAGTTGTTAGATGAACAACTTTTGTGAAAGGTGCTACCAAGAAAACACCTAAAAGGACCTTTTTGTAAATGTTGTAAAATATGTAGTAAATGTGTGAAATGTTGAGTTTTTATGGTAGCCATAAGATAAATAAATGTTCACCTAGGCTCATTAAAGAGAGAAATTTGATTAGAATTAATTTCTGAGCCTAGGGGTAAAATGGTCATTTTGTAAAAGTCTAAAGCAAAATAGTAATTTTGCGAAAGCATGATTATTGAAATGCATTTATTAATGTGATAATTAAATGAGCTAATTTTCTATTATAGATCAAGAAGAACCAAGAATTTACCCCGACCGGGGAAAGAACAAAGTATCGACTAGATTGAAGATCTAGCTTATTTTGAAATTGAGGTAAGTATGTATGTGATAAATTCAACATTTATGCTAGTATGTTTGAGAATGTTTAATATTATAACGATACATGATATTCTATGGAATCGAGTATTGGTGTTAATTGAGAAAGATGATAAAAGTTAAGATGTTGAAGTCCCGGTTGGACTATAATGAATGTGAGAATACTATCATCGAGACATGAGATGGATAAGGTCCCGTATAAGACCGTGTCGGGGACATGGCCTCGGCACCGAATGGAGATCCCATATAAGACCATATCTGGGATATGGCTTCGGTATTGAATATGAGAATCGTATAAGACCATATCCAGGATATGGCATCGATACTTGTTGTGAGATTCCATAAAAGACCATATCCGGGATATGGCATCGGTACTCAGAAGTGACCCCATGTAAGACCACATCTTGGATGTGGCATTGGATTCTTGTTTATGTAATGATGATGAATATGCATCTTTGAATATCCCTAATGATTTAGTGGGATAAATAGATAAGCTTGGAGATAGAAATGAGATTTAGTACAAAAGCCATGTGATTGAGTGAATACAGGTACCCGTGAGTAATTCACGAGGAATGTTTCCGATATGTGGCATGATATGTGCTAGATAAGAACAAGTACGTGTAAGTTATGACAAAGTGCTTAAGACTTTGGATGGTTATCTAATGCCATGGATTGATGTCATTATGAGCTTATTGTTGTTATTTATTTTCATGCAAACTTACTAAGATTTATGCTTACCCCTCTCATTTCCCTTTTCCTTGTAATATTGCCAAGATAACTCGAGGATCGTGGGACGTCGGAGTCCAGAAATCACACTATCGATATCTCTTTGGTATAACAAAGTTCGATTTATTTTGAGTATGGCATGTATAGGACTTGAGTATTTTTTATGTCATATTTTTTGGCCAAAGTGTTGGCTATTTAAGTTATCAGGTTCGTTTTGTAAGAGGTCATTGGAATTGGGCCAGTACTTGACAAGTATATATATATATTCATTGATGATGAATCATGAAGTTTACGCTTGTGTGGATGCTTGATTTGAGTTCTTGGAATTGCCTTAGAGTCATGAGTTATGTTGTAATGAGATGATATAAGTATGGTTGCTATGTAGGGTGGCATTTGGCTTGGAATATAGCCTTTTTAATGTCCACACGGGTAGACACACGGGCATGTGTCTAGGTCGTGCGTGACACACGGTCAGCCTCATAGGTGTCTTGATCGGCTGAGTGTTCCCCTGCAAGCTAGGTTTACAAGTTAGTATGCTCAATAGTAAACACATGGGCAGATACACGACCGTGTGTCTCAGCCGTGTGAGAGGCATGACCATGGACATGGGCGTGTGCCCAGGCCGTGTGAAGGCTGCACTTAAAATTTGGAATTTAATTCGACACATGGCCTAAGGACAATGGCGTGTGCCTTGGTCGTGCGACCATAATAAAGTGATGACATCATAAACATAATGCCATGGTTTTGGCACACGGGCTAAAACACGGGCGTGTCGAGGCCGTGTGAGTGACACGGGCTAGGGACACGGGTGTGTGTTCGGTCATGTGAAAACCCCTGTAGGTTCGAATTAGAAATTAAATTACACACAGGCTAGGGACATGGGCATGTGTGACCACACGGCTTGCCTACACGGGCGTGTCCCACTTCACACGGGGCGTGTGGCCCCTGTTTAGGCAAAAAAAAATTAAGTGCATAAAAGTTTATGGTTCAGTCCCGAAACCCTCTGTATGCATGCTTGAGGACTCGTAGGCCCATAATAAGGATGTTAAGCATATGAATGAGAAGTCTTAAGTTGGAAACGAAATTTAAAGCCCAAAGTTGTATGCTCAAGCAAGTTAAGTTCGGTAATGCCTCGTACCTGATTCTAGAGTTGAATACGGGTAAGGGGTGTTACATTTAGTGGTATCAGAGCTACGATTTAGTCGATTCTCGGACTAAGTAGTGTAAGTATGAGTCTAGCTATACATGCCATACGTAAGAGTAATTGTGTAATGATAGTGTGATGACTCCTGACAATTTGAATTGTGTTTTTATATAGTAAATGAACCCCGATCTCGACCAAGCTGTAACCGATGATGCTGCAAGCAATGCATCGACTCTCGCGCAAGGGACTGCACCAGTAGAGAGTAGACCCGAGACTATGTGTCAGGAAGAAGAGGCTCGAGAAGCCTTTCTCTATATGATGAGCAATTGGTACACAGAGTACATTTAAGTGAACCCTAACGATCAACACCCTCCACCCTCTCCTATTCCTCAGCTCGCTCCTGTAGCTCCTTAATTGGTTGAGGTAGTAAGAAGAGAAAGACCTCTAGTCGATAAGATCCGGAAACAAGGAGCAGAGGAATTTCGGGCAAGTAAAGATGTTGACCTAGAAAGGGCAGAATTCTGGCTTGAGAATACCATCAGGGTATTTGATGAGTTGTCATGCACGCCTGATGAGTGCATGAAGTGTGTGGTATCTCTCTTGAGAGATTCAACCTATCAGTGGTAGAATACCCTTGTCTCGATGGTACTAAGGGAGAGAATTAACTGGAAATTCTTCCAAGAGAAATTCTGGAAGAAGTATATTAGTCAGAGATTTATCGACCAGAAAAGAAAAGAGTTCTTAGAGTTAAAGAAGGGCTGAATAACGATGACCGGATATGAACGTGAATTCGTAAGACTTAGTAAGTACGCCCGAGAGTGCGTGTCTACCGAGGCTATCATGTGCAAAAGGTTCGAGGACGGGTTAAATAAGGATATCCATTTATATGCTAGAGTTCTCGAACTAAAAGAATTTGTGGTGTTGGTAGATAGAGCCTGTAAGGCTGAAGCATTGGCCAAAGAGAAAAGAAGAGTGGAGATTGAGTCCTGTGACTCGAGAAAGAGTCAATTGAGTAAGTCATACCAATCCTCATCTAAGAAATCGAGGGATTTTGCTACTCGATCAACCACTTTAGCTGGGTTTTCAAATCGAAGCAAGGGCAAACAGTTCTTGGGGTCTAAGGCTCAGACCACGTCAGTTTCTAGTGTTGGTAACGTTCGACTGAGTAGACCAGAATGCCTACAGTGTGGCAGACGTTATTCCGGTGAGTGCAGCGAGAAGGCTTGTTTCAAGTGTGGGTCTCTAGACCATTTTATCAGAGATTGTCCCGATATGGGTGAGAAAGAGAAGTCTCAGAATGCAAGACTAGAAAGTGTTGCTAGAGGAATACCACAGAGAAACTTGGGAAATGATATGGGTAACAAGAATTCATCTAGAGAGCAGATTGCGAGAGTTGAGGGTAGAGCACCAGCGAGAACATATGCCATTTGTGCTCGCGAAGAGGCGTCCTCCTCTGACGTAATCACGGGTACATTTTCTCTCTATGATACTTGTGTTATAGCTTTAATTGATCCAAGATCTACCCACTCGTATATTTGCATGAAATTAGTCCCTAGTATGAGCATGCCTATAGAGTCTACTGAATTTGTGATAAGAGTGTCGAATCCTCTAGGAAAATGTGTATTAGTTGATAGAGTATACAAATGTTGCCCTTTGATGATTAGGGGTCATTGTTTTCCTGCTAATCTCATGTTATTACCATTTGATGAGTTCGATGTCATCCTTTGGATGGATTGGCTAGTTACTCATGATGTGATTGTAAATTGTGGAAAGAAGTTTATTGAGTTAAAATGTGAAAGTGGGGATTTTACTCGCGTTGAATCAGATAAGCAAGACAGATCACCAGTAGTGATATCTTCCTTGTTGACTCAAAAGTATTTAAGGAAAAGGTACGAAGCTTACATTGCCTTTGTATTCCAGAAGACTTGCTAGGGCTACCTTTGGTTAGTGAGATTGAATTTGGGATTGAGTTAGCTCCGGGTACCGCCCCCATTTCTATTGCTCCATATAGAATGGCTCCAACCGAGCTAAAAGAATTGAAGGCACAGTTGTAAGAACTAAAGGATAAAGGTTTCGTAAGATCGAGTTTTTCCCTGTGGAGTGCTCCCGTATTATTCGTGTAGAAGAAAGATGGTTCTATGAGGTTATGCATAGATTATCGGCAACTCAACAAGGTAACTATGAAGAACAAGTACCCGTTGCCAAGAATTGATGATCTATTTGACCAATTGAAGGGATCCATGGTGTCTTCAAAAATAGACTTGAGGTTCGGGTACTATCAGTTGAGATTTAAGGACTCGGATGTGCCGAAAACTGCATTTCGGACGAGGTATGGCCACTATAAATTTTTGGTCATGCCTTTTGGCTTAACAAATGCCCCAGCCGTTTTCATGGACTTGATGGATCGTATTTTCGGCCATATTTGGATAAATTTGTCGTAGTCTTCGTTAATGGTATACTGATCTACTATTGAGATGAGAACGAACATGCCGAGCATTTGAGAAAGGTTTTGCAAATTTTGAGAGATAAAAAATTGTATGCCAAGTTTAGTAAAAGTGAATTTTAGCTTACGGAAGTTGGATTTTTAGGGCACATTGTCTCGGGAGATGGAATTTGAGCCAACCCGAGTAAGATTTCAGCGATTGTTGAATGGAAACTGCCAAGGAGCGTAATTGAAGTAAGGAGTTTTTTGGGCCTAGTCGGCTATTATAGGTGTTTTGTCAAGGGGTTTTCCATGATAGCTACATCGATGACGAGACTATTGCAAACAGATGTGAAGTTTGATTGGACAGAAAAGTGCCAACAGAGTTTTGAGAAACTAAAGGCTTTGTTGACTGAGGCTCCTATTTTGGTGCAACCAAAACCAGGAAGAGAATTTGCGGTTTATAGTGATGCATCCATGAATTGATTGGGTTGTGTACTTATGCAAGAGGGCAAGGGGATAGCATATGCTTCTAGACAATTAAAGCCACACGAGAAGAATTACCCGATTCATGATTTGGAGTTAGCTGCCATTGTGTTTGCATTAAAGATATGGAGACAACATTTATATGGTGAAAAGTGTCGGATATTCACCGACCATAAAAGCCTAAAATACTTGATTACTCAAAAAGAATTGAATCTGAGGCAATGAAGATGGTTAGAGTTGATCAAGGATTATGAGTTAGTGATTGACTACCATCCGGAAAGGCGAACATGGTCGCCGATGCTTTGAGCTGAAAATCCTTGTTTATGCTGAGAGCCATGAATACACGGATGGCTTTGTCAGATGATAGTTCTAATCTAGCAAAGTTGAGGGCTAGACCATTGTTTCTTCAAGAGATTTGTGAGGCTCAGAAAGGTGACAGTGACTCACAAGCCAAAAGAATTCTATGTGAGTCAAATGTTGAGTCAGACTTTCGGGTAAATCCTGACGGATGTTTGATGTTTCGAGATAGGGTCTGTGTACCCAAAAATGATGAACTTATTCGAAAGATCTTGCATGAAGCACATAGCGGATGTTTATCTGTGCACCCAAGCAGCACAAAGATGTACAATGACTTGAAGAAATGGTATTGGTGGCCGAATATAAAGAAAGACATTTCTGAGTTTGTATCAAGATGCCTAATTTGTCAACAAGTGAAGGCTGAACACCAAGTACCTTCGGGTCTACTTCAGCCTATTATGGTTCCCAGGTGGAAATGGGACCGTATTACTATGGGCTTCGTGATGGGTTTATCGTTGAAGCTGAAAAAGAAAGATGCTGTATGGCTTGTAGTCAATAGACTTACGAAGTCAGCCCATTTCATACCAGTACGAGTTGATTATTCTCTCGATAAGTTGGCAGATTTGTATGTGTCAGAGATAGTGAGACTTCATGGAGTACCGTTGTCGATTATTTCGTAGTGATCTGAGATTCACATATGGTTTTGGAAAAAGTTGCAAGAGGCTTTAGGCACAAGATTGAGTTTCAGTACAACTTTCCATCCGCAAACCGATGGGCAGTCAGAGAGAGTGATATAGATACTGGAAGACATGCTTCGATGTTGTGTTTTGGAATTCCAAGGTAGTTGGAAAAATACTTACCGTTGGTAGAATTCGCCTACAACAACAGGTTCCAGTCAAGTATGAAGATGGTGCCTTACGAGGCATTGTACGGGCAGAAGTGCCAAACGCCCTTATATTGGACATAACTTAGAGAGAATCAAATTCATGGGGTTGATTTGGTCATGGAAACTAAAAAAAAAAGTAAAGTTGATACGCGAATGTTTGAAAGCGGTCTGAGATAGACAAAAGTCCTATTAAAATTTGAAATGGAAAGAAATTAAGTTCCAAGTCGGTGATAAAGTGTTTCTAAAAGTATCACCATGGAAGAAAGTCCTCAAATTTGGCCGGAAAGGCAAGTTGAGTCAGCGCTTTATCGGACCTTATGAAGTTACCGAGAGGATAGGACCGGTAGCTTATTGTTTGGCCTTGCCACCTAAGCCGGAAAAGATTCATGGTGTTTTCCACGTATCCATGTTGCGAAGATACTGTTCGGACCCTTTACATGTGATTATACCATCAGAGGTAGAGATTCAACCGGACATGACTTATGGTGAAGAGCCGGTTGAGATTTTGGTACGAGAGGTCAAACAGTTGAGAAACAAAAGTATAGCCCTTGCTAAAGTGCTATGGTAGAGACATGGAATGGAAGAGGCTACATGGGAGCCCAAAGAGACCATGAGAAACCAATATCCCAACCTTTTTACCGGTAAGATTTTCGAGGACGAAAATCCTTAAGGGGGAGAATTGTAACAGTCTGATTTAGGGGCTAGTTGGAACAGTGGTTTGAAACCACTAATTCGAGGTTAGAGAAAATTATTTTCATGATATTTTATGAGTTAGAGTATGATTATATAAGTACATGAAAATTTTGGTGCTTTAATTTTAGCGATTTCATGCTTAATCGCGAAAAAGGACTAAATCGCATAAAGTGTGAAAGTTCAAAATTTCAAGCTAAGGGTGCCAAATAGCTATGGAATATTAATTGGAGGCCTTTAAAGGGCAATTAAACCCTTAAATAAAGGTTGGCCGTCCATAGGGGACAATAGAGGTCGAAATTTGGTCAAGTAGGTGTGTTAGGTGGACTAAATTGGGATTTTATATTAAAATAAAGAAAGAAAAGATATTATCTTTTCTCATTCATTTCTCCATCGAAAATTTACAGCAAATGGGGGTTTGAAAGCTCAAAAATTTTAGCACACTCTTCTCCTTACAAGTAAGTGTTCTAGTGATAATTTCTTGATAAAAATTGCATTTTTAGAACCTCTAAAGCTTAAGCTTTCTAAAGAGGGGACTATTTTGTTAAATGGTGAAGAGTTTAGAGTTTTTCCATGAAAGCTTTTAAGTTGTTTGCTGCATTTTTTTATGGAAGGAAATGTGTCTTATTTGTTAGACGAACAACTTTTGTGAAAGGTCTTACCAAGAAAACACCTAAAAGGACCTTTTTGTAAAAGTTGTAAAATATGTAGTAAATGTGTGAAATGTTGAGTTTTGATGGTAGCCTAAGAGAAATAAATGTTCACCTAGGCTCGTTAAAGAGAGAAATTTGATTAGAATTGATTTCCGAGCCTAGGGGTAAAATGGTCATTTTGTAAAAGTTTAAGGGCAAAATAATAATTTTGCCAAATCATGATTATTGAAATGCATTTATTAATGTGATAATTAAATGAGCTAATTTGCTATTATAGATCAAGAAGAACCAAGAATTTACCTCGACTGGGGAAAGAAGAAAGTATCGGACTAGATCGACGATCAAGCTTATTTTAAAATCGAGGTAACTTTGTATGTGATAAATTCAACATTTATGCTAGTATGTTTGAGAATGTTTAATATTATAATGATACATGATATTCTATGAAATCGAGTATTGGTGTTGTTTGAGAAAGATGATAAAAGTTGAGATGTTGAAGTCCTGGTTGGACTATAATGAATGTGAGAATACTATAATCGATACATGAGATGGATAAGGTCCCGTGTAAGACCATGTCGGGGACATGGCCTCAGCACCGAATGGAGATCCCGTATAAGACCATATCCGGGATATGACTTCGGTATTGAATATGAGAATCGTATAAGACCATATCCGGGATATGGCATCGGTACTCAGAAGTGACCCCATGTAAGACCACATCTGGGTTGTGGCATTGGCTTCGTGTTTATGTAATGACGATGAATATGCATATTTGAATATCCCTAATGATTTAGTGGGATAAATAAATAAGCTTGGAGAAAAAAATGAGATTTAGTACTAAAGCCATGTGATTGAGTGAATACAGGTACCCGTAAGTAATTCACGAGGAATGTTTACGATATGTGGCATGATATGTGCTAGATAAGAACAAGTACGAGTAGGTTATGGCAAAGTGCTTAAGACTTTGGATGGTTATCTAATGCCATGGATTGATGTCATTATGAGCTTATTGTTGTTATTTATTTTCATGCAAACTTACTAAGATTTATGCTTACCCCTCTCATTTCCCTTTTCCTTGTAGTATTGCCAATATTACTTGAGGATCGTGGGACATCGGAGTTCGAAAATCACACTACCGACATCTCTTTGGTATAACAAAGTTAGATTTATTTTGAGTATGGCATGTATAGGACTTGGGTATTTTGTTATGTCATATTTGTTGGCCAAAGTGTTGACTATTTAAGTTATCAGGTTCGTTTTGTAAGAGGTCATTGGAATTGGGCCAATACTTGACAAGTATATATATATATATATATATATATTCATTGATGATGAATCATGAAGTTTATGCTTGTGTGGATGCTTGATTTGAGTTCTTGGAATTGCCTTAGAGTCATGAGTTATGTTGTAATGAGATGATATAAGTATGGTTGCCATGTAGGGTGGCATTTGGCATGGAATATAACCTTTTTAATGTCCACATGGGTAGACACACGGGCGTGTGTCTAGGCCGTGTGTGACACACGGTCAGCCTCATGGGCGTGTTGATCGGCTGTGTGTCCCCTTGCAAGCTAGGTTTACAAGTCAGTATGCTCAGTAGTAAACACATGGGTAGAGACACGGCCGTGTGTCTTAGCCGTTTGGGAGGCACGGCCATGGACATGGGCATGTGCCCATGCCGTGTGAAGTCTACACTTAAAATTTGGAATTTAATTCGATAGACGGCCTAAGGAAATGGGCGTGTGCCTTGGTTGTGCGGCCATAGTGAAGTGATGACATCATAAACAGAATGCCCTGGTTTTGGCACATGGGCTAAGACACGGGCGTGTCAAGGCCGTGTGAAGGACACGGGCCAAGGACACTGGCGTGTGTCTGGCTTTTTGAAAACCCTATAGGTTCAAATTAGAAAATAAATTCCACACGGGCTAGGGACATGGGCCTTTGTGACTACACGGCTTGCCTACACAGGCATGTCCCATTTCACACGGGCGTGTGGCCCCTGTTTAGGCAAAAAAGAATTTAAGTGCACAAAAGTTTCTAGTTCAATCCCGAAACTCTCCGTACGCATGTTTGAGGACTCATAGGCCCATAATAAGGATGTTAAGTATATGAATGAGAAGTCTTAAGTTGGAAATGAAAATTCAAAGCCCAAAGTTGTATGTTCAAGCAAGTTAAGTCTGGTAATGCCTCGTACCCGGTTCCGGAGTTGAATACGGGTAAGGAGTGTTACATTTAGTGGTATTAGAGCTACAGTTTAGTCGATTCTTGGACTAACGTAGCGTAAGTATGAGTCTAGCTATACATGCCGTACGTAAGAGTAATTATGTAATGATAGTGTGACGACTCCTGACGATTTGAATTGTGTTTTTATATAGTAAATGGATCCTGATCCTGACCGAGCTGCAGCCGATGATGCTGCAAGCAATGCGCCGGCTTCCGCATAAGGGACCGCGCCAGTAGAGAGTAGACCAGAGACTATGGGTCACGGATAAGAGGCCCATGGGCCTTAAACATGCTTTAGAAGTGATTTGGGACAATATCGATAACATACAAAAATTTCAAAAAAATTAGAAATTTTTCAATCATATAAGGGTCACATGCCCGTGTGAACAAGTCGTGTGCCTCACACGGCTAGTAAACATGCCCGTGTCTTAGGCCATGTGAAAACAGGGCATACAACTGACTTGCAACACAAAGTCGAGGACACGCCCGTGTGCCAAGCCATGTAAATCTGGAGAGTATACTGACTTGGGTCACATGTCCAACCACACGCCTGTGTGTCTAGCCCATGTGCCTTACGAAATGGCCACACACGCCCATGTGCTAGGCCGTGTGCCATTTAGGGGGTTATACTGACTTATACCACAAGGCTAGTCACACGCCTGTGTGGAGCATGCTGACTTCACTTCAATATCAACACCAGGGGACACACGGCCATATAGCATGACCGTGTGTCACACGCGGCTGAGACACATGCCCGTGTGGACAAAAATAGGCCATTTGAAAAGCCAATTTGCCACCCTTTTTGCACATACCTACACAAGCTCAAATGGCATCATTTGAAGACACAAATATGAAGCCAAAAGTTCATCAACCAATACATAATCATACCATATTCATTTCACCTAAATTCAATACTCAATTCCACACCATTTACCTATTCAAATACTAAGCAATTTAACTTGGTTTTCTAAGCATAATTGACATTGTATAATTCATTTGGCAAGGCTAATCCAAACATTCATAACTACCTCAATCCCATTCATCCATTATAGGTCTATTACCAAACATTAAAAGTAGATCAATTTGCATATTCATAAGCATCATCAAGTTCATCATTTTATGCCAACACAAATGGCCAAATTACACATTCATTAAACATACCAAAATGACTCAAGCCTATACATGCCATATACCATATATACATAGCTTCAAAAGTACCAAAATAGATGACCGATAGTGCGACAAAGTCTCTGACGATTCCTGGATCCGAGCTAGCTTAATAGAACTATAAAACATGGAAACAATTAAACAAAGTAGGCTTTAAGCTTAGTAAGTTCGTATGTAAACATGAAATAATCTCAACATTCATTAACAATTCAAAATGGATTATATCATAAACATTTAAAGCATCAATTCATGAGCTATCATAAAGGTTATCCATAACATCATTCATAAGATCTCACTTCATATATCTCAATACTTGAATAATCTCCCTACGTACCTGTATCGATACATATCTATTTCTCATCAATACTCTTATCAAACCCTTCCAGTTTACAAATGCCTTCGATACAAATTCATCAATTTTTCCGATGCCATAGTCCCACTATGGTCTTATATACACATTGCCAAGGCCGTACCGTGGTCTTTCATTCACATGCCATAACCCGGTTATGGTCTTATTATTCTGTTGCCATAGCCCGGCTATGGTCTTATTTGACAACTTGCCTTACTAAACTCATAAATTTCATTTAATATCTCAATATTCATCCAATATAATAAATACTATCTCAGTTTCATCCATTCAATAAATAGATACACATTTAAGTTCAGTTATACGAACTTACCTAGTATTCGGAATTGACGTATTTGTTCGACTACTCGATAATCTTGCTTTTCCCCCAGTCTAAATCCGAATTCTTTCTTTCTTGATCTATATGTATTCAAAATTAATTCATTTAATCTTCTATTCATTCAATTTAGTCCAAAAATACACATTTGGGCATTTTTGTATATTAGCCTCTAAACTTTCACATTTTATTAATTTAGTCCCAATTTCACAAATACACGATTCACACAATTCAACAAGACTCATGCTTGGCCGAATTTCATATAAGTCCTTAGCAGCCTAAAACTTTCATTTATTTCACATTTCATCCACCCAATTTACACTTTTCACAATTAAATCCCTAAAATGCATTTTTAACTAAATTCACTTAACAAAACTTGTGTAAATATCAACAAATATTCATTTTTCATTATGAAACATTCAAAAGCTCAAGTATTCATCAATGGCACTTCACAAAATCATTAACAACTTCAAAAATTAAGGCATTGGCTAGCTAGAATACAAAGCAACGATCTCAAAAACGTAACAATCATAAAAAACCGAACAAAAATCTCATACTAATTGATCCCTCAAAGTGCCGAACCCTAGAATGCTCTCCAAGGCTTTATTTTCTTTTGATAATTTGTTATTGATGAAGAAAATAAAGATAATATGGCTTTTTTATTTATTAATAAATCATTTAATAATTAAATACCAATTTTAACCTTGGTTTAAAACATTAATAAACATATAATGGATGGCCATAATTGTCCACTTACACTACCAATGGTCTAATATCATCATAAGGACCTTTGATTTAATAAATCATAGAAATTAAACACCTTTAACAAATAGAATGCAACTTTTGCATTTTATGCGATTTACTCCTTTTTCTCAAATTGAGCTATTAAACGATAAAATTAGCTAACAAAATTTTCACACATATCAATTAACATGGTATAAACACTAAAAATAATATTGAAATAATTTTTTGACATTAGATTTGTGGTTCCAAAAGCACTATTCTGACTTAGCTAAAACCAGGCTGTTACAACTTGTCCCCACTTAAGGATTTTTGTCCCCGAAAATCTTACCAGTGAATAGGTTAGGGTATTGATTTCTCATAGCATCCTCGGTTTCCCACGTAGCTTCTTCAACCCCGTGTCGATGCCAGAATACTTTCACTAATACAATTCTCTTATTTTTCAGCTCTTTGATTTCACGAGCTAGAATTCGCATCAGTTCTTCAGCATATGACATATCTGATTGAATTTCAACCTAAGTCATGGAAATGACATGTGAAGGGTCGGATTGGTATTGTCGAAGTATCGACACATGAAATACATTATGTATTTTCTCTAACTCAGACGATAAAGATAGTCGATAAGCAACTGGTCTGACTCGCTCGATAATCTCATAAGATCCAATGAATTGCAAACTCAATTTCCCTTTTCGACCAAACCGCAATATCTTTTTCCACGGCGACACTTTCTGAAACACTCTATCCCCGATCTGAAACTCAATATCTTTCTATTTCAAGTCTACGTAAGGATTTTGTCTATTCGATGCTGCTTTCAAACTATCGTGAATTACTTTCACTTTTTCTTCTGTCTCTCTGATCAGATCAACCCCGTGAATCTTATTCTCGCTAAGCTCAGTCTAGTATAATGGTGTTCGACATTTACGATTGTATAAAGCTTCATACGGTGCCATCTTTATACTCGATTAGAAGCTATTATTATAAGCAAATTCAATTAGTGGTAGATATTTCACCCAGCTACCTTCAAACTCAAGAATGCAACATCACAACATATCCTCAAGTATCAGAATAACTCATTCGGATTGACCATCCGTCTGCGGGTGAAATGCGCTACTAAAATGTAACTTTGTACCCAATGCCTCTTGCAGTTTCTTCCAAAATTGTGAAGTGAATCTCGGATCCCTATCCGATACAATAGATAATGGCACTTCGTGCAATCGAACAATATCTGAGATATACAACTCAACCAATTTATCAAGCGAGAAATCTGTACGTACATGGATGAAATGAGCTGATTTCGTCAATCTGTCAACAACGACCCATATCGCATCTTTCCTTCTCAGAGATAAGGGTAAACCCGATACAAAATCCATTGTTACTCTATCCCATTATCAGCTGTAGTAAACCTGATGGCACTTGATGATTAGCTTTCACTTGCTGACAAATCAATCATTTCAAAACAAATTCTAAGATATCCCGTTTCATGCCATGCCACCAATAAAACTGTTTCAAATCATTATACATTTTCGTGCTTCCCGGGTGTACTGATAAACAATTACTATGTGCTTCATTCAAAATCATCTGAATCAACTCTGAATTTCTCGAAACACATTTTCAATCTCTGAATCTCAAACAATCATCGGAATCAACTTGAAACTCTGAATCAAAAATTGACCCACACTGAACCCATTTTGCTTGCAGTTCATTATCAAACTTTTAAGCCTCATAAATCTGCTATATAAACAATGGTCTCACTTTCAACTTGGCTACTAACGAACCATCGTCAGGAAAAGCCAAATGTGTGATCAAAGCACGTAAAGCAAACAAGGACTTTCAGCTCAAAGCATCAGCAACTACGTTCGCTTTCCTTGGATGATAGTCAATTACCAAGTCATAGTCTTTTAACAATTCTAACAATCTCTATTGTCGCAAATTCAAATCTCTCTGAGTCATCAAATATTTCAAGCTCTTGTGGTCAGTATAAATATGACATTTCTCACCAAACAAATAATGGCGCCAAATTTTCAACGCGAACACAGTCGCAGCCAATTCTAGATCGTGTGTCGAATAATTCTTTTCATGCGGCTTCAACTGTCTTAAGGCATAAGCTACAACTTTGCCTTCCTGCATCAAAACACAACCCAGGCCAATTAACGATGCATCACTGTAAATTATGAATTCTTTACTCGACTCAGGCTGAACTAACACTGGAGCTTTAGTCAATAAAGCTTTTAACTGCTTGAAACTTTTCTGGCATTTATCTGACCACTCGAACTTAACATCTTTTTGAAGCAATCTTGTCATCAGAGTTGCAATCATCGAAAAGCCTTTGAAAAACTGTCTATAATATCCCGCTAATCCCAAAAAATTGCATACCTCAGAAACATTTCTTGGAGGCTTCAAATCTATAATCGCAGATATCTTACTCGGATCAACCTGGATACCATTAGCTGAAACAATATGTCCCAGAAATCCAACCTCTCGTAGCCAAAACTCACATTTGCTAAACTTTGCAAACAACTGTTTATCTCTCAAAGTTTGTAACACAATTCTCAAATGCTCGGCATGTTCAGATTCATCACGAGAGTAAATCAGGATATCATCAATAAATATAAACTACGAATCGATCTAAATACTGCCTGAAAATCCGGTTCATCAAATCCATAAAAACAACAGGTGCATTCGTTAGCCCGAAAGACATAACCAAAAATTCATAATGTCCATACCTTGTTCTAAATGCAGTTTTTGGCACATCGGAGTCTTTAACTCGCAACTAGTAATAACTCGATCTCAAATTGACTTTTGAAAACACTGTTGCCCTTTTTAACAGATCAAACAAATCATCAATCCGCGGTAGAGGGTATTTGCTCTTTATAGTCACTTTATTTCAACTGTCTGTAGTCAATACATATTCTCATCGTGCCATCTTTCTTTTTCACAAACAACACGGGAGCACCCCAAGGCAAAAAACTCGGTCTAGCAAAACCTTTATCTGTCAACTCTTGCAAGTGAGTTTCAATTCTTTTAACTCTTTCGGGGCCATTCGGTACGGAGCTATCGATATCAGCGTTGTACCCGGTACTAATTCAATACCAAATTCAACTTCTCTGATAGGTGGTAAACCCGATGACTCTTCGAGTAATACATCTGGATACTCGCACACAACTACTACTATTTCCATTTTTCTTTTTGTCACTTTCGTATCAAGTATATAAGCCAGATAAGCTTCACACCCCTTTCTCATAAATCTCTGAGCTGACATAGACGAGATCACAATTGGCAAACTATTCAGATCATCAGATTCAATTCTAATAATCTCATTATTCTGACATTTCAGTTCAATTGTCTTTCGTCTACAATTCACTATAGCACTATGCATTGTTAGCTAATCCATATCCAAGATTAAATCAAATTCGTCGAATGGCAACAACATCAGATTAGCCAAAAAACAGAAATCCCGATGTATTAATGGACAATTCTTGCAGACTTTGTCAACCAAAACACATTTGCCTAAGGGGTTCGATACTCTACTTACAAATTCAGTAGACTCTACAGGTAAAGTCTTACTAGATATTAAATTTATGCATATATAAAAATGAGTTGATCCTAGATCTATCAATGCGATCACATTAGTATCATAGAGAGTGAAAGTACCGGTGATAACATCTGGAGATGACGCTTCTTCGCGAGAGCGAATAACATAGGCTCTGGCAGGTGCTTTAGCATCGGATCTCGCAGCAGTATCTCATGTCACACCTCTACCACCACTCACATTTCCAACCTTACAGAATGGTCTTCCTTTCACAGCAGGGTTGCTCGATTTCACATTCTAGGTCTTATATTTCTCATCTATCTCAGGACAATCCCGGATGAAATGTTCATTCGAGCCACATCTAAAACGGGCTTTATGATTCAATCTACACTCTCTAAAATGTCGTTTTCCACAATGTCCACATTCCGGTTTATTTGATCTAACATTACCCACACTAGCCACTGACAAAGCTGGAGTTTTTGAACTCGCAATTTGCTTTCCAAGATCTCTATTAGAGTATTCCACTGGTGTGTTTGATCGACTAAACAAATCTCGAGATTTCTTTGACGAAGAGTGATACGACTTATTCATCGATCTTTTCTCGAGTCTCTAGCTTCTGAATCTACTTTTCTCTTTTATTTGCTAAGATCCTCAGTTTTACAAGCCCTTTCAACCAGCACGACAATTTTTTTCAATTCAAGAATCCCAACTAATGGTTTTATATCCTCGTTCAACCCATCAATGAACCATTTACATATAATCTCCTCAGTAGACACATACTCTCGAGCATACTTGCTTAAACGTACGAATTCTCTTTCATACTCAGTGATAGTCATTCGGCCTTATTTCAACTCTAGAAACTCTTTATGCTTCTGATCGAGAAATCTTTGACTGATGTACTTCTTTCAAAATTTAGATTGGAAAAACTCCCAAGTAACCCGTTCTTTAGGAACCACAGATATCAACGTTTTCCACCAATGGTATCCATTATCTCTCAGCAAAGATACAACACATTTGATGCATTCATTAGGAGTACAAGATAATTCATCGAATACTCGGATTGAATTTTTGAGCTAGAACTTAGCTCTCTTCGCATCCTCATCAACAGTAGCCCGGAACTCTTCAGCACCATGTTTTCGAATCTTATCTATTGGCGGCTTGTTCATCCGTATCGGATCTATAACTTGAGGAATAACAAGGATATATTGAGGAACAGGTGGGGGTAGAGGTTGTTGAGCACCCGAATTCGTTCGAACGAACTCTGTGAACCACTCACTCATCATCTGGAAAAAGGCTTGTTTAGCCTCTCCCTCATGGCTACTCGTTATAGGTCTAGATTCAGTAGGCACTGTCCATTGAGAGGGAGCAGGCGCATTACTCTCTACATCATCCGCTATTGGGATCCATTGCGATATAAAAAACACAATTTAAGTTGTCAAGAATCATCACACTATCGTAGAGTATATATGGCATGTATAGATAAACTCTCACACATGCTACGCTAGTCCTAGAATCGACTAAACCGCAGCTCTGATACTAATAAATGTAACACCCCTCACCTGTATTCACAGTCAGAGTAGGGTTACGAGGCATTACCGATCAATCAACATTATTTAACATACATAATTCATAGATTTAGGCATTCATACTCAAATGCCATTCAACCATATTCATATTGTCCCTTATAAAGGCCTATGAGGCCTTAAACATGCTTTAGAAGTGATGCGGGACTAAACCTAAAACATACAAAAATTTCAAAAAACTTAGAAATTTTTCAATATATAAGGGACACACGCCCGTGTGAACAAGCCGTGTCCCTCACATGGCTAGTAGACATGCCCGTGTCTTAGGCCGTGTAAAAACATGGCATACATACTGACTTGCAACACACAGTCGAGGACATGCCCATGTGCCAGACCGTGTGAAATTTGGAGAGTATACTTACTTGGGTCACATGGCCAACCACACGCCCGTGTGTCTAGCCCATTTGGCCTACGAAATGGCCACACACGCCTATGTGCTAGGCCGTGTGCCATTTAGGGGGTTATACTGACTTATACCACACGGTTAGTCACACGCCCGTGTGTGAGACCGTGTGGAGCATACTGACTTCACTTCAATATCAACACCAGGGGACACACGGCTGTATAGCATGACCGTGTGTCACACGCGGCTGAGACACACGCCAGTGTCTCTGCCTGTGTGGACAAAAATAGGCCATTTGAAAAGCCAATTTGCCACCATTTTTGCACATACCTACACAAGCTCAAATGGCATCATTTTAAGACACAAATATGTAGCAAAAATTTCATCAACCAATACATAATCATACCGTATTCATTTTAACTAAATTTAATACTCTGTAACACCCCTTACCCGAGACCATTGCCGGAGTCGAGCACAAGTCATTACTAGACTTAATTTACTACTTCGGAGCATAAAAATTGAAACTGTCCATCTGCGTCATGTTCACTAAATAGACTATAACTCGAGTTACGAAACTCGAAATTTAGATCCGTAAATTTTTCCTGAAACTAGACTCATATATATTCTTACTATAAGTTTTCCATAATTTTTGGTGTGGCCAATTAGTACAGTTTATTAGTTAAAGTCTCCCCTGTTACACAGTTTGACAGTTCTGACCCCTCTGCACAAAAAATCAATTATCTCATAATATACAACTCTTTTGCCTACACCGTTTCCTTCATATAAAAATAGACTCAATAAGATTTAATTCTATATCTAATTAACACCATAATTAAATTTATACTATTTTTCATGATTTTTCAAAATCACGTCACAGTTGCTGTCCAAAACTGTTCCCCTGCAGATTTTTTACTCTTTCATAATTTCTTTGTAAAAACTATCATCTAGACATACATAACATCCAAAACATGTTCTTAATTAACCATTTTAATGGCTAATCATTATGAAGCATTTACAAGCCAATATTAAGGCATATCATAAGGACATACACACAAAATGGCTAAGTCCCTATACATGCCATAACTTAAAACGTTCAAGTCACAAAATACCAATACAATCCTTTGATAGTGTGTTACGAACTCCGACGTCCTTGCGATCCCCGAGTTGGCTTGTAATACTATAAAAAAAAAGAGAAAGGAATGGGAGTAAGCATACAGCTTAGTAAGTTTACATGTAAATAAATAACAACATTCTTAATGAATTATCTTAATCTTTTCTTACCAACATTATTTAAGCCTTTAATTTAATATACTTAGGTCTTAAATTCTTACCTGTACCTTTTTAGCTTGAATTTGTCTTACCTTTCCTTTGGTATACTCTTTGAATTTTCCCGTTGAACCACTTGGAATACTAAAGATACGCGGGTACCTTTCCTTATGAAACTTAACCATTGCCATGTCTTGACATGGTCTTACGTGGTATCCTTGCCTTATGAACTCACCAATGCCATGCCTTGGCATGGTCTTACATGGGACCTTTGCCTTATAGAAACTTATCAATGCCATGTCTTGACATGGTCTTACATGATTTCCTTAAACCCTAATGTCATGACATTTGTATCCTACACATTCCTAAGGTTCAACCGGAACTTTCTGAGATAGCTTTTCCGTCAATTCATACTTGAGTCTTTAAATGATAAATTTATAAAATAATTTTGTAAATTCTGGAATTTAATAGTATTAAATGTAAAATAATAGAATATTGCATTTATTTACCACAAACTTACCTCGAAACAAAATACAATAAACTATATCGATTTAGTCCACTATCTTTTTCTTTCCCCGATCTAACTCTGGATTTCGTTCCTCTTGATCTATAATAGCAAATTTAGCTTATTTAATACTCACATTTATTAAAACAGCCCTTAACTCTAACTTTGGAAAAATTAGAATTTTGCCCCTAAACTTTTACATATTTACACATTTTCCCCAAAGCTCGGAAATTAAACTTTATCCCTTATTCTTATGTTTTATGACATGCTGATCATTTTTCCCTTCTATGACAACATCAAATTCTCACTCTAACATGTACTCATGAACATTAGGTATTTTTACCGATTAAGCCGTTTTACTCGTTTTTCACTTAAAATCACTTAGAAAAAGTTGTTTAACATAATTTCAGACTTCATATTCTACCATAAAACATAAAAATAAACACATTTCGCCTATGGGTATTTTTCCAAATATGAATCCTAGCATGAATTATTGATAGAATAAGCTAAACCGAGCTACCGAGGCTTCAAAAATGTGAAGAACATTAAAAACGGGGCTTGGAATCACTTACTATGGAGCTTGGAAGCTTGAAACAAACCTTAGCAATGGTGAACCCTTGAAAATTCAGCCTAATGAAGAAGATGAGCACATTTTGCCATCTTTTTCCCTTTTAATTTCTCTTTATTACCAAATGACTAAATTACCCTTCATTAAAAACTTTGGTTCTTTCTACCTATATATGTCCATTTTTGTCCATGAAAACCTAATGGTATAATTACCATTTAAAGACCTCTACTTCAATTACGCTCTTCAATTAAATCCTTTAACACCTAAAACTCATATTTATCAACTTTTGCAATTAAGTCCTAAAAGGCAAATTAGACATGCAATTCATGAAATTTTCTATCGATATTCTAACACATGCATCTAATCACTCAATAAATCATAATAATTAATCATAATAAACTTTTCTATCTTAGATTCGTGGTTTCGTAACCACTATTCCGTTTAGGCCCTATTTCGGGATGTTACATGCTCAATTCCATACCATTTACCTATTCAAATACTAAACAATTTAACTTACTTTTCTAAGCATAATTCACATTGTATAATTCATTTGGCAAGGTTAATCCAAACATTCATAACTGCCTCAATCCCATTCACCCATTATAGGTCTATTAAAAAACATTAAAAGTAGATCAATTTGCATATTCGTAAGCATCATCAAGTTCATCATTTTATGCCAACACAAATTGCCAAATTACACATTCATTAAACATACCAAAATGACTCAAGCCTATACATGCCATATACCATATATACATACCTTCAAAAGTACCAAAATAGATGATCGATAATGCGACGAAGTCTCTGATGATTCCCAAATTCGAGCTAGCTTCATAGAACTATAAAACATGGAAACAATTAAACAAAGTAAGCTTTAGGCTTAGTAAGTTCGTATGTAAACATGAAATAATCTCAACATTCATTAATAATTCAAAATGGATTTTAACATAAACATTTAAAGAATCAATTCATGAGCTATCGTAAAATTTATCCATAACATCATTCATAAGATCTCACTTCATATATCTCGATACTTGAATAATCTCCCGTACGTACCTGTATCGGTACATATCTATTTCTCATCAATACTCTTATCAAACCCTTCCGGTTTACAAATGCTTTTGATACAAATTCATCAATTTTTCCGATGCCATAGTCCCACTATGGTATTACATATACATTGCTAGGGCCCTGCCGTGGTCTTTCATTCACATGCCATAACCCAGTTATGGTTTTATTATTCGGTTGCCATAGCCCGACTATGGTCTTATTTAACAACTTCCCTTACTAAATTCGTACATTTCATTTAATAACTCAACATGCATCCAATAGAATAAATACTATCTCAATTTCATCCATTCAATAAATAGATACACATTTAAGTTCAGTTATATGAACTTACCTTGTATTCGGAATTGACGTATCTGTTCGACTACTCGATAATGTTGCTTTTCCCCCAATCTAAATCCGAATTCTTTCTTTCTTGATCTATATGTATTCAAAATTAACTCATTTAATCTTCTATTCAATCAATTTAGTCCAAAAATACACATTTGGGAATTTTTGCATATTAGCCCCTGAACTTTCACATTTTATCAATTTAGTCCCTATTTCACAAATGCACAATTCACACAATTCAACAAGACTCATGCTTGGCCGAATTTTAGATAAGACCCTAGAAACCCAAAACTTTCATTTATTTCACATTTCGCCCACCCAATTTGTACTTTTCACAATTAAATCTCTAAAATACATTTTTAACTAAATTCACTTAACAAAACTTGTGTAACTATCAACAAATATTCATTTTTCATCATTAAATATTCAAAAGCTCAAGTATTCAATAATGGCACTTCACAAAATCATTAACAACTTCAAAAATTAAGGCATGGGCTAGCTAGAAAACAAAGCAATGATATAAAAAAACGTAACAATAATAAAAAAAAGACAAAAATCACATACCAATTGATCCCTCAAAGTGCCGAACCCTAGAATGCTCTCCAAGGATTTATTTTCTTTTGATAATCGGTTATTGATGAAGAAAATAAAGATAATATGGCTTTTGTTTTATTAATATATCATTTAACAATTAAATACCAATTTTAACCTTGGTTTAAAACATTTAGTGGATGGCCATAATTGTCCACTTACACTACCAATGGTCTAATATCATCATAAGGACCTTTGATTTAATAAATCATAGCAATTAAACACCTTTAACAAATAAAATGAAACTTTTGTATTTTATGCGATTTAGTCCCTTTTATCAAATTGAGCTATTTAACGATAAAATTAGCTCATGAAATTTTCACACATATCAATTGTATCATCCTAAAATTAAGGGTTCTGCATTTTATTAGTTTTGATAACTCAAGCATTTGGGGTCATTTCTTGTTAACTCTTTCCTGCTAGTGCCGAAAATACTCAAGCCTCCTCTCTTCATCTTTTCTTCTCTTCAACTTAGTGTTGGCCGAAACTTCTTTGCACCTCTCTTCTCGTCTTTTCTCTTTTCTTTCTCCTTAGCCATTGGTTTCTTTTGTGTCATCAAGAGCCGAACCTCTCATTAATCTCCTACTATTTGCTTCTCCTCCATAACCGAACCTTAACTTTCTCCTTTACATCTCCACCTTCTTCATTAAAACTGAAACCTCTACTTCTTTTGTTCTTGTTTAGTTTCCTCCCTAGCCGAACTTGGGGTGTCTTCTATTGTTGCTGCCAGAGTAGAAATTCCTTGTGTTCCATTCGGCTTTTCTTTGTTCTAGGTAAGGTTCTCTTCTTTTATTTTATTCATTGTCATTCTTTTCATCCCCTTTTCTTCCAAAAAGAAGCCGAATCTCTCCTGGTGACAACTAAACCCGTTTATTTCATTCTGTGCCTTTTAGCCGAACCCTAAGAACCAAAGGGCTAGTTGGTTGCTGAGGGTCTTCTCTTCAATCGGTTCTTGCTTGTGCAGGTAAGGGAGACTCTTTCGATTCTTTCTCTATTTTCTTTCGGTTTTGTGTGGTTATAGACGAATGGCTAATTTGTTCTTGATGTTAGTTCGCGGCTAATCTCTTCTTTTATCCTCTTAACGTGGCATGTTCGCTTCGGATTAGAATATTTAGCCAAGTTTTTCTATGTTCGGTTCATTCTTTGACCAAGGTAAGAAAGTTCTCTTAATTCGAGTTTACCTATTCCTTTTTCTCTTTCGATTGCCTTAACCCAATCTCTTGATCAAAGATTCTCTTCATGGATGTGAGTGCTAGTCAATCTAAGGAGGGGAGTGGGCTCGTAGTCTCTGCTCCTAAGTTTAAACGACATGCTGTGTCAGCGGTTCGAGACTTTCCACCGGGTTGTGGTAGAGAGCCGACGTCTGTTTGGGATAGACAAATCGCGGTTATTCCTGCTAGTGAGAGTGTCGACGATCTAGAGTGTTTTAGTTTTTTGTGTAATCAGGTATGTAATGCTCACACTTACCTTTATTATTCTGCATTAATAACTGTGTTGGCTAAAAGCTGAAACGACTGTGTGAACAGTTGAGATACCCTTGTGGGTAAGGTTGGAGACACCGGGTAAGTACCTCTATGATTCTACTTTCGAATGTATATATGTATGATTTGATTATCTGTTGTACATTGGAAATATGTTTGCATTCATCTCAGTATGATAACATGTTGCATGGGCTTTGGGATATGATATTAAAAGGGGAAGTGTGATTCAGTGACTGTCACAGTGGTTTGGTACCACAGTCGATTGGCCCCACATATTTTTATTAGTGACTATGTCACAGTGGTTTGGTACCACAATGGTTTGGCACCACATATATATTTATCAGTGACTGTCACAGTGGTTTGGTACCACAGTGGGTTGGCCCCACATATAGTTATCAGTGATTGTCACAGTGGTTTGGTACCACATGGGTTGGCCCCACATATATTTATCGGTGACTATGTCACAGTGGTTTGGTACCACAGTGTTTTGGAACCACAGTGGCTTGGTGCCACGGGTGTTTGGCTGATTCAGGTGATGTAGAGTATGGAAAACTAGGTTGGACTGGGCTGCATTGCATACACTTTTAATATGCCATGTTGTGAGGGCTAAGGCCCAATATGCTTCTGTGGGCTTAAGCCCAGATTGTGTGGTAAGGGGAATTACACACTGAGTCTTGGTGACTCACCCCTCTGCTTAATTTTGCAGGTAACCCCTAGTTGAGGATTTGGGGCCGAGGTGGACTTCGAGGTGGCCATGCATAATTTCTTTCGTAAATTTCATTTCCTTCATTTAAAATTACTTTAATTTGGGATTTTGTTATGTAATAAGGCCTCTGGGATTTTAATTTGGTTTTTGATTTAATGCGGTTATTATTTATTATGAAATGTTAAATACGAAGTTTTTCTAAAATTGTAAACAACCATTTTCCCAAAACACTAGCAAACGGTTTTCAAGTTATAAACATTAAAACTCAGGATTTTCTTAAAAACTACAATAATTGTTTCCAAAAACATCACATCCAGAAATCCACCGATTTTAATTCTCTTATTATAAAACAAGTTTTCGGTAGTTAGTAATATTCACAACGTTTTGCAAGGAAACCTTAAAAAAACGAATCTGATTTCCAAAATGAAAACAAAACTCGAAACTTTTAAACAGTCGCGAAGTTTCTTTAAACAACCTTTCCATGTGACATACCAGATCCGGTCGTAGCGTCTAGGCCGGGTTTAGGGTGTTACATCAATTAACATGCTATAAACACTAAAAAAGAATATGAAAACAATTTTCTGACATCGAATTTTTGGTTCCAAAACCACTGTTCTGACTTAGCTAAAACCGGGCTGTTACACGAATAATAGGATCATATGTACAACACTAAACAATTACATGCAATTTATTAACCAAAATCTTAATTAATTATCATCATATCACATATAATAAAAAACATCATGTAATTCAATCTATTTCGGGTTTATATCGAGCATTTGGAAGCTTAAAAACAACTCGATATTAAACAAGAATGAACTTGAATAAAAAAATGCTAATAAAAACCTGAAAAAAGGGTTACACAGTCGTGTCGATTGACCATGTGGAAATGCTAAAGCTATGTGGGATGGGACACACAACCGTGTAGGAAAACCTTTTATACTCACTAAGGTCGTGAGGGTCAAAAGTGTAAATATTCAAAAATATGACACACAACCGTGTCGCTAGGCCATGTGCCCAAAAATCAACCAAAACCTACAAGCCACATAATCGTGTCTTAAGCCATATAGGGCACACGGCCGTGTGCCAGGCCGTGTACCAAGCCATGTGTACCTGGAACATTCCTTCCAAAACAAGCTTTATAACCCTATTTCAATGCCACAATCAACCAAATATACCATATTACAATCAATTTCAAAAGAATTATAATCATGCCAAAACATCATTTACAACAACCATCCTAAATGCCTAACCAATATGCCATCAAGGCAGCTCAACATGTTACACTAAGCATGCATCTTCTAACCCTTTAAAGACATAATGAAACATTCCAATTCAATTACAAAACATCCACCAAACTTGCCGTTAATTGCAAGACCAAAACAAATGTACCAACCATCATTTTCACATCTATGCACCAACCAAATACACACCTAACATATTATCTTCTCAACTATTAAATCACATTAAATCATTATGCTTATATGCAAAACTACTTCAACAAGATAATATTAACATAACCATTTCCAACACATACTGTAACACCTCTTACCCGTATTTTACGTCGAAGCCGGGTACGAGGCGTTACCGTACCTGACTCACATGGTCATACAACTTTGGGTGATCGTGTCTGAAAGTCTTAAGATTTATATAATGAATGATCGAGCCTAGAAATTGACTATGACAATGATTGAGGCAAGTGCACCTATCGTTTGGTAGTATAGCTATGGCAAGACCGAAAATATCGTATCCTCAACGACCAAGAGTACTAGTAATTACGATGTTTTTATTATTTAGCATAAGAATTGAGGGAATTATTGTTTAATCTAAAACTAACTAATTACTAAGCTAAAGATTCTAAGACACAGAGAGTGAATTTGGGAAATACTTTCGGGAAAACCAATTGATTAAGACAATACCCGAGGAAGAATCCACCTAGACTTCACTTGTTATTTAACTCTGAACCAGACGATTTATTCACTTGACTTGATCTGTAGGATTCTCTAATTTACATTAATACCTCTCTCGAGGCTACTAACGTCTAACCCTAGGTTGATTAATTGAAATCTCTTTCTAATTAAAACCCCTAGAATTGCATTAACTCGATCTATAGACTCCCATATTAGGTTTGACCCTAATCCGGTGGATTTTCGTCGTCCTATCTCTAGGAGTGCAATCAACTCCGCTTAACTATGCTAGATCTACTCTTAAATAGGGACTTTTGCTTCATTGCCTAAGCACATCAATACTTGAATCAATATCCTGAAATATCAAAGCAAGAATTAAGAACACATAATTAAGAACAAATCAAGTATTTATCATATAGTTCAGAAAACAATAACAAGATCCGTCTTAAGTTTCATCCCCCTTAGGTATTTAAGGGGTTTAGTTCATGTTTATAAAAGAATACATCTCAGAAGAAAGTATAAAACAAAACATAAGAAAAACCCTAAAACCCCCTGAAGGAAATTAAAGGGAAGATCTTCCGTCTTAAGTATGATTACGGCTTCTTGAGATGAATCAACTGGCTGTCTTCAAGTAAATCCCACAATTCGGCCCTCTCTGGCTTGGCTCCTCGGCCTACCTGAACGCCCCCTTTAGGTTGCCCTCTAGGGTGTTTATATAGGCTTTTGGAATATCTTTCTTTGCCTCTAAGTACCCTTTTTCGAGTAGAATTAAAGCAGGTCACGTCAGGGACACGCCTATGTGACACGCCCGTGTGACACGCCCGTGTAAATCGAGTCCAGGCCGTGTTCGAATCTGCTAAAGAGGCACGACCGTGTGGATTTCTCCAGGCCATGTGAATTTCGTACTTTGGCCCATTTTCTCCGTTTTTGGCCCGTTTCTCATTCTTTTCATCCTCCGATGCTCTCCTAAGTATAAAATATGAAATTAAAGGATTAGGAGCATCAAATTCCACAATTCAGGGGTTAAATCATCCAAAAGTATGCCAAATGTGGGATTAAAATATGAACATATTACGGTTTATCGAATAACCCCACACTTAAGCATTTGCTTGTCCTCAAGCAAAATTCTTAACTCACAATTAAAATGAACTTCCTTAATTCATAATATTCATCAATAGTGTTTCATCATAATTCATAGATAATTTATACATTGATAATTTAAGTAGAAGGGTCCTAAAGATTCAAACAGTCAAAGTCATTGTTTTTATAGCACAAAAACATAGGTGTTTCCCCTTACCTAAATAATTACCTCTAATTTGAAGCTGACAAGAATTGACATCCTCACTAAAGATTCACTCAAATCACCCAAACGTGTTTAAGGTTCAAATTAAGCACTCAAAAGTCAAACATGAAAAGTTAATCCCATAGGCTTGCATGAAAATCAAAACTCCACCACTATAAAATGAGATGATACACAAATCAAAAGGTCTTTAAAAATGGTTGTAATGGGGCTCGGGTTAAAGATGTGGATAAAGGCTGAATTAAAGGGTTAGAATCGAGATTGAATTAACAAATTACCTAACTTAGAAAGATGAACTAAGATTCGAATAATTACATTAATTAAAACTTCATTACTAATAATACGAGCTTTTTCTCAAGATGTGGAATTTAAACGTATAAGCTCACTTAATCATATAACTAATAAATATTCTTCAGTTTTTAAGAACAAATCAAATAGATAGATTTTAACAATTGAAATAAAGAATGTAGTTAGGCAACTGATCAAATCAAATCTCGATATAAGGGTAGTCAAGAGAAATGGTGATAACAAATACAAGATGGGTTTTGGGTTAAAATTAGTGGGTGAGTCAATAAAAGGTTTGTTAGGATCAAAGGGGTTCACTAGGGGTTAATTGTGAGGGTAGGCTTTTAGTGGAGTAAGTGGGTTAAATCCTAAGTTCCTTTATCATCTCTATATATCAACTCAATAATGTGGTCTCGACATGTATAATCGAAGCAAGTTCTAGAATAACAAATCAATGTTGACACACTCATAATCAATAAAGTGAGCAAGAAAAGAATATATGCTCTAAAAGGCTCAAAATCTCACAAAAATTATGGGTTTTTGATATCAACCTTGTAAATTTCAAACTTCAAGGTAATACTTAGATTCAGGTAGACAACCTAACAAAATTTTTAGTTTTTGAAAATAGACTCATCATGCTTGATTCTCTAGTCTCCTAAAGTTTAAATCATCTGTAACACCCCAAACCTGACCTAGACATTATGACCGGATATGGCATATCACATAAGATGGTTGATTAAAAACTGCGCGTTCGTTAAAAACTTCGTATTCCTTTTGAAAATTTCAAACCTTGTTGTTTGTGAAATTTAGATTTGCTTAAATGGTTTTCTTGTAAAAACGTTGTTATTATTATTTTTGAAAAAAATTGTTTATAACAGAAATCAGATTCAGTGAATTGCGAAAATGTGATATTTTGGAAACCGTTATTGTCGTTTTAAGAAAAATCCCAAGTTTAATCATTTATAGTTTGAATATAACTGAAATGAAAGTTTAAAAGAAAAATCAAATCCAATGGCCTTATTACACAATATTAAACCCAAATTAAAATAATCTTAAAATGAAGCAAAACTGAAATTTACTAAAGTTCGTGAGAAATGCTCCGATGTATGGCCATCACAGGGTCCTCTGTAGCTCCAAATCCTCTAACGTTTAGGATCACCTGCATGGTTTAAGCAGAGGGGTGAGTTACGAGAACTCAGTGTGTAATCCACTAATCGATCATTAACTGGCCCGAGCCCATACAGAAGCAGACTGGGTCGAGGCCCTATAAACATGATAATGCAAACAGTGAATGTAGCCCAACCCAATCCAACCAAACACACCCCGTACCAACCCTACACACCTGTGGGGATCAAGTCAACCCACCCAGCCCTACACACCAATAAGGAAGACAAGCTGCCAATCACAGAATTTGTGGCAGAGCCACTAGAATAACAGAATATACGTGGGATGACCACTGCACAGAATGTGGCAGAGCCACCAGAATAACACTTCCTCCGATCATCAAACCCAACCCATGCAACATATTATAAATGCAATGCATCATACATACAAAAGTGTAAATAAAACATATACATGATAACCAACCATAATCAAGGGTATATAAGTGATTTACCCTCCATGGGTATTTTGGTAATTTCGCATTTAACAGCCTTTCTGAAGGCCTACTGTCGCCTCAAGCAACACCGGACCCTTTTTGGGTCTCTACGGAACTACTGGGCCTAAAATCCATCTTAGGCCCAAATGGGCCCACACGCTTGTATGGCCCAATACGCATGGTTTCGGTCTCAGATTTGCAGATTTCGCAATCGAACCTATCATTTGATAGTTTTCCAACAATTTTGCCCAAGTGGGCCAAATAGCCCATTGGGCCCACTTGGCCCGTTTCAGCTCTATCATGCCCATTACAACCTCTGTTTCGTTAGAGTGCTCGTGACACTCTCAACGATCTACCACCATCATTCGTGTTCCGATTTACCACTACGAGCACTCGCACGCTCGAGTGGTCACAGTTGTCGATTTTCTGGCTTTTCGGCATTCGGCCGAGTCACAGAATATTGCAAGCATTCATGTAGAGGGGTGTGAGATTACACATCTGTTTACGATTTGCGGTACTCGGCACTATTTCTAGAACATCTGAAATCAATATTGACTAACAGTTAGTGTAAGTCCTTAATACAACAACTTCCAAGCATTAAGATTGATAAAACAATCTACATCACTTACCAACAATCCAAGAATTTTGCAGCAAGGGAAGAATGTATAATCGATTCTTTGGTTTAAGCCCGTCGGGTCCCTTGCAACGTTGAAACCGAGAAGAAATGTTGGCCATTAAAACTCACATCCAAACTTAAAATGATAGAAACCTTTCAGCTTGAGTAAGAACAACCCAATAATAAACCCCATCACCTACATTCGGCCATTACCTTACTTACCAACCAACTTCCGAAAACTAAGGCTAGGAGAACGATGAGTGGTAGAAGAGAATGACTTGATTCGGCCTTAGTTAAAAAGAGCAAAAGTGAGAGATTCAGTTTCAGAGAAAAGACAAGAAAGAAAAATTAGAGGAAGACACCATACCTTAGGCCGAAATGAGCCGAATGGGAGAAGAGATTCAACACAAGTAGCAAACATTCAGGACCGAGATTTGGCTATGAAGTTAACCAAAATGAAGAACCCAAGGATGAGAAGAAACAAAGTAAGCCAATCGAAAGCTAGAAGAAGAAGAGTAGAGGTTTCGGCTATGGTGTAGAATAAAACGCAAATGGGAGGAGATGGAGGGTGTGTTTCGGTCAAAAGGTGAATAGGTAATAGATAGAGATAACAAAGTATGAAAGCTAAACAAAAGAGAGAAAAGATGAACCTGGAAGAAGTTCGGCACAAGCAAAATGAGGAAAAGAGGACCCGAATTCCTATAGTCAAAGTACTCACAATGGTACACTCCTCAAAAATGAGTTTGAAAAAAAATGGCACTAGCTCCTGATCATTAGATTTTAGAGTTTTAAATTTATATGAATGAGAATGATCGAACCTGCAAACTAACTCTGACAATGATTGAGGCAAGTGCACCTATTGAACAGTACTATAGCTTAGGCAAGACCGGATTGTCGAACCCAAAGGAACTAAAAGTACTAATACTAACTTTCTTTTTATTATTTAGCCTAAAATAAGTGAAGTTGTTATCTAATATAAAATTAGCTAACTACTAATCTAAAGACTCAAGACAAAAAGAACGAATTGGGGAAATACTGTTGGGAAAACTCAGTTGATTACGACGATACCCTAGAAAGAATCCACCTAGACTTCACTTGTTATCTAACACTAAACCAGACGATTTCTTCACTTGACTTGATCCTTAAGATTCCCTAAGTTATATTAAACCCTCTCTCGAGGCGAATAACGTCTAACCCTAGGTTTAAATCTCTTTCTAATTAAAACCCCTAGAATCGCATTAACTCGATCTATGGACTCCCATATTAGGTTTCACCCTAATCAGGCAAAATATCGTCACCCTATCTCTAGGCGCATGATCAACTCCGCTTAATTATGCTAGATCTACTCTTAAGCAGGGACTTTTGCTCCTCCACCTAAGCACATCCAACTTGAATCAATATCCTAGAAATATTAACACAAGAATTAAGTACACATAGTTAAGAACAAATCAAGTATTTATCATATAGTTCAGAAAACAATAACAAGATCCGTCTTAGGTTTCATCCCCTTTAGGTATCTGAAGGGTTTAGTTCATAATAATAAAAGAAAACATCTCAGAAGAAAAGATAAAACAAAACATAAGAAATCCCTAAAACCCCCTGAAGGAATTGAAGGAGAGATCCGCCGTCTTGAGTAGAATTCCGGCTTCTTGAGATGGATCAACTGGCTATCTTCGAGTGATTCCCATAAATCTGACCTTTTCGGGTTTGGCTCCTTGGCCTAGCTAACTGCCCCCTTTCAGGTTGCACTTAGGGGGTTTATATAGGCTTTCGAAATAGGTTTCTTTGGCCCTAAGTATCCTTTTCCAGTTAAAATTGCTCTTTGCCACGACAGGGAC
The DNA here is from genome assembly GCA_005393395.2 of Gossypium australe. Lineage (NCBI taxonomy): Eukaryota > Viridiplantae > Streptophyta > Magnoliopsida > Malvales > Malvaceae > Gossypium > Gossypium australe. The sequence continues at coordinate 37,530,065 of CM016615.1, read as the reverse complement.
ACGGCCATGTCACACAGCTATGTGAACAGTCTTTAAGCCGTGTTTAGACTTCTTTAATGGGGCACGGCTGTGTGAATCGGGATCAGGCCGTGCTCTAGTTGCTCAATGAAGCACGGCCGTGTGGGCTTAAGTCCAGGCCGTGTCGATTTCCTCTTTGGCCCAATTTGGTTCGTTTTAGGCCCGTTTCTCGTTCTTTCCATCCTTGGGTGCTTTCCGAGTATAAGACATGAAAAGATAGGATTAAAAGCACCTTTTTACATGAATCAAGGAATAAATCATCTGGAAGTATGCTGAATGTGGGATTAAAATATGTTACTTTTACGGTTTATCACATACCCCCATACTTAAGCTTTTGCTTGTCCTCAAGCAAAATTCTCAACTCACAATTAAAACGAACTTTCCATGATTCATAATTCCTATCAACAATGTCTCATCATAATTCATAGATAATTTATACATGGATGACCTAACTCGAAGAGTCCTAAAGCTTCAAACAATATAAGTCATACATTTGTATTCACAAAAACGTAGGTGTTTCCCCTTATCTGAATAATTACCCTTAATTCAAAACCTACAAGGACTGACATCCTCACAAAAGATTCACTCAAATCACTCGAAGTGTTTAAGGTTCAGGAAAAGAGCACTCAAAAGTTGAACCTGAAAAGTTAATCCCACAGGCTTGCCTGAAAATCAAATTTCCACCACTGTAAAATGAGATGATAAACAGATCAAAAGGTCTTTAACAGGGTTGTAACGGGGCTAGGGTTAAAGGTGTGGATAAAGGCAGAATTAGAAGGTTAGAATCGAGACTGACCTGACAAGTTACCTATCTAATAATAAGTAAGTACATCAACTAAAAAGTAATAATCATAATAATACGAGCTTTTCTTTTGATAAATAGACTTTTAACTGTATAAGCTCACTTTTCATATTACTAATACTGAATATACTTCGAATTTTTTTTAAGAAAAAATCAAGTAATAAAAGATAAATTCAACTACTGAAATAATATAATTAGGTAACTAATCAAATCAAATCTCGATATAAAGGTAGTCAAAAGGAATGGCGATAACAAATACAATGGGTTTTGGGGTAATATTAGTGGGTGAGTCAATAAAAAGGGTTGTTAGGATCAACGGGGTTCACTAGGGGTTAATTATGGAGGTAGGCTTTTTAGTGGAGTGAGTGGGTTAAAACCTAGGTGCCTTTATCATCTCGGTATATCAAATCATAGGTGTGGTCTCAACATGTATAATCGAGGCAAGTTTTAGAATAACAGTTCAATGTTGACACACTCATAATCAATAAAGTGAGCATGAAAAAGAATATATGCTCTATAAGGCTCAAAATCTCACAAAAATTATGGGTGTTTTTTACATCAACCTCGTAAATTTTAAATTTCAAGGTAACATTCAGATTTAGGTAGACAACCTATTCAAAAAATTTTATTCTGAAAAATAGACTTATCATGCTTGATTCTTTAATATTCTTTTAATTTAATCATCAATGCACAATTAACTATGGCTTACTCAGAAATACGTCAATAAAGATCATAATTCATCAGAAATTTCATCCTAATTAGTAATATGAGAAAATTACTTAAGAACAGAATATAATTCAGGGATTTGAGAATAATGAAAAACAGTTTGGCATTTTTATCCTCAGGGATTGAGAATAATGCAAAAAGTTAGGCACTTTTACCCCCCACACTTAAGATGTACATTGCCCTCAATGTAAAAAGATAGATAATAACAGTTATTCGATAATCAAAAGAGAGGGGAAAAAGTGACACTTCCTGAATTATGGATGGATTCCTTAGAGGATGTGGAGAATACGTTGGAGGTGTCGTCTTTTGTTGTGGCGGTTACTAACGAGCTCTGCGCTAGATGAAGAAATTGGGGAGCTCGTGAAGAATTAGCCAGGATTTATTAAGACACATTTAAAATAAACTAAATATATAATTAAGGACAAGAAAACGAAAGAGAAGGAAAATAAAAAGTAAAATAAAATTAAAAGAAAAGATGGATGGACTGATGAGTCCTTATTGTTGGATGGTTCGCGAGGTGGGTGTGACCTCTAAGGCTGCGGAGGTGCTAGCGGTGGCGGAAGTGGCGTGGCTATGGTCGTGGTCGTGGTGATTCCCTAGTAGCCTTTTGAACCTGACACTAAGAAACTAAAATAAATTAAACTAGATTAAGCATAAGATTGTCAAAGGGAAGGAAATTGAAGCAAAAGAGAAAAGAAAAATAGAAACTAAATGGTCTCAAAGACCCTTGGCTTGTTGTTTGGGTGAAGCGGCCGGCATGAACTTATGTATAGGGGTCTCCCTTGAGGAGACTATGCTTGCTTTCTTCTGCTTCTTCGTCATGGCTTTGGTGTGGCCCTAGAGTTATAGAGACTTGCTATGGAGAGGGGAATCTAAGAAAAGGGAATAAGAAAAGAGGGGGAAAGTAAATGAGAATAATGGGGAGGGGGATTGGTGTTTAAATAGAGGCTCAATTCTGGTACTCCCCCACGCCCATGGACCGAGGGCGTGTCATTTCACACGGCCGCCTCGCACGACCGTGTGTCTAAGCCTGTTGATTTTCTATGCCCATTTTTCAGCTAGCCATGCTCGTTTCTGATAAGTCAGTATCGTCCACGGCCGCCTAGCACGGCCGTGGCGCTTTGTCGGTGCCCGTGGTGGGGTGGTTGGGTCCGTGATTTTGAAAATTAGTTGGGATTTGATTTGTATCGCCTCTTCTATGTCAGTACGGAGATTCTATACTTCCACACGGTCACGGCCACAGCCGTGTGCAAGACCGTGTGGTTTGGAAATCTGCACTTTTGGTTAGTTCACTACTAGGTAGAAAGAAAAGTAGAACAGAAAATAAATTGAAAGCAGAATGTGAAAATAAATTGTGTTAGTGCTTGGGTTGCCTCCCGAGAAGCGCTCATTTATAGTCTTAAGCTAGACTTTCCTCGTATTTGAAAATTCAGGGAGGTTTAAAGGTTTGAATATCTTCCCTCATGCGTACATTTCTATTTTCTTGATAAAGTTTGAGTCAAGAAACGTGTACCTTAAAAGTGATGAATATGGGGTTGCTTACCTCGACTGTTCCGTATGGGAAGAAATTGTGCACCTCAAGGGGGATTTCTTCGTTTGCTTTCAGGTCTGGCATGGTGATTCGAGGATCTGATTTATCTAACAGTACCTGGTCTCCTATTTTGAAGTGGTTTGATGTACCTACGAGCTCTTTTGGTGGCTCATTCGATTTTTCTTTGTGCGGTTCTGGTTCCTCTTTAAAGTGTGTCTTCCACTCTTCTAATCTGCCGACCTTAAGGCTTCATTCCTTGTGTAATTCTTCTGTGTTGGCACGAGGTCCATGATTTGGCTTAGGTTTGTATCCTTGTGGTGTTTCTTGTGGTGAAAGTTGAACAATCTGGTTATTAACTGAATTTGCTTTTTCACCTTCGTCAATTGTTGTCCTGGACGAGTCAAGAGCTTGTAAACTGATCGATTCATTATCTACCTGAAGTATGAGTTCTCTTGTGCTAACATCAATTTTAGTTCGAGCAGTTGCTAAAAAGGGTCTTCCTAAAATTAAGGGAATCGAATTATCCTTATTCATGTCTAAGACAACAAAATCTACTGGGAAAACGAATTTATCAATTTTTACAAGAACATCTTCGATAATACCCCTAGGAATTCTAACAGTTTTATCAGCTAATTGAATGCTCATCCTAGTTTGTTTCGGTTTCCCTAGACCTAGTTGTTTAAACATTTTATAAGGCATGACATTTATACTTGCCCCTAAATCAACTAATGCATTATCAACAGTTAGTCTACCAATTAAACATGGAATTGTAAAAATCCCTGGATCTTTTTGCTTCCGCAGTAGTCTATTCTGTAACATTGCTGAGCATACTGCGTTTAATTCCACATGTGGCTCATCGCCTAATTTGCGCTTGTTTGTCAAAATCTATTTTAAAATTTTCCTCGAATCTGGCATCTGAAAAAGAGCTTCAAGAAGAGGTAATTTGATATGTAATTTCTTTAAAAGTTTAAGAAACCTACCGAACTGTTCCTCTGTATCGTCCCTCTTTATTACTTCGGGATAAGGTATGCGAGGTTGATACTCTTTGATTACCGGTTTTGGCTTTTCCTGTGTCACCTCTACTTTACATTCTTTTACCTCATTTCCTTGTATTGAATTGGGTTCATCTAACCCTATACTATCATGAGCTGTGATGGCTTGAATTTGCTCCTTTGGGTTAATCTCAGTGTTGCTTGGTAGACGCCCTTGCAGTCGTTCGAACATTAACTTTACAAGTTGTCCAACTAACTTAGTAAGTTCCACAACTTGGCTCTTGATCTCTTCAATTGATGTTAGTTGGTTTGTTTCAGTGTTTTGGAAACGGTTTTCAATGGCTGCCATGAATTTTGTCAGCATCTCTTCAAGGTTCGGCTTCTTTTCCCGTGGATAGGAATGATTTTGGAAATTTTGAGGAGGTTGTTGTCTTTGATTTCCTTGATTTCCTTGACCTCCCCATGTAAAATTTGGGTGGTTCCTCCATCCTGGATTATAAGTATTACTATAAGGGTTATTATTAGATATGAAATTATTACCTATATAGTTCATCTGTTCGCTCTCTGCGCCCGGTTGGTAGGGTGGGTACTCAGGATTCTCCACAGTTCCACTTGCGTCACACTGCATTACTGGATGTGCCTGCAAAGAACACAAACTATCAAGCTTTTTATTCAACATCTCTACCTGTGTTGATAGCATGGTTACTGCATCGAGGTTAAAAACTCTGGCCGATTTAGTTGGTTTGGTCCTTGTAACCTGCCACTGATAGTTATTCAGTGACATCTCTTCATTAAACTCGTAGGCTACTTCAGGAGTTCTATTGTTCAGGGTTCCATTGGCGGCTGAATCAATTAGTTGCCTTGTTGAAGGGTTCACACTGTTATAGAAAGTTTGGACTTGAAGCCATAAGCATAAACCATGGTGCGGACACCTTCTCAAGAGATCCTTGTATCTCTCCCATGCATCGTATAATGTCTCTAAATCCATCTGCACAAACGAAGAGATATCATTCCATAATTTGGCCGTTTTGGCCAGTGGAAAATATTTTAATAAAAATTTTTCGATCATTTGATCCCACGTAGTGATTGACCCTCGTGGTAACGAGTTTAACCACTGTTTGGATTTATTCCTTAATGAAAAGGGAAATAACCGAAGATGTATGGCATCATCAGAAACGCCATTTATTTTGAAGGTATCACAGAACTTCAAAAAATTAGCTACATGAGTGTTTGGGTCTTCGTCCTGCAAACCATCAAATTGAACAAATTGTTGAATCATTTGTATAGTGTTAGACTTTAATTCAAAATTATTAGCAGCTATAGCAGGCCTAACAATACTCGATTCTGCTCCTGTTAAATGAGGTTTAGCATAATCGTACATAGTACGCGGAGCATTACTTTCTCCCACATTTTGTGGTGGTGGATTATTCTCGTCCATCCCTTTAGTAAGATTGAATCTGTTTTCGCACTCTTCTTTTGTGTAATTTAGGGCTCGCCTAATTTCTCTACGATTCCTGCGAGCGGTTACTTCAATATCACTGTCATATACTAATGGTCCTTTCGGGTTCCTTCTAGTCATAAACTAGAGGTACCTGCTGAGAAAATAAAGAAAATTTAGCAAAATCAAAATTTAACCTAAAGATAAAAAAAGTAAATTGCGGAAAATAAAAATAATGGCTAAAATAATAAAAATAGAGTTTTCTTAATATTTTAGTTCCCCGACAACGGCGCCAAAAACTTGATTGTTAGATTTCAGAGTTTTAAATTTATATGAATGAGAGTGATCGAACCTGGAAACTAACTCTGACAACGATTGAGGCAAGTGCACCTATCGAACAGTAACATAGCTTAGGCAAGACCGGATTGTCGAACCTAAAGGAACTAAAAGTACTAATACTAACTTTCTTTTTATTATTTAGCCTAAAATAAGTGAAGTTGTTATCTAATCTAAAATTAACTAACTACTAAGCTAAAGACTCAAGACAAAAAGAACGAATTGGGGAAATACTGTTGGGAAAACTCAGTTGATTACGACGATACCCTAGGAAGAATCCACCTAGACTTCACTTGTTATCTGACACTGAACCAGATGATTTCTTTACTTGACTTGAAACCCTATCTCGAGGCGAATAAAGTCTAACCCTAGGTTGATTAATTTAAATCTCTTTATAATTAAAACCCCTAGAATCGCATTAACTCGATCTATGGACTCCCATATTAGGTTTCACCCTAATCCGGCAAAATCTCGTCACCCTATCTCTAGGCGCGTGATCAACTCCACTTAATTATGCTAGATCTACTCTTAAGCAGGGACTTTTGCTCCTCCAACTAAGCACATCCAACTTGAATCAATATCCCAGAAATATTAACACAAGAATTAAGTACACATAATTAAGAACAAATCAAGTATTTATCATATAGTTCAGAAAACAATAACAAGATCCATCTTAGGTTTCATCCCCTTCAGGTATCTGAAGGGTTTAGTTCATAATAATAAAAGAAAACATCTCAGAAGAAAAGATAAAACAAAACATAAGAAACCCCTAAAACCCCTTGAAGGAATTGAAGGAGAGATCCGCCGTCTAGAATTCCGGCTTCTTGAGATGGATCAACTAGCTATCTTTGAGTGATTCCCACAAATCTGACCTTTTCGGCTTGGCTCCTTGGCCTAGCTAACCGCCCCCTTTCAGGTTGCACTTAGGGGGTTTATATAGGCTTTCGAAATAGGTTTCTTTGGCCCTAAGTATCCTTTTCCGGTTAAAATTGCTCCTTGCCATGATAGGGACATGGCCATGTCACACACCCGTGTGAACAGTCTTTAAGCCGTTTTCGGACTTCTTTAATGGGGCACGACCGTGTGAATTGGGATCAGGTCGTGTTCTAATTGCTCAATGAGGCACGACCGTGTAGGCTTAAGTCCAGGCTGTGTCAATTTCCTCTTTGGCCCAATTTGGTTCGTTTTAGGCCCATTTCTTGTTCTTTCCATCCTTGGGTGCTTTCCTGAGTATAAGACATGAAAAGAAATGATTAAAAGCACCTTTTTACATGAATCAAGGAATAAATCATCCGAAAGTATGCTGAATGTGGGATTAAAATATGTTACTTTTATGGTTTATCAGCTCCCCCACTCAAACCGAATAAGCCTTCACCAATGACCACTTCCCGCACACGGCACCCTCCTTCACACACCTCACATTCGGCCAAACTCTCCCACTCCCCTATATCCCACAATCCTCTCCTCTTTTTGCTCCACCATTCACTCTCCACTTCCCATTCAAACTAATTTAATTGAGTCTCCATTCCCCCTTGCAGAGTTCTAGCTGAACTCTACTTCTTCCACCTGCTTAGCACAAAATAAAACCTTAATTTTTGGCACTTGTGGGATTCGAACCCCTTTCCCCTTGCCTCACAAGTGACGCCACTACCACTCCACCACAAGCTCCCTTGTGCTAGCAAATTACCACCAAATTTCCTTAAGTCATGCTTCCAACAGCCCTTCTCCACTAAAGAGCCAAAAACCAAAATTTTCCCAAGGTTTGGGCTCGAACCCGAGCCTCCCTAGAACCCCCAAACACACCCAAATAACAAGCTAAACAAGCCAACACATGCAATTGTGCAAAAATTCTAGACCCCTAATTTTAGGATGTTACATCATCATTGCACAATTATCAATGACTTAATCCAAAACATATCAATAAAATTCATAAGTCAATAGAGGTTTCATTCTAATAGTAAAATGAGAAAATTACTTAAGGGCAAGACATAATTCAGGGATTTGAGAATAATGCAAAAAGTTAGGAACTTTTCAATAAAATTCACCCCCACACTTAAGATGTACAGTGCCCTCAATGTACAAAGATATATATATCTAGAGATTAATATCATGAAATCATAAGATATAGGGAGAAGTGAAACTTTCTAAATTTTGGATGGATTCCTTGAGTTGGTAGTGGAGATATTTGATTCAGAGGTGAAAGATAAGTTGGAGGAGGCGTCTCTGGTGGTGGTATGGTGGCCGCCAACAATCTCTGCGCTAGATGAAGAAATTGGGTAACTCGTGAAGAATTAGCCAAGAATTAATAAGAATAATTCAAAATATACGAATTATAAATTTAAAGAAAAAAAGATAAAAAGAAAGAGTGCAAAAAGTAAAATAAAATAAAAAAAAGATTAATGGACTGAAAAGTCCTTATTGTTAGATGGTTCGCAACGTGGGTATGATTTCTAAGGGCGTGGTGTGGTGATTCCCTAACAGCCTTTAGAACCTAAATCAAAGAAAATAAAATAAAATAGACTAAATTAAGCATAAGAGAAATAAAGAGAAGGAAAATAAAGGAGAAGGGAAAAGAAAAAGAAAAATTAAATGGACTCAAATGTCCTTGGCTCGGTGAATCAATGAAGCGGCCGGCATGAACTTATGTAATTCGGTCTCGTACAGGGAGACTGTGTTGTGGTCCGTTCGCTTCTTCTACATGGGAATGGTAATGTTGGCCTTGCCTTTGGGCATTGAAGTGATAGTGGTAAGGATGGTGAAGAGAAATTATGGTGGCTAGGGTTGAGAGGAAAGGGGTTTGGTGAGGAAAGTGTGCGGAAAATGGGGTTTATATAGAAATGAGGATCTGGTGATTTCCCACGCCCGTGTACCTTGGACGTGTTAGGTCACACGGCCGTATCGCACGACCGTGTTGTGCTTCGTTCATTTCTCCCACGCCTGTGTGTAGGTCGCCACCCGAGAAGCGCTTGTTTATAGTCTTAAGCTAGACTTACCTTTCATTCGCACATTCATGGTGGTTTGAGGAGTTGAAACTCCTCACCCCTGCTATCAGTTCTAAGATTACTATATAGTTCGAGTCGAGTAGCGTTTACCATAAAAGTGCCAAACTTTGGATTGGTTACCTCGATTGTTCCGTGTGGGAAGATATTCAGTACCTCAAAAGGTATTTCCTCTTTTGTATCAAGGTCTGAAGTGGCGATTCGAGGGTCTGTTTTATTCAAAAATGAAAATAAAAATATGAATATTAATGAGGTTAGTGCTCGGGTTGCCTCCCGAGAAGCGCTTGTTTATAGTCTTAAGCTAGACTTACCTTTCATTCGCACATTCATGGTGGTTTGAGGAGTTGAAACTCCTCACCCCTGCTATCAGTTCTAAGATTACTATATAGTTCGAGTCGAGTAGCGTTTACCATAAAAGTGCCAAACTTTGGATTGGTTACCTCGATTGTTCCGTGTGGGAAGATATTCAGTACCTCAAAAGGTATTTCCTCGTTTGTATCAAGGTCTGAAGTGGCGATTCGAGGGTCTGTTTTATTCAAAAATGAAAATAAAAATATGAATATTAATGAGGTTAGTGCTCGGGTTGCCTCCCGAGAAGCGCTTGTTTATAGTCTTAAGCTAGACTTACCTTTCATTCGCACATTCATGGTGGTTTGAGGAGTTGAAACTCCTCACCCCTGCTATCAGTTCTAAGATTACTATATAGTTCGAGTCGAGTAGCGTTTACCATAAAAGTGCCAAACTTTGGATTGGTTACCTCGATTGTTCCGTGTGGGAAGATATTCAGTACCTCAAAAGGTATTTTACTCGTTTGTATCAAGGTCTGAAGTGGCGATTCGAGGGTCTGTTTTATTCAACAATACCTGATCTCTGATCTTAAAGTTGTTTGTCCCACGGAATGGCGTTGGTTCTGCTTTGTGTATTCCTAGTTTCTCCTTGAAATGTGTCCTCCACTCATCTAGTTCATCGATCCGAAGCATTCGTTCCTCATGAGTTATTTCCTTTTTGGCATGGGGTCTAGGATCTGGCTCAAGTGTGTAGTTCCATGGTGCTTCCTGAAAAGAAGGTTAAACCGAATGGTCATTAATAGAATTTATTTTCTCACCTTGATTGCTTGATGTCCTAGCCGAGTCAAGAGCCTGAAGAGTGATCGTTTCGTCACCTACACGGAGTATGACTTCTCCTATACCAACATCAATTTTAGTTTTAGCAGTTGCTAAAAAGGATCTTCCTAAAATTAAAGGAATATTATTGTCCTCATCCATGTCTAAAACGACAAAGTCTACTGGGAATATGAATTTGGCAATTTTCATGAGTACATCTTCAATTATATCCCTAGGAATTCTAATAGTTTTATCAGCTAATTAAATGCTCATCCTAGTTTGTTTGGGTTTCCCTAGACCTAGCTGTTTAAACATTTTATAAGGCATAACATTGATACTTGCCCCTAAATCAGCTAAAGCATTATCAACAGATAAACTACCAATTAAGCATGGAATTGTAAAACTCCCTGGATTTTTTAATTTTCGTGGTAGTTTATTTTGTAGAATTGCTGAGCACAATGCGTTTAGTTCCACATGCGACTCTTCGTCTAACTTCCGTTTGTTTGTCAAAAGCTCTTTTAAAAACTTCCTTGAATCTGGCATCTACGAAAGAGCTTCAAGAAATGGTAAGCTAATATGTAATTTCTTTAAAAGTTTAAGAAATTTACCGAATTGTTCGTCTGTGTTGTCTTTCCTTATCGCATTGGGGTATGGCACACGAGGTTGGTATTCTTTAATTACCGGTTTTGGTTTGTCATGGCTTACCTCAACCTTACCTTCCTCTACCACATTCTCTTGCCTTAATTTGGGCTCATCTAACCCTTCACTATCATGAGTTGTTACGGATTGAAGTTGCTCATTTGGGTTTGTTTCTGTGTTACTTGGCAAGCTGCCTTGTGGTCGTTCTGAGATCAACTTAGCAAGCTGTCCTAATTGGTTCTCGATCCCTTGAATCGATGCTTGTTGATTTTTAAGTGTTGTCTCGGTGTTTTGGAAACAAGTTTCTGACACCGCGATGAATTTTGTTAGCGTCTCTTCAAGGTTCTGCTTCTTTTCTTGTGGGTAGGTTTGCTGTTGGAAGCCTTGGAGGGGTTGTTGTCTTTGGTTTCCTTGACCACCCCATGAGAAATTGGGGTGGTTCCTCCAACATGGACTATAAGTATTACTATAAGGGTTATTTTGAGGTCCTGTATTATTACCCATATAGTGAACTTGCTCGTTTTCAGCGCTTGGGTTGTAAGGTGGATATTCTGTACTGCTCATCCCTCCTCCATTCATCTCGCACTGCATAGTTGGATGTACCTACGGAGAACCACATAAACCATCAAGCTTTTTATTTAACATCTCTACCTGATTTGATAGCATGGTTACTGCGTCGAGGTTGAAAACACTGGCGGCTTTTGTTGGCCTTGTCCTCGTGACTTGCCACTGATAGTTATTCAATGACATCTCTTCAATGAATTCATAGGTAGCCTCAAGTGTTTTGTTATTCAGGGTTCCGCTGGCGGCTGAATCAATCAACTGCCTAGTTGAGGGGTTCACACCGTTATAAAAGGTTTGGACTTGTAACCATAAGCGTAACCCATGGTGTGGGCACCTTCTCAGAAGATCCTTGAATCTTTCCCATGCATCGTAAAGTGTCTCTAAATCCATCTGCACAAAAGAAGAGATATCATTCCTCAACTTAGCCATTTTAGCCAGCGAAAAATATTTTAACAAAAAATTTTCGATCATTTGTTCCCATGTAGTGATTGATCCTCGTGGTAACGAGTTCAACCACTGTTTAGCTTTGTTCCTCAACGAAAAGGGAAACAACTGAAGACGAATGGCATCATCAGAAATGCCATTTATTTTGAAAGTATCACAAAATTGTAGGAAATTCGCCAAGTGATTATTTAGATCTTCATCTTGCAAACCATCAAACTGAACAAATTGTTGTATCATCTGAATTGTGTTAGGTTTCAGTTCAAAATTATTTGTAGAAATAGCAGGTCTAACAATACTTGACTCAGTTCCTGTTAAATTAGGTTTAGCATAATCATACATAGTACGAGGAGCATGATTTTCGGCCACCACCGGAGGTAGCGGATTATTATCAGCCATCTCTTCGGTAGCTTCACCTTATTTCTCTTCTGTTTCTGCGAACGGTACCTTCTATATCGCTGTCAAAAATCAAGGGTCCTGACGGGTTCCTTCGAGTCATAAACGAGAAAAACCTATCAGAAGCAAAGAAAGGAAAATAAAAATATAAAAATAAATAAAAATAACGGCTAAAGTAATAAAAATCAAGTGTTCCTAATATCTTAGTCCCCGGCAACAGCTCCAAAAACTTGATCGTGTCTGAAAGTCTTAATATTTATATAATGAATGATCAAGCCTAGAAATTGACTATGACAACGATTGAGGCAAGCGCACCTATCATTTGGTAGTATAGCTCTGGCAAGACCGAAAATCTCGTATCCTCAAGGACCAAAAGTACTAGTAATTACTATCTTTTTTATTATTTAGCCTAAGAATTAAGGGAATTGTTGTTTAATCTAAAACTAACGAATTACTAAGCTAAAGATGCTAAGACACAAAGAGTGAATTTGGGAATTACTTTCGAGAAAACCAATTGATTAAGACAATACCTGAGGAAGAATCCACCTAGACTTCACTTGTTATTTAACTCTGAACCAGACGATTTATTCACTTGACTTGATCCGTAGGATTCCCTAATTTATATTAATACCTCTCTCGAGGCTACTAATGTCTAACCCTAGGTTGATTAATTGAAATCTCTTTCTAATTAAAACCCCTAGAATTGCATTAACTCGATCTATGGACTCCCATATTAGGTTTGACCCTAATCTGACAGATTTTCGTCGTCCTATCTCTAGGAGTGCGATCAACTCCGCTTAACTATGCTAGATCTACTCTTAAACAGGGACTTTTGCTCCATTGCCTAAGCACATCAATACTTGAATCAATATCCTGAAATATCAAAGCAAGAATTAAGAACACATAATTAAGAACAAATTAAGTATTTATCATATAGTTCAGAAAACAATAACAAGATCCGTCTTAGGTTTCATCCCCCTTAGGTATTTAAGGGGTTTAGTTCATGTTTATAAAAGAATACATCTCAGAAGAGAGTTTAAAACAAAACATAAGAAAAACCCTAAAACCCCCTGAAGGAAATTAAAGGGAAGATCTTCCATCTTGAATATGATTCCGGCTTCTTGATGAATCAACTGGCTGTCTTCGAGTAAATGCCACAATTTAACCCTCTCTGGCTTGGCTCCTCGGCCTACCTGAACGCTTAGGTTGCCCTTTAGAGTGTTTATATAGGCTTTTGGAATATCTTTCTTTGCCTCTAAGTACCCTTTTCCGAGTAGAATTAAAACAGGTCACGTCAGGGACACGCTCGTGTAAATCGAGTCCAGGCCGTGTTTGGATCTACTAAAGAGGCACGGCTGTGTGGATTTCTCCAGGACGTGTGAATTTCGTACTTTGGCCCATTTTCTCCGTTTTTGGCCCCCTTCTCGTTCTTTTCATCCTCCGATGCTCTCCTAAGTATAAAACATGAAATTAAAGAATTAGGAGCATCAAATTCCACAATTCAGGGGACAAATCATCCAAAAGTATGCCAAATGTGGGATTAAAATATGTACATATTACGGTTTATCATTAGGTTATCAAAATCTATTCCAAATTAAAAATTTTCCATTCTCATATCTAACATCCTTATAATGGACCTACGAGGCCTAAACATACTTCCAGAAGGTTTTGGAAAAAAATCGGACACTTTTACACACTTAGAAAAATTTTACCTAAATATGGGCCACACGCCCGTGTGAAATGGTACACGCCCGTGTGAGCGGGCCGTGTGGTCACACACGCCCAGGTCCCTCACCCGTGGTCGACACTGACTTATTTCGCACGGCCAGACACACGCCCATGTTCCTAGCCCTTGCCCCTTACACAGTCTCGACACGCCAGTGTCTTAGCCCTTGTGCCAAAACCTTGGCATTTTGTTTATGACGTCATCATCTCACAAAGGTCACACGGCCAAGGCAAACGCCCGTGTCTTTAGACCGTGTGTCGAATTAAATTCCAATTTAAAGGTGCAGACTTCACAAGGCTTGGGCACTGTAAGAGTATGCCCAAAGATCAATCATGAGATGGTTGTAATAACATACTTTATTTACCATATTTATTAATATAAAGCGTTGTCATTATTATTTCAGTTTTTCTTTCTGTGTGTATAGATAAACTGTTTTATAATAATGTCCTGAGAATAATATGATTATTCTTAAAAGATCCTTAGTCGAGTATTATTGTTGACTAGGACAATAATGATGCATTTAAGACTAACATGTAGTTGATTGATGATAAAGAGTTGTCATTGATATGGAATGTCAAAATCAATGCATGAATATGTGTGTTAGAGAACAACATATTGGATTGACCCGCTATGAGTATGTTTCTTGGATTATTATGTAATTGTCACAACATTACTCATAGTGATTAATATGTATATGATCCTCAGACTTGAGATCATTATTATCCCAGCATCGTGAGTTGTATATTTTGATACAGTCAAACGTACACCGTAACAGGTTGTTCTATAAAGGCTGATGTTGGATATACCACAATCTATGTAGAGGGATATAGTTGATCAATAAAGGATAAGTCCCTCCTACATAATAGGAGTAATATCTTAGGCCACTTGATTGAGTGAGACTAGAAATGCATGGCCATGCTCAAATAAGTTGATATGAGATGTCATACTAATTTGTATATCATAGTCTACTCAAGATATCAAGAAACATGGGATGGACTATGCAAGTGTGACTATCCCATGACTTGTATCCGTTCCAGAGATAAAGGACTTAAGGATTAATGCATAAAAGTTTAATCACGAAAGGTTATGTCGAATCATGACTTCTTGTAACTTAGGTAGCAATGATGCATTGCTAGATGCCACTCATTGTCTGTGACAATAGAATCGTTCTAGTATTACTGCTAACGTTGCAAGAACCTACAGGGTCACACCCTATGGTTGAAATGAACGGAATAAAATATAGTTGGTATTGTGCTTGGTTGTCACATAAATTAAATTAATTAAAGAATTAATTTAATTGGACAATCAAATATTGAACATATTATATGTACAAGGATGTTGTACACATAATGATAACATAATTTTATTAATATATGAATTTGATTCATATATAAATTTAAATAAATATAGTTTACCGAAATCCTTATTATAATTAATGTAATTATAATTTTTAGATATAATTAATGTAATTATAATTTTCGGTATTGTATTTATTTAATCTTGTAATATATTCAAGAAATACCAATTATAAAAGGCCCAATTAAGAAGATACCTATTATAAAAGGCCCAATGAGAAAGGCACCCAATATAAAAGGTATTAAAAGGAGACAAAACTTAATAAGAAAACCCTAAGTGATTGCTTGTTAGGTCTAGCAGCCGTCAAGCAAATAAGCCTCCAAAAACAGTTTTGGAGATTTCTTCCGTTCATAGTCAAACCGGGTGGATTACGTAGAGGCCGACATCGGAAAAGGTTGAGGCTGGATTCGACAGTAGATCAAAACTCTTGTTGCCAAGGCGTTGCTGTCTACTCAGATTGAAGTTTTGGTAAGATCGAAACCTTTATTTCACTCCGATTCGTTCCTCACACATGGATCCATGGTTTGGATCGCCGGATCTAATTTTATTCTGCTGTGCCATGGGGTACCGGCGTTCCAACAGTGGTATCAGAGCCACTTGTGTGATACGAACTCGGGTTTAAATACTTGGGTGATGCAATTGTATGAGATTCATGTTTTGATCTTATTGTATTTTCGATTGTTTAAATCGTTTAAGCATAACCTGATAACTGTTCCTTTCGGTAATTGATTAAATGTTAATCATGGTTTTGTGGCCTACTTGATTTTATGTTATTACTGTTAATTATTAACAAATCTGTAATAATGTGACGGAGGTATTTATAGTTTCCAGTAAGTGTTAACTGGCTAATGGAACAAGGGTTGTTCCGATATGAAACCTCCAGGATTAAAATCCTAAAAACACGTTTCTGTTGATAAAAAGTTATCAAATCGTGAGGTTTCATTTGACTGGGGGTATGCGATTCGTACCGCAGGGGCTCTGCCCCGTACCCCTGGTCCATACTGCGGGGGCTCCGCCCCCGCACCCCTAGTCTATGACGCGGGGGCTCCGCCCCCGCACCCCCGGGGATGAGGATCTGAGGATGGCTCCGGCCGCGGGCCTTCGGCCCGCTTCCTCCGACATCCTCAGACCCTCGCAAAAAATTTGTTAATAAAAGAAATTTATAAACTTGATGGGCCACAAAAGGTTGAAAGGATATTTTATAATTCACCTTAAATATATATATATATATATAGAACTATGTATGCTATTTTTGACATGCATGGTGTTTGAAATGCATAGTTATAGCCCAATGACACATTCGATAAAAGGTTGTATTTTTTTTTAAATACGGCCTGCGTGCCGTGCCTTACTACTATTCTCTTGTATTTCTCTTCTCATCTTATTCCCTCGTATGTAAAACGAGTTTCCGCATATTGTAATTTGCAAGAGTTGCTGTGGGCCAAACGAGAAGGAAGGTGGGACAATGATTGAGAATGATAGCTTGTGAAATGGCTTACACCTTTAGGTTTCTTTTTGGTTTTCCCATTGGCTTGGGTTGAACCACTTTAGTTTATGGGCTATAACTATTGCATTTATTTATTGCTTTATTTATTCATGTATGAGATGCTATGGATGATAATAAACCTTATTGGTAATAAACCCTATTAATTGATGAGATCGATTAGAAGACTAAATGGGCTAAAGTAGACCATAATTGGTGAGATGCAACAACCTTAATAAAATCCCTCTATTAAAATATTAAGTCAAAATGGCCTTCCAATTTTGCCCTCGTTAAGGCCTCGATCAATACTATGTAGGTTCTGCCAAAGCGAAGTACTAGTATTTATCTTGGTTAAACGCGAAGAATAAACAAGTGATATTCGCTGGTTAAAAATTGGTTAATGACTTAACTAGGTTACTCTAATAGGATTAGAAACCTAGAGGCAAGTAAATTGGATAAATCATAAGATGATTAGAACAAGAGTTGTTCACCAAATATTAGGAGTTACATATGATGTAAAGCAAATGTTGCTTACCTAAATAACCATAATCTTAAGAGTAAAGCCAAAGCTGACTTAAGAGGTGGTGAAATATGGATCCCTAACCTACTAGAAATACTTTTGAGAAAGCTTTTCCGAAATTAATATATGAGGGTTATTAATTTTGAAATAAAATAGTAGGAATATCATTTAATAAAGTCTTTTTAATGATTGATATAAAATTGGTAAATTTACTCACATGCATATTTAATTGTTGTAGATATATTATGGCTGCAAACACTAGCACACTCTCATTGCGATCGGTCCTTGAGAAGGACAAATTGAATGGTTTGAATTTTCTTGATTGGTTCCGTAACTTGAGGATTGTCCTTAAACAAGAACGGAAATTATATGTCATTGAACAACCACTTCCTAATGAACCACCCGCTAATGCCTCGAGGGCTGATAGAGACACTTACAAGAAGTATCTCGATGACATGATAGATGTTGGATGTCTTATGCTTGCCACTATGAATCCTGAACTTCAGAAGCAACATGAGGACATGGTTGCTTATGATATGATCGAGCACCTGAAAGAACTTTATCAGGGGCAAGCACGGCAAGAGAGGTTTGATATCTCTAAAGCCCTATTCCAATGTAAGTTGACTGAAGGAAGCCCAGTAGGACCTCATGTCCTTAAGATGATTGGCTATATTGAAAGCCTATCTAAGCTTGGGTTTCCATTGAGCCAAGAGTTGGCCACTGATGTTATTTTACAATCGTTGCCAGATAGCTACAGCCAGTTTGTCCTCAATTTCAATATGAATGAAATTGACAAGACTCTACCACAATTGCTCAGTATGTTACGAACTGCTGAAGGCAACTTGAAAAAGGTTGGACCCAAGCCCATACTGATGGTCCGTAATAACAAGGGCAAGGGAAAGGCCAAAGTTCAAACAAAGCCCAAGGGCAAAGGTAAGCCCAAATTTGGAAAAGGAAAGGCTGCGCTGAAACCTAAAGGTGGGGTGTCTAAGGAAGGAAACTGTTTTCATTGTGGTGTGACTGGACATTGGAAACGGAACTGCCCTGCCTATCTTGAAGAAGTCAAGAAGGCTAAAGCAAGCGGAATGTCTGCTTCAGGTATTTATGTTATTGATATTAATTTATCAACTACTACTTCTTGGGTATTAGATACTGGTTGTGGTTCTCATATTTGTACTTCTGTACAGGGACTACAAAGGAGTAGGACTTTGGCTAGAGGAGATGTGGACCTACGAGTTGGAAATGGAGCAAAAGTTGCTGCATTAGCTGTGGGAACATATACTTTATCTTTGCCTAGTGGACTTGATTTATGTTTAGAGGATTGTTATTTTGTGCCCAGTTTGACTAAAAACATTATTTCAATTTCTTGTTTAGACAAAATTGGTTTTGAGATAATTATTAAGAATAATTGTTGTTCATTTTATCTCAATAATGTTTTCTATGGTTCGGCACAATTGATTAATGGCCTCTATATTTTAGATCAAACGAATCCCATTTACAACATAAATACTAAAAGATCTAAAATAAATGACTCAAATCAAACTTATCTTTGGCATTGTCGTTTGGGCCACATAAGTGAGAAACGCATATCCAAACTCCATAGAGATGGTCTCTTGAATTCATTTGTTTTTGAACAATTTGAAGTATGTGAATCTTGCTTATTGGGAAAAATGACTAAATCTCCCTTTTCTGGAAAAGGTGAACGAGCTAGTGATTTATTGGGCCTAATACATTCTGATGTATGTGGACCAATAAATACACAGGCCAGAGGTGGATTTCACTACTTCATTACTTTCACTGATGATTTCAGTAGATATGGGTATGTTTATCTCATGCGCCATAAGTCTGAGTCCCTTGAAAAGTTCAAGGAATTTAAAAATGAAGTACAAAATCAACTAGGCAAAACTATCAAGTCACTTCGATCTGATCGAGGTGGAGAGTATTTGAGCCTAGAGTTTGATGATCTTTTGAAAGAATGTGGGATTGTCTCACAACTTACTCCTCCTGGTACTCCTCAATGGAATGGAGTATCTGAGAGAAGAAATCGAACTTTGTTAGACATGGTTCGATCCATGATGAGTCATGCTGATCTACCGACTTCCTTTTGGGGACATGCACTTGAGACTGCTGCCTTCACACTAAATCGTGTTCCATCTAAATCGGTTCAAAAGACGCCATATGAGATGTGGACTGGGAAACGTCCTAGTATGTCCTTTATGAAAATTTGGGGTTGTGAAGCTTATGTTAAACGTCAGACGTCTACTAAGCTTGAACCCAAATCTGAAAGGTGTATTTTTGTGGGGTATCCAAAAGAAACCAAAGGATATTATTTTTTTAATCCCACTGAGAACAAAATTTTTGTTGCTCGGACTGGTGTCTTCCTAGAGAAAGAATTTACTTCTAGAAAAGGAAGTGGGAGAAAGATTGAACTTGAAGAAATTCGAGAATCACAAGATACCACTGAACCAGAGATTGAACAACAGCAAATTCCACAAGAAATTGAGGAACAAATAACTGCTGTAGAAACACAACCACCGCGCAGATCTTTAAGAGAACGCCGTGCACCTGAGAGATATGGATTTCTCATTACAACGCATGGTGACGTTCTTCTTATAGATCAAGATGAGCCTAGGACTTATCAAGAAGCGGTGACAAGCCCAGATTCTGAGAAATGGCTTGAGGCCATGAGATCTGAGATGGATTCCATGTATGAAAACCAAGTATGGACCTTGATTGACCCACCCGAAGGGGTTAAACCTATAGGGTGCAAGTGGGTTTTCAAAAAGAAAACAGACATGGATGGTAATGTACAAACATACAAAGGGCGATTAGTCGCTAAAGGTTTTCGCCAAATTCATGGTGTTGACTATGATGAAACCTTTTCTCCTGTAGCTATGTTTAAATCCATCAGGATCTTGCTCGCCATAGCTGCATTTCATGATTATGAAATCTGGCAGATGGACGTCAAAACAGCTTTCCTTAACGGGAAACTTGAAGAGGATGTGTACATGACACAACCTGAAGGTTTTGTAAATCCAAAGGATGCTAGAAAGATATGTAAGCTACAGAGATCCATTTATGGATTAAAGCAAGCTTCTCGAAGTTGGAATCTTCGTTTTAACGATGCAATCAAAGAGTTTGGTTTTATAAAAAATGAAGATGAACCATGTGTTTACAAGAAAGTTAGTGGGAGCACTATCACATTCTTGGTACTATATGTGGATGACATACTTATCATGGGAAATGACATACCTACCTTGCAATCTATTAAGACTTGGTTAAGAAGTTGTTTTTCTATGAAGGACTTGGGCGAAGCCACTTATATCTTAGGAGTCAAGATCTATAGAGATAGATCAAGACGACTACTAGGTCTAAGCCAAAGTACATACATAGATAAAGTACTAAAAAGGTTCAGTATGGAAGAATCTAAAAGAGGATTCCTACCTATGAGACATGGTATTTCACTCTCGAAGGAAATGTGTCCTTCAACTCCACAAGAGAGAGAACGTATGAGTAAAATTCCATATGCTTCCGCTATTGGATCTATCATGTATGCTATGTTATGTACCCGTCCAGATGTCTCGTATGCCTTAAGTATGACGAGCAGGTATCAAGTAGATCCCGGTGAAGGTCACTGGACCACAGTCAAGAGTATCCTTAAGTACTTAAGAAGAACTAAGGATACATTCCTATTATATGGAGGTGAGGAAGAGTTAAGTGTAAAAGGTTACACTGATGCCAGCTTCCAAACCGACAAGGACGATTCTCGATCGCAATCAGGTTTTGTGTTTTGCCTTAATGGTGGTGCTGTGAGCTGGAAAAGTTCAAAGCAAAGTACAGTAGCTGATTCTACAACAGAGGCTGAGTATATTGCAGCCAGTGAGGCAGCAAAGGAAGCGGTTTGGATCAAAAAGTTCATTACTGGACTAGGGGTTGTGCCTAGCATATCAGATGCTATAGAACTCCGATGTGATAACAATGGAGCTATTGCACAAGCTAAAGAACCCAGATCTCACCAGCGATCCAAACATATACTTAGGCGCTACCATCTTATTCGAGAGATTATCGATCGAGGAGATGTAGAAATATGCAGAGTACCTTCAGATGATAACATCGCTGATCCCCTGACCAAGCCTCTGACACAGCAGAAGCATGATCGTCACACTAAGTCGCTTGGTATTAGATATATGAGTGATTGGTCTTAGTGCTAGTGGGAGATTGTAAGAGTATGCCCAAAGATCAATCATGAGATGGTTGTAATAACATACTTTATTTACCATATTTATTAATATAAAGCGTTGTCATTATTATTTCAGTTTTTCTTTCTGTGTGTATAGATAAACTGTTTTATAATAATGTCCTGAGAATAATATGATTATTCTTAAAAGATCCTTAGTCGAGTATTATTGTTGACTAGGACAATAATGATGCATTTAAGACTAACATGTAGTTGATTGATGATAAAGAGTTGTCATTGATATGGAATGTCAAAATCAATGCATGAATATGTGTGTTAGAGAACAACATATTGGATTGACCCGCTATGAGTATGTTTCTTGGATTATTATGTAATTGTCACAACATTACTCATAGTGATTAATATGTATATGATCCTCAGACTTGAGATCATTATTATCCCAGCATCGTGAGTTGTATATTTTGATACAGTCAAACGTACACCGTAACAGGTTGTTCTATAAAGGCTGATGTTGGATATACCACAATCTATGTAGAGGGATATAGTTGATCAATAAAGGATAAGTCCCTCCTACATAATAGGAGTAATATCTTAGGCCACTTGATTGAGTGAGACTAGAAATGCATGGCCATGCTCAAATAAGTTGATATGAGATGTCATACTAATTTGTATATCATAGTCTACTCAAGATATCAAGAAACATGGGATGGACTATGCAAGTGTGACTATCCCATGACTTGTATCCGTTCCAGAGATAAAGGACTTAAGGATTAATGCATAAAAGTTTAATCACGAAAGGTTATGTCGAATCATGACTTCTTGTAACTTAGGTAGCAATGATGCATTGCTAGATGCCACTCATTGTCTGTGACAATAGAATCGTTCTAGTATTACTGCTAACGTTGCAAGAACCTACAGGGTCACACCCTATGGTTGAAATGAACGGAATAAAATATAGTTGGTATTGTGCTTGGTTGTCACATAAATTAAATTAATTAAAGAATTAATTTAATTGGACAATCAAATATTGAACATATTATATGTACAAGGATGTTGTACACATAATGATAACATAATTTTATTAATATATGAATTTGATTCATATATAAATTTAAATAAATATAGTTTACCGAAATCCTTATTATAATTAATGTAATTATAATTTTTAGATATAATTAATGTAATTATAATTTTCGGTATTGTATTTATTTAATCTTGTAATATATTCAAGAAATACCAATTATAAAAGGCCCAATTAAGAAGATACCTATTATAAAAGGCCCAATGAGAAAGGCACCCAATATAAAAGGTATTAAAAGGAGACAAAACTTAATAAGAAAACCCTAAGTGATTGCTTGTTAGGTCTAGCAGCCGTCAAGCAAATAAGCCTCCAAAAACAGTTTTGGAGATTTCTTCCGTTCATAGTCAAACCGGGTGGATTACGTAGAGGCCGACATCGGAAAAGGTTGAGGCTGGATTCGACAGTAGATCAAAACTCTTGTTGCCAAGGCGTTGCTGTCTACTCAGATTGAAGTTTTGGTAAGATCGAAACCTTTATTTCACTCCGATTCGTTCCTCACACATGGATCCATGGTTTGGATCGCCGGATCTAATTTTATTCTGCTGTGCCATGGGGTACCGGCGTTCCAACAGGCACAGGCCCATGTCTTTGGCCGTGCCTCCCACACGGCTGAGACACATGGCCGTGTCTCTGCCCGTGTGTTTACTACAAAGCTTACTCACTTGTAAAACTAACATGCAGGGGACACACGGCCTGGTCACACACCCATGGGACCGACCGTGTGTCACACACGGCCTAGACACACGCCCTTGTGTCTACCCGTGTGGACAGGAACAAGGCTATTTGCCAAGCTCTTTCATCACCCTAATTCACTCAAGTTTAATTCCTCTTCTACCATCAAACCTTGCATACATATTCATAACCAAACAACCCAATCATATACCCTACACAATCATGAATAACCTCATCTTTTCATTGATTAATAGTATTGAGCCATTAACTATGGTCATGTACAAAAGAATTCATCTATAAGGAGCCAATACACACTTGGCCAAAAGAACAAACATTTCACCTAGTCTAGCCCTATACATGCCATACTCACAAAATATACCAAGATGAGCTGATAGTGTGGGTGATATTCCAATTATCTTCGTATCCCGACCCGGCTCTTTGACTCTATAAAATAAGGGAAAAAGCTTTAAAGCTTAATAAGTTTACATGTAAAAAATAAACATCATAACATTTGCTAATCAATAAATAGCATTTCACAATAAGTAAAAGCATCCAACAGTCCAAGATCATGCTTACTCATTCTTTCTTACCACATTCCAACCATATCATAACCAAATGCTCTTATTATTTAACATACACTTCTTTACTTATCACCACAAGACCACATGAAACAACACAACACAATTTCACGATAAGTCACTCTTAGAAATATCAAGCACTCGGTGGTTTCGCACTTAGCCCACCAGTTGTCTTAAATAGGGAGGTAACGCACATAGCCCACCAATTGATAACATAAATGATGGTATCACACACAGCCCATTGTAAATAAGTATTAAGGTGGTATCGCATAGCCCACCAATTGATAGCATAAACGATGGTATTGCACACAGCCCATCGTTATTTATTATGGATAATATTCTACACTTACATATCTATTTCAACATTCATATCCTACCAAGTCCAATTCATTTAAATCATGAGTGACCTCAATCACACAATACTCCAGTAAACAACATGTGTATTTAAGATGCATCGTTTACACATAAACTTACCTCGGTGCAAAATGCGTTAATTTGCGGTTTAATCTGAAACCTTGCCTTTTCCCTAGTCAAGGTTAATTCCACGCTCTTCTTGATCTATAACAATAAAATTTCACTCATTCAATCATTTTATGATCATAATACATCATAATCTCTACTTAGGCAAAAATGACCGTTTTGCCCTTGTACTATGGCAAAATTACAATTTTTCCACCAGCTCGTAAATAATTTTTCATCATATTTTCTCATTAAACAAGCCTAGCTAAACATTTATTACTCTTACAACTACTCATAATTTCAATTATTTCATGCATTTATTACACAATTTCAATCTTTGCATTCAAGTCCTATTTAGGTGTTTTCATGCTAACACCTTTCACAAAAGTTGTTTCTCATCTCACTAACATTCATTTTCTTCCATAAACACTCAGCTAACAACATAACTCTTTCATGGCAAGTCCCTAAACTTTCAACCATTTAACAAATTAGTCCCCTCATTAGCTAGTTTAAGCTTTGGGGACTCCAAAAGTACAAAAATCGTCAAAAATAATCATCAAAAGGATTTACTTGCAAGGATGAGATGTAGCTGAAATTTTCAAGCTTTCAAACCCTTAAACTTGCTGCTATTTTCGGTGGTAGAAGAAAAGAAAATGAAAAGATGATAGCCTTTGTTTATTTTATCTAATTTTATTCATTTAGCCAATTAATGTCACCAACCATTGTCAAATTTTAATTCTCTTGTCCCCCTTGGCCAGCCATCACCTTTAGGAAGGCATAATTGCACTTTAAGGACCTCTATTTTATATTCTATAACTATTTGACACCTCTAGCTTGTAATTTGAATCTTTCGCACTTTATGCGATTTAGTCATTTTTGGCAATTAAGCCTACAATCGCTAAAATTAAAGCACCAAAATTTTCATGCATCAGTATAAACATGTTATAACACATAAAATATTATTAAAATAATTTTCCTCAACCTCGGATTAGTGGTCCTGAGACCACTGTTTCGACTAGCCCCAAAATCGAGCTGTTACACATACATATACATTTATATACTTGATCCTCAAAATGCCAACAAATCAAAGATAAACCTTGTTTAACCAATGACATCTTAGGTACATGATATGACCAAAATAAAAAATATCACCAACACTTGAGACCAAGATTCCCGCTGGATGCTGAAATTGACGATCAAATAAAAAAGTACCTAACTTGTGCTCGAGCAACAAAACTGTACGCTAAGTATAACTTAGTGATATTTGTAACACCCATAGCTCGTTTCATCACCGGATTAGGGTTACAAAGTATTACCATACATTTTATAACATTTAACAACAAGTAACATCAAATTTATCAATTAATTAACAACATTAATAAATCATTTAGACTAAATTCAAACATACACTTATGGGCCTTAAATTGAGCCTACGAGGCCTTAAAAATAGTTTCAAAACAATCAGAAACCAATTTTAAGCAAATCAAAAAGTTTAGGGAAAAATTGAGAAATTTCAAAACAGAGGTCACACGGCCGTGTGGCTGCGGACATGGCAGCGAGTCTATTCCACATGCTCGTGTGACTACTTTACATTCCTATGTACACAGATCGTGTGACTAATTGTGCCGTGTAATATAAGGTCACATGGCTGTGTGGCCAGGCCGTGAAACACTTTTGTGACTGTGTAGCTCAGTGTGACACGACCGTGTTGCCAGGCCGTGTAACTCTTTGTGCCCGTGTGGACCAACCTGCGCCTAACACACTTGTATGGATTTAATCGTGTGTGATACACGGTCGCGTGGCAGCCTGTGCCCCGGGCCATGTGTGCTAAAAAATGACCCAAAACATGCCATTTTCACACCCAATGCTTAGGTACCTAAATCTACTTACTAACATGATAAACCGTAATAGTAACATATATTAATCCCACATTTAGTATGCTTTGGGATGATTTAAGCCTCGATTTATATAAAAAGGTGCTCTTAATCCTTTCTTTTCATGTCTTATACCCAGGAAAGCACCCGAGGATGAAAAGAACTTAAAACAGGCCCAAAACGGAGTAAATGGGCCATATCAAAAAATCCACATAGCTTGGCCCAAAGATCACACGGCCGTGCCTTGTCGAGCATCTAGAACACGGCCTGACCCCTGACTCACACGGCCGTGCCTCATTAAAGAAGTCCGAACATGGTCTGAAGACTAGTCACACGAGCGTGTGACATGGCCGTCTCCCTGTCGTGGCAATGAACAATTTCATTCGGATTTGGATACTTTGGGGCAAAGAAACACATTCCAAGAGCCTATATATACCCCCTAAGTTCATCCTTGAAAGGGGCAGTTAGCTAGGCTAAAGAGCCAAGCCGGAAAGATCAGATTTGTGGGAATTACTCGAAGATACCAGTTGATCCATCCCAAGAAGCCGGAATTCTACTCAAGACGGTGGATCTCTCCTTCAATTCCTTCAAGGAGTTTTAGGGATTTCTTATGTTTTGTTTTATCTTTTCTCTTGAGATGTTTTCTATATTTGTTATGAACTAAATCCTTCAGATACCTGAAGGGGATGAAACCTAGATGAATCTTGTTTTTATTTTCTAAATTATATGATAAATAATTAGTTTTTTCTTAATTATGCAAGCTTAATCCAAATTTGATGTGCTTAGGTGGAGGAGGAATAAACCCTGCTTAAGAGTAGATCTAGCATAATTAAGCGGAGTTGATCGCACGCCTAGAGATAGGGTGACGAGATTTTGCCGGATTAGGGTGAAACCTAATATGGGAGTCCATAGATCGATTTACTGTTATTCTAGGGGGTTATTATTCGAGAAAGAGATTTTCATTAATTAACCTAGGGTTAGACGTTATTCGCCTCGAGAGAGGGTTTAATATACGTTAGGGAGTCTTATGGATCAAACTAAGTAAATAAATCGTATGGTTTAGGGTTAAATAACAAGTGAAGTCTAGGTGGATTCTTTCTGAGGGTATCGTCTTGATCATCTGAGTTTTCCTAAATTTATTTTCCCAATTCATCCTTTTTGTCTTTGTGTTTTTGGCTTAGTAATTAGTTCAGAATATATTAATGCAACTTCACTTATTTTAGGCTAAATAATAAAAAGAAGGTTAGTATTAGTACTTTTAGTTCCTTTGGGTTCGATAATCCGGTCTTGCCTAAGCTATACTACTATTCGATAGGTACACTTGCCTTCAATCATTGTCAGAGTTAGTTTCCAGGTTTGATCATTCTCTTTATAAATTTTAAGACTCTGACTCTAGCGATCAAGTTTTTGGCGCCGTTGCCGTGGAACTAAAATATTAAGAAAACTCTATTTTTATTACTTTAGCCATTATTTTTAATTTTTGCAATTTACTTTTATTTTTTTTTATAATTTAGGTTTTGCTAAATTTTCTTTCTTTTTTCGCAGGTACCTCTAGTTTATGACTAGAAGGAACCCGAGAGGACCTCTAGTATACGACAGTGATATTGAAGCCACCGCTCGAAGAAATCACAGAGAAATCAGGCGAGCCCTAAATTACACAGAAGGAAATCAAGAAGACAGTTCCAATCCTATTGAAGGGATGGACGAGAATAATCCACAACCACATGATGTGGGAGAAAATAATGCTCTAGGTACAATGTTTGATTATGCTAAACCGCATTTAACAGGAGCAGAATCGAGTATTGTTAGACCTGCTATAGCTGCTAATAATTTTGAATTAAAGCCTAACACAATACAAATGATTCAACAATTTGTTCAATTTGATGGTTTGTCGGACGAAGATCCAAACACTCATATAGCTAATTTTTTAGAGTTCTGTGATACTTTCAAAATAAATGGCATTTCTGATGATGCCATACGTCTTCGTTTATTTCCCTTTTCATTAAGGAATAGAGCCAAACAGTGGTTGAACTCGTTGCCACGAGGGTCAATCACCACATGGGAGCAAATGACTGAAAAGTTTTTATTGAAATATTTTCCACTAGCCAAAACGGCCAAATTACGGTTTTGTACAGATGGATTTAGAGACATTATACGACGCATGGGAGAGATACAAGGATCTCTTGGGAAGGTGTCCACACCATGGTCTACCCTTGTGGCTACAAGTCCAAACATTCTATAATGGTGTAAACCCCTCCACGAGACAACTATTTGATTTAGCCGCCGGTGGAACCTTGAACAATAGAACTCCTAAAGTAGCCTACGAGTTCATTGAAGAGATGTCACTGAATAATTATCAGTGGCAATTTACAAGGGCTAAACTGACAAAATCAGCCGGAGTTTACAACCTCGATGCGATAACCATGCAATCAACACAGGTAGAGATGATGAATAAAAAGATTGATAGTTTGTGTTCTTCGCAGGTACATCCAATCATGTAGTGCGGCGCAAGTGGAACCGTGGCGAATCCTGAGTACCCATCCTACCAACCAGGCGCAGAGAGCGAACAGATGAACCATATAGGTAATAATTTCAGATCCAATAATAATCCTTATGGTAATACTTACAATCTAGGTTGGAGGAACCACCCAAATTTATCATGGGGAGGTTAAGGAAATCAAGGAAATCAAAGGCAACAACCTCCTCAAAATTTCCAAAATCAGCCATATCCGCAAGAGAAAAAACCAAACCTCGAAGAGATGCTAACGAAGTTCATGGCAAGCATAGAAAACCGTCTCCAAGATACAGAGAAAACACTCAAAAATCAACAAATATCGGTTGACGAGACTAAGAACCGAATCGGGGAACTTACTAAGTCAGTAGGGGAAGTCACTAAGGCAGTCGGACAACTTGCAAAGTTAATGTCCGAACGATCGCAAGGACGTATACCAAGTAACACGGAGATTAATCCAAAGGAGCAAATTCAAGCCATCACAGCTCATGATAGTAAAGTGGTAGACAAACCAAATGAGGTGGACGAAGGTAAAATAGAGGTAACACAAGAAAAGCCGAAACTGGTAATCAAGGAATGCCAACCTCGCATGCCTTACCCCGAAGCCATAAAAAGAGATGATATAGAGGAATAGTTCGGTAAGTTTCTTAAACTTTTAAAGAAATTACATTTAACTTACCTCTTCTTGAAGCTCTTTTTTCAGATGCCAGACGAAGAGCCACATGTGGAATTAAACGCAGTATGCTCAGCAATGTTACAGAATAGACTACCGCGGAAGCAAAAAGATCCAGGGAGTTTTACTATTCCATGTTTAATTGGTAGTTTAAATGTTGATAATGCGTTAACTGATTTAGGGGCAAGTATAAATGTCATACCTTACACATTGTTTAAACGACTAGGTCTAGGGAAGCCCAAACAAACTAGGATGAGTGTTCAATTAGCTGATAAAACTGCTAGAATTCCTAGAGGCATTATCGAAGATGTTCTTGTCAAAATCGATAAATTCATTTTCCCAGTTGATTTTATTGTCTTAGACATGGATGAGGATAATTCAATCCCCTTAATTTTAGGAAGACCTTTCTTAGCAACTACTAAAACTAAAATTGATGTTGCCACAGGAGAACTCATACTTTGTGTAGGTAACGAATCAATCAGTCTTCAAGCTCTTGTCTCGGCCAGGACAACAATCGATGAAGGTAAGAAAGACAATTCATTTGATAATCAATTTGTGCAACCTTCATCGCAGGAAACACCACAAGGAAACAACCTTGAGCCAAATCATAGACCACAAGCCGACAAAGCCTAACGGTCGACAAACTAAAACAGCAGGAAACACAAATCAAAGAGGAACAGGAACCGACCGAAGTAAAACCTAAGGAGCCCCTAGAAGAGCTCATAGGAACATCGAATCACTTCAAAATAAGAGACCAGGCACTGATATACAAAGCCGATCCTCGCATCATCATCAGACATGGAAGTAAACGAAGAAATTCCTCTTAAGGTACACAACATCTTCCCGCACGGAACAGTCGAGGTAAGCAATCCAACATTCGACTCCTTTAAGGTAAACACTTCTTGACTTGAACTTTGTCAAGAAAAAAGAACTGTAAGCATGAGGGAAGATATTCAAACTTTTAAACCTCCTTGATTTTTTTAAGTTACGAGAAAAATCTAGCTTAAGACTATAAACGAGCGCTTCTCGGGAGGCAACCCGAGCACTAACACTATTTACCTTCAAATTTATTTTTCCTCTTTCCTTTCCTGAACATCTAGTTTTAAACTAACAAAAAAGTGCAGAATTCCAGACCATATGATCTTACACACGGCCGTGTCCGTGACCGTGTGACCACCAGAATCCCCGTACTGCCATAGTAGAGGCCGTGCGAATCAAATCCCAACTAATCCCTACGTCACGGATCCAACCACTACCCCACGGGCACCGACAAAGTGGCACGGCCGTGCCCCACGACCGTGTGAAGCTACTAACTTACCAAGCACGGGTAGAACACGTCCGTGCCTCCCAACCCTATCAACATACTGACTTCTCAAACACAGGCGTGAGTGGCTGAAACACGGGCATGGTGAAACAACACGCATGGACACACGGCCGTGCGAGGTGGCCGTGTGATTTGACATGCCCTCGGACCATGGGTGTGGGAACGTGCCAGATTTGAGCTCCTATTTAAACGCCACAGCCCTTTCCCTTCTCCCCATCTTCTTTCTCCCTTCTTTTTCTTTCAAAATTTCTCTTCTTTCCTTAGAAAAGGTGTCCAGACTCTTGAGCTACACTAGAATCATGCCGAAGAAGTGTAAGAAGGTAAGCATAGTCTCCACAAAGGAGACCCTACACATAAGTTCATGCCGGCCGCTTCATACAAACACCAAGCCAAGGGTCTTTGAGACCATTTAGTTTCTATTTTTCTTTTCTCTTTTGCTTTAATTTCCTTATCTTTACTTCTCTTCTACTATATTTAATTTAATTTATTATAGTTTCTTAGTGTCAGGTCCGCTAGGCAGCTAGGGAATCACGCCACTTCCGCCACCGCCAGCACCTCCGCAGCCCTAGAGGTCACACCCACCTCGCGAACCATCCTACAATAAGGACTCTTCGGTCCATTCTTCTTTTCTTTTATTTTTATTTTCTTTCTTAGTCTCCTTCACTTTATCTTGCTTTTCTTTAATTACATATTTAATTTATTTTAATTATATCTTAATAAAGCCTGGCTAATCCTTCACGAGCTCCCCAATTTCTTCATCTAGCACAGGATCGTCATCCAGATCGACCCCTCCAAACATACACACCACGACCTCTACCATCCTCTAGGGACACCATCCAAAATTCAGGGAGTATTCTTTCCCCTTCTGTTTTGATTTATCCCTTAAATTTTATACCCATCTTTGTACATTGAGGGCAATGTACATCTTAAGTGTGGGGGGGTGAATATTTATTTAAAGAAAGGGCCTAACTTTCTGCATTGTTCTCAAATCCAATCTAACTTTCTTCATTATTCTCAAAACCCTAAATTTAGTCTTGTCTTTAAGTAAATTTTTCATATTACTAATTAGGATGAAATTTCTAATGATTTATGATTTTTATTAATATGTTTTAAATTAAGTCATAGTTAGTTGTGCAATGATGATTAAATGAGAAGAATATTAGAGAATCAAGCATGATAAGTCTATTTTTTAGAATTAAAATCTTTGCTAGGTTGTTGAGCTGAATATGAATATTATCTTGAAGTTTGAAATTTACAAGGTTGATGTCAAAACACCCATAATTTTTGTGAGATTTTGAGCCTATTAGAGCATATTTTTTTTCATGCTCACTTTATTGATTATGAGTGTGTCAACTATGAACTATTATTCTAGAACTTGCCTCAATTATGCATGTCGAGACCACACCTATGATTTGATATACTGAGATGATAAAGGCACCTAGGTTTTAACCCACTTACTTCACTAAATAGCCTACCTTCACAACTAACCCCTAGTGAACCTCGTTGATCCTAACGACCTTTTTTATTGACTCACCAGCTAAAATTAACCCAAAACCCCTTTGTATTTGTTATCACCATTCCTTTTGACTACCCTTATATCGAGATTTGAGTTGAGTAGTTACCTAATTATATCATTTTAGTAGTTCAATTTATCATTTATTATTAGTTTGTTCTTAAAAAAAAAGTATATTCATTATTAGTTCCATAACTAAATGAGCTTACATGTTAAAATTCCACATCTTGAGGAAAAGCTCGTATTATTAGTTTTCAATTGATGTAATTATTTAGGATTAGTTCAATTTTTGTTAGTTAAGCAACTTGTCAATTCAATCTCGATTCTAACCTGCTAATTCAGCCTTTATCCACACCTTTAACCCTAGCCCCGTTACAACCCTGTTAAAGACCTTTTGATTTGTGTATCATCTCATATTACAGTGGTGGAGATTTGATTTTCAAGCAAGCCTATGGGATCAAATTTTCAGGTTCAACTTCTGAGAGCTTAATTTTGAACCTTAAACACCTTGAGTGATTTGAGTGAATCTTTAGTGAGGATGTCAATCCTTGTTGATTTTGAATCAAAGGTAATTATTTAGATAAGGTGAGACACCTACGTTTTTGTACTACAAATGCATGACTTTGATTGTTTGAATCTTTAGGACTCTTCGAGTTAGATCATCCATGTATAAATTATATATGAATTATGATGAGGCATTGTTGATAAGAATTATGAATTATAGAAAATTCGTTTTAATTGTAAGTTGAGAATTTTGCTTGAGGACAAGCAAAAGCTTAAGTGTGGGGGTATTTGATAAACCGCAATAGTAACATATTTTAATCCCACATTTAGTATGCTTTTGGATGATTTAAGCCTTGATTTATATAAAAAGGTGCTCTTAATCCTTTCTTTTCATGTCTTATACCCAGGAAAGCACCCGAGGATGAAAAGAACTTAAAACGGGCCCAAAACAGAGTAAATGGGCCATATCACGAATCCTCAGGCCTAAAGATCACACAGCCGTGCCTTGTCGAGCATCTAGAACACGGCCTAATCCCCGACTCACATGGCTGTGCCTCATTAAAGAAGTCTGAACACGACCTGAAGACTAGTCACACGGGCGTGTGACATGGCCGTGTCCCTTTCGTGGCAATGAACAATTTCATTCAGATTTGGATACTTTGGGGCAAAGAAACACATTCCAAGAGCCTATATATACCCCCTAAGTTCATCCTTAAAAGGGGAGGTTAGCTAGGCCAATGAGCCAAGTCGGAAAGGTTAGATTTGTGGGAATCACTCGAAGATAGCCAGTTGATCCATCCCAAGAAGCCGAAATTCTACTCAAGAACGCGGATCTCTCCTTCAATTCCTTCAGGGAGTTTTAGGGATTTCTTATGTTTTGTTTTATCTTTTCTCTTGAGATGTTTTCTTTATTTGTTATGAACTAAATCCTTCAGATACCTGAAGGGGATGAAACCTAGATGAATCTTGTTTTTATTTTCTGAATAATATGATAAATACTTAGTTTGTTCTTAATTATGCAAGCTTAATCCAAATTTGATGTGCTTAGGTGGAGGAGGAATAGACCCTGCTTAAGAGTAGATCTAGCATAATTAAGCGAAGCTGATTGCACGCCTAGAGATAGGGTGACGAGATTTTGCCGGATTAGGGTGAAACCTAATATGGGAGTCCATAGATCGGTTTACTACTATTCTAGGGGGTTATTATTCGAGAAAGAGATTTTCGTTAATTAACCTAGGGTTAGACGTTATTCGCCTCGAAAGAGGGTTTAATATATGTTAGGGAGTCTTACGGATCAAACTAAGTAAATAAATCATATGGTTCAGGGTTAAATAACAAGTGAAGTCTAGGTGGATTCTTTCTGAGGGTATCGTCTTGATCATCTGAGTTTTCCTAAAGTTATTTTGCCAATTCATCCCTTTTGTCTTTGTGTTTTTGGCTTAGTAATTAGTTCAGATTATATTAAAGCAACTTCACTTATTTTAGGCTAAATAACAAAAAGAAGGTTAGTATTAGTACTTTTAGTTCCTTTGGGTTCGATAATTCAGTTTTGCCTAAGCTATACTACTGTTCAATAGGTACACTTGCCTTCAATCGTTGTCAGAGTTAGTTTCCAGGTTTGATCATTCTCTTTATAAATTTTAAGACTCTGATTCTAGCGATCATAACACATGATCACAAGGTCTCAAAACACATTCAGGAGCAACCAAAACATTCCAATTCAATCAATCAACGATCTACCCAATAAGTCATCAAGGATAGCTCAACTGAATCACTTAACATTTCATTACCTAGTTAGACTTCCAAGCTATTAACACTCAATCTCAACTAGCATACATCAAGATAACCAAGCTTATCAATTGACTTACACAACTACATCCACTTGTGTCTAAGTTGGAATCATGCATACATATATTAAGGAGTTGTAAAAAATATCAAGATCACAAGCATAACAAGTTATATAGCATAAGCAATTATGCATCTTTAAAAACAAACTTAAATCCTCCTATTACATTCCATTTAAGCCAAGTTGTATTTAAAATCTACCAAAAAGGATCCTCAGATAATGTATTTCTTTGAGTTGATCTAATTGCCCAACTATCCATAAAAACATAATCTACAAGGAAATAAGACAAATAACACGAGTAAGCTTTTGTAAAGCTTAGTAAGATCGATGGCTAAAATGATAAAGCTTACCAAATAACATAGTAAATCAAATTATAAGATTACTAAACAGAGGTCTTGTCAACCATAGTTCACAAAAGGTGAGTAATACTTGAACAATAATGTAAATCAAACTTTCGACATTTCAATAACATTTGATTATCACTAACACATTACAGATGAATGATATACATATATGAGTACATGGTTAACCATCCGAAAACACAGCAACCGCTCACACGAGCTAATCCAACGATAACAAACCTCGGCATTAAGTGCCTAGCCCGTAGGCTAACGTTCGCCCCTGGTAACACACCATAAAATGTTGTAATATAACACGATAGTCCGCAGCAAATGCAGAACCTCGGTATATTCAGTGGACAAGAGATATTCAGAAATCATCATCACCTCTCAAACCAATCTCGTACCACGTGCAAAATAACATATTGGCATACCAATCAACCCTATCCTACGTTCATTTGGCTCTAGAGATACCAACAATAATTCGTGCTTTAACAATCCATTAGTTCAATTCTCGTTTACATGATAGCTCGAAAAGTGGGAGGGTTTGGGTAAAAATATAGGCCCAAAACATGAGCTTGGGAAAAAAAAGGCCCATTTAGAAAATGGGTCGGGCCTCAAGTAAGGCTTTTTTGGCCCGAGCCTGACTTGAAAATACAAAAAAATTGTTGTTTTTATTACTATTTTTTTGCGATTTTCTTATTGTTTTTTTTCCACTATTTTGCTACCATTTCACTACCATGTTGCTACTATTTTGTTGTTATTGTTTAGATATTGTATAATTTTTGTTTTATTATTAATTTTGTTACTATTTTAGAGGAATTTGATTGTTAAGTTGCACCTATCTTAGTGTTATTTAAGTGTATATACTTTTTTAAATTTATTTTCAATTTGTTATGGAACATTTATTTTAATGTTTTTAGTATTTTGATGTATTATATATATTTAAAATTTATAAAAAATATTATAAAAATAATACGAGTGGGCTAGGCAAGGCTTGGGTAAATTTTAGGCCCATTTTCGAGTCGGGTCGGGCCAGGCCGGGCCTAACAAACAGGCCTAAATTGTTGGTTGGGCCCAACCCATGGACACCTCTACATGATATTAATACATTAACCAGCAATCAACAAATAAGTTTCATCCTATATATATATATATATATATATATATATATATATATATATATATATAACGTATTAGAATTAACCGAATGAACTTACTGTATTAAACTGCAGCAACGACAAGGGTACATGGACTATACCGCAACTTTCTCTTTTCCTCAATTTTCAACTCGTTCTTGATCTAAAATAATAATTTCATTCAATTAACTAATTCCAACAGAAAAATTAACTTATTTTATGCAATTAAGTCCTTTTAGACATTTTTACAAATTACCCCCAACATTTCACTTTTATGCAATTTAATCCCTAAATCCAAAACACTCAATTAAACAAAATTTAAACTTAAACCCAGCTTAGCCAAACCATGTAGGAGTTTCTTACAACCCATATTTTCTATTAATTCAATCAAGTACAAGCAATTTTACTATTTTTACATTTTAGTCCTTAAATGTTAAAATCATCAAAAACTACTTTACAAAAGTCATATCTAACAACCAAACTCAATAATCTTCCATAAAGCTTCAAGATTAACTCAAACTCACCAATGGCATAATCCATAACATTTGAAAGTTTTACAAATTAGTCCTCAGGTTAGCTAAATCAAGCTAATATGAGCTTGAAAACATAAAAATCACTAAAAACGAGTGAAAGTTCACTTACCAATAAGAGACCAAAGCTTGACGAAAGCTCTCCCAACCCTAACAATGGCTATTCGGGTTTTTTAGAATGGAGTAGGTAGATGATATGTTTTAATTCTTTCATTTTATGTTTTATTTAACTTGAAATTTGATATTTACAATTTTACCCTTAACCCAACTTAATAATTCGTTAAACCTTGTCCAAATTTGTCCACTATAGCTCTATATGGTTTATTTACCATAATAGCCCACCACTTCACCAACCTATAATCATTTAACCCTTTCAGATAATAGAAACTAACTTCTTCAACTTTTACGATTTGGTTCTTTTTAGTTAATTGACTATCCAAATGTTAAAATTTCTTAACCAAAATTTAATACGACACCAATGACCTCGTAAATATTAAATAATTAATATTTATGGACTGACACATTGAAGTTTTGGTTTAGAAACCACTATTTTTTCCACCATTGGGAAACGGGCTGTTACAATAGTTCCATATCAGAACTTTAAATCATTATATAAATCATGTAATGCATGAATCAAGAAATGAGAGTTCAAATGAAAAATAATATGAATATCTACATGTCAAAATATATAACTCATTTATACAATCAAATTTTACATTTCTGAATCTATAATCTAATATCCATTATTCATCCTTATTTTAATTTATAATAATCAATTTCTTAATTTGTAATAGCCCGGTTTTGGGGCTAGTCAGAACAGTGGTTTCGGGCCCACTAATCTGAGGTTGATGAAAATTAATTTTAATATTATTTTATGTGTTATAGCGTCATTATAAGGATGCATGAAAATTTTGGTGCTTTAATTTTAGCGATTGTATGCTTAATTGTGAAAAAGGACTAAATCGCATAAAGTGCGAAAGTTTCATTTTACAAGCTAGAGGTGTCTAATAGCTATAGAATATTAAATTGGAGGTCCTCAAAGTGCAATTAGGCCTTTCTATAGGTGATGGCCGGCCAAGGGGGACAAGGGCATTAAATGGGTCAAAAATTTGGTGATATTATGTGACAAAAAATGAATAAAATAAGATGAATGAAGGAGATATCATCTTTCAATATTCCCCTTTCTTCTTCCACCGAAAATTGAAGAGAAAATAGAGGTTTTTGGAGTTCAAACTTTTTTTCAAGCTATTCCCTTGCAAGTAAGTGATTTTAGAGGTCTTTCTTGATAATTTTTGTACTTTTGGAACCTCTAGAGCTTAAGCTAGCTAATGAGGGGACTATTTTGCAAAATGGTTGAAAGTTTAGGGACTTTCCATGAGATTGTATATGTTGTTTGATAAGTTTTTATGGAAGAAAATGAATGTTAGTGGGTTAAGGAATAACTTTTGTGAAAGGTGTTACCATGAAAACACCTAAATGGGACTTATTTGTAAAGGTCGTAAGTGAGTAATAAATGCATGAAATGGTTGGTTTTATGAATTGTTGTAAGAGAAATAAATGTTCATCTAGGCTTTTTTTAATGAGAAAATATGATGAAAAACGATGTACGAGCCTAGGGGCAAAATCATAGTTTTTCCCAAGTACAAGAGCAAAATGGTTATTTTTGCCTAAGTAGAAATTTTGAAGTGTCATGAGTTATGTAGTGATTGAATGAGTGAATTTTATTATTAATCAAGAAGAGCGTGGAAACAACCTTGACCGAGGAAAATGCAAGGTTACAAACTAAACTGCCAATTAACATATTTTGCACCGAGGTAAGTATATGTGTAAACAATACATCTTTAATACATATGTTGTTACCTATTGATGCATTGTATGGATGAAACTACTTATTGGTGAGAATGATTGAAAATGGTAGATAATTAGTAATTCTCGTATGAACCTCTAAATAGAAATGTAAGTACGGATAAATATTCGAAATTAACGTTTGGTGGGCTGTTTGCGATACCACCGTAATTATCATTGTTGGTGGGCTATGTGCGTTACCACCTTATTATTTATTTACGATGGGCTGTGTGCGATACCATTGTTTATATTATCATTTGGTGGGCTATGTGCGAAACCACCGTAATTATACTTGTTGGTGGGCTATGTGCGATACCACCCTATTATTGATTAATGGTGGGTTGTGTGCGAAACCACCGGGTACTTTGTATCATTCCGAAGGGTTCATCGAGAAATTTGTCTAAGTAAATATTTCATGTGGCTTTTTGGTGATGAGTTCAGGGTATTTATGCAAGTAAATGTGAGCAATATATATGTTATATGGTTGGAAATTGGTAAGAGATGAGATGAGTAAGCATGATTGTGAGGATGTGAATTGTTCTTACATAATATGTAATGTTTGTGATTTCTTAGCATATGGTGTGATGCTTATTGTTTACATGTAGACTTACTAAGCTTAAAGCTTACTCCCTTTCTTTTCCCTTGTTTTATAGTGTCAAATAGCCATACGAAGACAATCAGAAGATCACCCACACTATCAGCTCATCTTGGTTTATTTAGACTTAGCATTTTAAGTATGGCATGTATAGGGACTAGACTTAGTGAAATGTCTTGTTATTTTGGCCAAGTGTGTTGGCTCTTTTAAAGATAAACTCTTTTTTATATGGCCATAGTTAATGTCTCATTATTATTATTTTATGAAAGCAAGAGGTTATTCATGAATGTGTATGATGCATGATTGGGTTGTTTGGTTAAATTGTTTGGTTAAAGTATGCATAAATGGTTGACGGTTGAATGTGAGTGATGTTTGTATGAATTATGGTGATAAAAAGAGCTTGGCAAATAGCCTTGTTCTTGTCCACACGGGTAGACACACGGGCATGTGTCTAGGCCGTGTGTGACATACGGTCAGCCCCATGGGCGTGTTGATTGGCCGTGTGTCCCCTTGCATGCTAGGTTTGCAAGTCAGTATGCCCCACAGGTAGAGACACGGCCGTGTGTCTCAACCTTGTGGATGGCACGACCATGGACATGGGAGTGTGCCCAGGCTGTGTGAAGTCTGCACCTGAAATTGGGAATTTAATTCGCCACACGGTCGAAGGACACGGGCGTGTGACAGGCCGTGTGAAATAAGTCAGTGTTGACCATGGGTAAAGCACGCGGGTGTGTCGAGGCCATGTGAGGGACATGGGCCAGGGATGCAGGCGTGTGTTTGGCCGTGTGAAAATTCTTGTAGGTTTGAATTGAAAAATAATTCCACACGGGTGTGGAACATGGGCGTATGATATGTCACACGGGCGTGCCCTTCCTCCACACGGACGTGTGGACAGTTTAGAGAAAATTTTCTAAGGTCTTCCAGAAAGCTTCAAAGGAGCTCGATTTGATCCAGAACCATTCCTAAATTGTGAATTTAGCCTCGTAGGCTTATTTAGGTGGTGTTAGTAAAAGTTCTAAATTGGAGGAAAAAGTTAAGTTTCTAAATTGCATGATTGATTGCGTGTAAGCTTAGTAATTTCTCGTACCCAGTTCCGGCGTTGAATACAAGTAAGGGGTGTTACACAATTACCCAACATAAATTTCATCAACCAATCATCAAATCACATATGTTCCAGTACAACTCATCCCAACCCCATGCACGTGATATGGCATACAGAAACATAAAATTTTAATGGGCTTGCTTAACATGCGAATCAGATTTTTATTATGAAACAATACAATGGGTATACTTAACATTTGAATCATATTTCCATTAACAGAAACAGTGACACGATTTATTTTTCATGCTTTTCAGACAATGCCACTAAATCACATATAATGAGTGTCAAAATATAAACATAATATCTCATTTATCAATAAGACATACAAACACATTCATATCATCACAAATTAAGCAGTTTGGAATCACTTACTTGGAAATCATCATTTTTAACAAATTTATCATCCCTTTTGAATACATACTGTATTCACGTATAATCACATTTTTGATTACTTATAAGAGTATCAATCATTAATATATATTTAAGTTAACAATTATTCATATAGATTTTGTATTAAGTTAAAACCACACCTGAACTTAATAGATCTAATGCAACACTAGACTCCTTCGACCACCTACTCTTGGATCTAACTAGATCAATCACAGATTTGAGCATAACTCGATGATCCATTATTAAAACATTACTAGTTATTCCTTTATTAAGAAACAATTTAATCAAAATTTCCAATCCCACACTTACACTTATATGATTAGAATCGAAGTTGTGATTCAGTTACAAAGTTAGAGGTGGTCCAAGTTGATAGTAATCGGTCCTTCAACACATGAATAATACACTGGATGTTAATATCAAAGATAAACAATATCTAATACCACTACTATATTCGGCCTTTAATAAAAAATAATGAGAAAGAAGTGATGATCCACCCAAATCATCCTGTATTTACATTAATAAGATTGGATTAGAAAGACCAGTAGTTCATCAGGGTCTTGACTCGAAGAAGTGGAACTATGAAATATTGTCATTAAAAAAAGAATGAGTTTGGAATTTAGTAACAATTTAAGAAAATAGGAGAAAAGGGGTAGAAATCTTATTATGACTAAAGTGTTGAAGAGAAAATAGAAAATGAAGAAAACTGGTGACTAACGGCGGTGGTGGTGCAGCGGTGCGACGGTGACGATGGTGGTGGAGGTCTAGCTATGGCGCGGTCAACTATGGGTGGTGAAAAATGGAAGAACGGTGGAGCAAAAGGGTAGTTTATATGGTAAAAATGAAAGAAAAAGATGTAAATGGTGGCTACTTTTGGTGGGATGGACAGTTCAATCTAGGAAATTGAGAGGAAATGGAAATTTCGGGGGACAAAGTCTTGAAAAATGGATCATGGGGGACAAGTGGAGTGAAGAGGGGGCTAAATATGGTAGGTTAACTTACAAAAGGAGGAAAGAAATTTTTTCCTATATGGAAACTATAGGGGGACGACATAGGGGTGTTTACCAAGGTTTTATAAGCCAAAAATTAAAAAAAAATATATATATATATATACGAGGGTGTGTGGAATTAAAAATATGAGGCTTGATATACTCTAAGTCAGGTAATTACACTTGTGTGGCTTAAGTTGTCTCGATGCATAGGCCACAACCTTACTGTCTTGCATTAACACACAACCAAGACCAGTATGAGATGTATCACTATAAACCACATAATCTTCCCAGACTCAGGCTGAATCAAAATAGGTGTGTAATAACCTGAATTGGGGGTTGTGCATTTGATGTGTTTCTGTGTGTATGTTATGCTCTGTGTGATTGTTTGAGTGCTTCAGGAAACTTTGCGAATAAGTCTGAGCCTTAGTGAAAATTTTTGGTTCTAAGCTTTTAAGGGAAAGCTAGTGGAGCTAGGATTTAAGGGATTAATTTCGTGGTTGTTTGACACAAGGAATGCTTTGGTAAAGTGGCAAGGAGGCGCCACTTAGGAGGCAAGGGGAGTGACGCCTCAGGTAAGTTGGCAGGGAGTAGGTTCGAGCTGCGTGAATCCCCTTTTGGGGATTTCTTTTTGACGCCAAGGTAAGGGAGAGTTGCACTCAGCGTGGACTCTGGTGGATGAGTGTTGATTGGGTCAGCATCTTTGAATGAGTGAAAGAGAGCAATTCGAGGAGTTTGAACCATTCAAACAAGTTTAAATGTGTGATCAGGAGAAAATTAAGGAGGAAAACAAGGGATTGAGTAAGGGGTGGAGGTGTTGGCCGAATATCAAACTCTTAGTAGGGGGAAGGATCGGTTTTGTGTGGTTAGAGTGTGCTGAATTTCTATGATAGGAGACATAGATTTTTGTTCTCAAAAGAGTGCATTTTCAGCTCTTGGTCTTGGGGAGTGCCGAAATTCTGTATAGCCAAATAAGAGTTCTTTTCTCATTTTCGGCATTTGCATCTTTGGCATTTGAAGTTCTTACTTTCTCTTCATCTCTTTTCTGCTAGAATTGAACCCTCCTTTCATTTAGTTTTTCTCTTCTCTTAACTTCTTCTTAGGGCCGAAACCCCCTAACTCTCTTCTCATTTCCAATTTCTTGCGAGAGCCGAACACCCCTTGCCCCATACTTTCTTTCTCCAAAGCCGAATCTTCTAGCCATCCTCTCTTGCGTTTTTCTCAATTTCTCTAGGAGCCGAAATTTGTTTCTCATCCTTTTCCTTCTCTATTTGTTTATTCACAAAACTGAAACCTTAAACTCCCATTCCCTATTCCATTTTTCCCTAAGAGCCGAAACTCCTAAGCCTCCATTTGAAGATCCTTATTTTAATTTTTGGCTCTTCTATCTGATTCTCTTCTATCTTAGTCTTTGCCGAATCTTCTCTACGGTGGTGTGGTGCCAATTCTTCGTAGGTGTTGATCGAATCTGTTGCGTTAAGGTAAGGGGCTATCCCTTCTATTTTCTTTATCCTCCTTTCGATTTTGGAAGCCAAAGCCGAATGGCTAATTGGCTTGGTAAGGCCATTCGGTTGGACTTATATTTCTTTTAACCCTCTTATGTTCTGTTTGGGGCGCCTGATTCGGGATTTGAAGTGAGGTTAATCATCTGAATCTCAAGTTGGGAACCGATAATCTCTAAGCCCTATATCTCTTTTCGGGAGTCTAAAGTAAGGGGTTCTCCTTAGTCCTTTTCGTTTAGGTTCACTGATCGTGTTTAACATCTTAACCCTGTGTTGTGGTTAAACAACCGTATTTCCTTATAGTAATATCTGACGAGATCTTTTGATGGAATCCAATACCAATCAGGCGAAGGAGGGGGTTGTACCCGTGAACCCAACCCCTAAGTTTAAGAAGCGAGTAGTGTCAGCAGTTCAAGATTGGCCACCGGGCTGTGGGCCGGCTTTCGAGCAGAATAGTAGGCAGATAGCGGTAGTTCATATTAGCGATAGCGTCGACATAGAAAGTATTGTGTTACGCGTTATCAGGTGTGTAACTCTTACACACTTCATATGTCAAATATGTTATTATCTGTGTATGGCTAAAAGCCGAAGTGACGTTTTGGTCACTAAAATACCCTTGTGGGTAAAAGCGAGGACTCCGGGTAAGTCTATTATGTTTTGCTATCAATAAATGCATATGTTAAAGGCCGGAATGTGCCATGTTAATTAATCATTGAGCATGATCATATCATATTAACTGTTGACCATGAGATTGGGATATGAGATGAAGAGGGAGGAAACATGATCTTTCAGACTGTCACCAGTGGTTAGGTACCACAAGTGGGTTGGCCCCACATATTATTATTTTGTGACTAAGTCTCAGTGGTTTGGAACCACCAGTGGTTAGGTACCACATATATCTTGTAATATCCCGGGATTTGGGGGTCACGCATTTTAATTCATATCTGTGTGTTAGTATGCTCTATATGCTGTTTGAGTATGTTTGGGGGCTTCGGGAAACCTTGGGGTTAGGTAGGAGCCTTAGTGGAATTTTTGGTTTAGGCTATTAGGGGGGAGAGCTAGGGAAGCTAGGCCTTAAAGGAATAAAGGTGAAGTTTAGGGCACAAGAAAGGACGTGGTGGAGTGGCATGGTAACGCAAGGGGGCAAGGGGGGAGAGTTTGCATCAAAGGAGTTCCAGGAGGGAGGAGGTTCGGACAACAAAGGAAGCATTTTGGGATTTGTTTTTTTGCGTCAAAGTGAGGGGAGAGTTGGATTCGGCTATGGCACTTGAAGGTGGGAGTTTGAATTGGTCAAAGTGTTTGAATGTGTGGTGGAGAGTGGGATAGAAGGTTTGAATCATCAAATGAGTTTGAATGAGAGGAGAAGAGGAAAATGAGGAGGAAAAAGAGGGATGTAGAGTGAGGTTGAAGAGTTGGCCGAATGTGGGACTTTGGAGGGGGCATATTTTTGGTCATGTGTGGGGGGAAGTAGTGCCGAATTATGGTAAGTGTGGGTATCCATCTTTTGTGTTTCTCCTTTAGTTCTTCTTGCCG
The DNA here is from genome assembly GCA_005393395.2 of Gossypium australe. NCBI lineage: Eukaryota > Viridiplantae > Streptophyta > Magnoliopsida > Malvales > Malvaceae > Gossypium > Gossypium australe. The sequence goes on along the minus strand of CM016615.1, from coordinate 37,485,801 downwards.
AAATTGTTAGTCAAAAGAATTCTTTTTTTTTCTTTCTTTTCTTTGGACCAAGAGCCGAAAATAGAAGCAACCATTTGGGCATTTTGTGCATCCTCTCTTCTTCCCATTTTCTTTTCCCCAAAGCCGAACCATATCACCTATTTCTTTTCTTTTCTTTTTCATTTTGAGAACTCTCCTTCCTTTTGCAAAGAACCCGAATCTTTCTCTTCATTATCCCTTTAGCCGAAACTCCATAAACCACACCCCCTCTTCTCCTTTCTTTTGCTAAAGCCGAACAACCCTTCAATACCTTGGCCGAATCTTCCATTCACCATCACCCTTCTCTTTTCTTTTATTTCTACTTCCATTACTTATTCTATCTGAATATTTTCTCAAGCCTCACCTCTGTGCCGTCGGTCATCTCTTGTCGTTCTTCCAGTACGGTTCTAGTAATAGTGGTAAGGTTCTCTATAAACACTTCATTCTTCTTTCTCTTTTGGTTTGCCGAAATCAAGAAGCTTAACTATGTCTTTATATGTGTGGCCGAATCTATACAAGGCTTTAGATTCGTGACTCGTTTGTTGAAGCCAGCGTTAGAGGCAGTAGAGATCTTTCGGGACTTGATCAATCAAGGTAAGATGATTGTAGTGGTTGGCCGAAGGCCATTTCTTTTGTCCATAAGTGTTAGAGCTGATTCTAACAGGGTTAATGTAGGAATTTCGACAACTTTCAAAATCAAGTGAGAACCTTCGGGTTTGGATCTGCTTTGGTAAGATTATTTGATTTAGATGTTATTTAGTTTTCGTGTGGATCTGATTTGATTACTTAACGGGGTTTTCTGACTAAGATATTATTGATGGATGCGAACATCAGCCAAGGAGGGAAAGGGGTTGGACACGTAGTCCCTACCCCTAAATTCAAGAAGCGGGCAGTTTCTGCGGTTCGTGATTGGCCACCGGGGTGTGGGCCAGCGTCGGAACAGGATCGTAGGCAAATAGCAGTAGTTTCGTTTAGTGACAGTGTTGACATAGAGGGCGTGGTGTTACGGGTTATCAGGTGTGTAGTTTTTACACTGTTTCTCTGTTTAAATTAATTAAATGATTGCGTATGATATGTGTGGTAGCCGAAATAATGGCTGTGGTGGTGTGGCTACCCATGTTGGGTAATTCTGGTAACCAGGTTAGTATCTTTCTTATATCAGATAGTGGATGGATATATGTGGATTTTAATTGTCAGTATGTAAAATATACATATCTGGTATGTTCGTGTGGTTACATTGTCATTACATCATAATATATTGTATGTGCATGGGGATTGGGATATATATTCAATGAAGGAAAGGGTGTACATTTATGTACGTGGATTGATGTTAGCCTTGAGCTACATCGTGGATTGATGTTGGCTATGTGCCTCATCGTGGATTGATGTTGGCTATGTGCCTCATCGTGGATTGATGTTGGCTATGTGCCACATCGTGGATTGATGTTAGCTTCGTGCTTCATCGTGGATAGATAATGACCTTGAGTCACATCGTGGATATTGTGATTTAATCACGTGGACTAGTGGCTAGACCACTAGGTGGACTTTGAGCAGCATGACTGCCAAAGAGGTGTGTAGCGGATGGAGGGTCGATTTAGTAATCCCCTGGTGTGTGGTGGTAGGATACGGGGGTATGTAGCGGTTGGATACTAGGTTGGGATTGGGTTAACATTATGCATCATCGTGTGTGGTATGTGGATTGGTGTGGAAATGGGCCAAGCCCAATTGTGGAAACTTGTGGATTAATTGCACACTGAATCGGTTTGACTCATCCTATTCTTACTGAAACAATGTAGGTGATACATGATTCTTGGACCGGGCTGGAGTGGATTCGAGGTGGCCATGCAGAAGCTGTCTTTATTTATATATGCATTTTAAATTCTTAACTACTTTCTGGATATTTTTGTAATAAGGCCGCTTTAAGTATTTTCGGGATTTTTATTTTGGTTTTAAGTTGGAGTTAATAACAGATTATTAATTGAGAATGACTTGCGTTTTGAAACCAACGAAATCAGATTAAAGTTTTCAATTTCGGATTATTGACAAATAACTCGCTTTCTCAAAATTTTTATTCGAAAAATGACTTAACCATTTCTCAAATCTGTAAAGTTTTATTTCTCGGCAAACTACGATTTTCTAGGCAATAAACCCTTGCAAGCTGAATATTCATTTTTGTTTTCTAAAACTTAACATGTGATTCCATCTCCAAAACCAAACTCTTTTCAACATTTTCTCAGTAACATTTCGAATTCGGCCGTAGTGTTTTGGGCCGATTTTGGGGTGTTACAATTTGGTATCAGAGCCAAGTTTTCAAACTCGTCCTTTGGGTTTTGAGGCCCATAACGTTTCCAAAATGGGTTTTTAAAGGAAAGTAAAAGGAATTTTTTGTGGAATGAACTTGAAGGCATGGGACTCGAATTCTCCGGCTCAGGTCTACCAGGTAAGTCTTCTGACTTGTTGAATGAATTGAATGAGAATGGATATGTGATGCATTGTTATGGATATGGATATTAGAATTTAAGATATTCTCTTTAGAGACTAAGACTTTTAGGATGTGTGCTCTTTACAAAAGAATAACTTGAAATTCCATAGCATAAAACTTCTTCTTTAATCAGACAGTGGAAAGAAAGCTAATGCATAAAACTTTTTTAAACAGATTAAAACGCAAACGTAGACATGAGTTCTAGGGGACGTGGTCGTAATGCGCATGGCCGTGGTAGAGGCAGAATGGCCATATCGGAACCAGTTGGGTCTGGTCATGGATCAGGGAATGAACCGTCGCCGCCAGCTGCGGAGGCTGAATTTCAAGATCAGACGGGTGGAGATGACGCTGTGTCGCAGGCTATGCTGCGGGTTTTAGAGAGAGTCGCAGGAGCTAACATGGGTACTAGGGCCCGGAAATCAGTGTCTGAGTGACTCCGAGCAAATGGAGTCAAAATATTTAGGGGTGTCTCGGGGGTAGCTCCGAATGTGGCGGAGTATTGGTTGGAGGCAGTCGGGAGGATCATGGACGATTTGGACTGCACCGCCGAGGAGAAGCTGAAGGGCATTGTTTCTTTACTACGGGATGAGGCCTACCAGTGGTGGCTCACTGTCAGAGAGGGTACTCCAGCAGACCGAGTGGATTGGGGGTTCTTTAAGGTTAAGTTCGAAGGGAAATACGTTGGGGCTAGTTACGTGGACGCGCAGAGGAAGGTGTTCCTGAACCTAGTGCAAAGAGGTAAGTCAGTAGCAGAGTATAAAGCAGAATTTTTGTGGTTAAGTCGGTATGCCAGAGGGATTGTTGCTACTGATTATGAGCACTGTGTGAGATTTGAGGATGGGCTGCGAGATGAACTGCGGGTATTGATAGCTCCTCAGCGGGAGAGGGACTTTACTACTTTGGTAGAAAAAGCTCGAATAGTAGAGGAGGTTAAGTAAACTGAGAGGCAGAATAGAGATAAGGATAGAGGTAGGAATAAAAGGGGTTTTGGACCATCAGGATCTTTAGGGGGTTTTCAGAAAAAGCCTAGGGTTGAGAGTTCTACTCGCGTTTCTATGCCAGCTGTTGGGAATCAGGTCTGTCCGTGTGCTCAGTGTGGGAGGACTCATGTAGGCGACTGCTGGGGAAGGAGGAAGGAGTGCTTCAGGTGTGGGTCCAAGGCTCACTTGGTTAAGAATTGTCCTCAGGATTTGGATAGGGCTTGGACAGTAGGTCAGGGGTATGTGCAGCCAGGAAGGGGTGGTCAATAGATGCCGAGGGGTCGTGGTCCGAACCGTGGAGGGAATGGTTTTGGCCGAGGTCGTGGAGCACCGGGTAGAGGTGCTGGAAGCTCAGATGCAAGACAGCCTGGGTTGGTTTACGCAGCCAGACATCGTGAGGAGAGGGATGCACCAGATGTTATCACGGGTACGTTCCTTATTTTTGGATTATCCTTTACTGCTTTGATTGATGTTGGGTCGACGCACTCTTACATTGCTAGTATGGTATCTGGAACCTTGAATGTGAACTCTGAGACTGTCCCTAGGAAGATGGCTGTACTTAGTCCTTTAGGGCAATCCGTAGTGGTAGATAAACTCTTTAGAGACGTGCCTTTAGAAGTTCAGGGGGTAGTGTTCCCGGCTGACTTGATGGAGCTGCCGTTCGGAGAATTTGACCTGATCCTAGGGATGGACTGGTTAGTAAGATATCGTGCGAATTTGGACAATGCTGCTAAGCGCATGTCGTTGAGAACTCCCGAGGATGATGAAGTTGTAGTGATAGGTGAGAGGAGAGACTACTTGTCTAGTGTAGTGTCTGCTCTTAAGGCGGAGAAGATGGTGAAGAAGGGGTGCATGGCTTTCCTGATGTTTGTTAGTGCCTTGGATGCTAAGGAAGCAGCTGTGGGAGAGGTTAGGACAGTGAAGGAGTTTGTGGATGTTTTTCCGGAAGAACTTCCAGGGTTGCGTCTGGATCGTGAGGTGGAATTTGGAATCGACCTGTTGCCAGGTACAGCGCCAGTGTCTATAGCTCCGTACAGAATGGCACCAAAGGAGTTGGTTCAGATTCAGGAGTTGCTAGATCGCGGTTTTATTCGACCCAGTGTGTCTCCATGGGGAGCACCGGTGTTGTTCGTGAAGAAGAAGGACGGGTCTATGCGTATGTGCATAGATTATCGTCAGTTGAATAAGCTAACGATCAAGAACAAGTACCCGCTGCCGAGGATAGACGACTTGTTTGATCAGCTTAAAGGGGCTGCGGTGTTTTCGAAGATAGATTTGAGGTCGGGGTATCACCAGCTTAAGGTGAAGGAAGCGGATATTCACAAGACGGCTTTCCGGACTCGATACGGGCACTATGAATTCTTGGTAATACCGTTCGGGTTGACGAACGCTCCAGCTGCGTTCATGGATATGATGAATCGAGTTTTCCAACCTTACTTGGATCAATTTGTCGTGGTGTTCATAGATGACATCCTGGTATATTCCAAGTCTGAGGAAGAGCATGATGCGCATCTTCGAGTGGTGCTGCAGATTTTAAGGGAAAAGAAGTTGTATGCGAAGTTTAGCAAGTGCGAATTTTGGTTAAGAGAGGTTGCTTTTCTGGGTCATGTGGTATCTGCAGAAGGGATAAGAGTGGATCCTCGGAAGATTGAGGAAGTGTTGGATTGGAAACCACCTAAGTCGGTGGCAGAGATTCGCAGTTTCTTGGGGTTAGTAGGCTACTACAGAAGATTTGTCAAAGGTTTTTCCTCTATCGCCTCACCTTTGACTAAGTTGTTGAGAAAGGAAGTACCTTTTGTGTAGACGGTTAAGCAGCAGGAGAGTTTTGAGAAGCTTAAGAGGGTTTTGACAGAGGCTCCAATTTTGATTCAGCCTGAGGCGAGGAAAGATTTTGTGGTGTATTGTGATGCTTCTCATACCAGGTTAGGTTGTGTGCTGATGCAGGAGGGGAAAGTTGTTGCCTATGCATCTCGGCAGTTAAGACCTCATGAAGTTAACTATCCGACGCATGATCTGGAGTCGGCTGCAGTGGTTTTCACTTTGAAGGTGTGGAGGCATTATTTGTATGGACAGAAGTCAGTGATCTATACGGACCATAAGAGTTTAAAGTATCTGTTGACTCAAAAGGAGCTGAACTTAAGACAGCGAAGGTGGGTGGAATTGTTAAAGGATTACGACTGTTCGATTGAGTACCACCCGGGTAAAGCAAATGTGGTGGCGGATGCGCTAAGCCGGAAAGTAGTATCGGATCTGAGGGCGATGTTCGCTCATCATAGTCTTTATGATGACGGGAGTTTGTTAGCGGAGCTACAGGTAAAGCCGACATGGATAAGTCAGGTAAAAGAGAAGCAGCTGGTGGATGAAGATCTGAGTGCTTGACTTCAGCAAGTTCAGAATGGGGGATTAGAGGACTACAGTGTGAATAGCAACGGGGTTTTGTGCTTTCGTGGTAGGGTCTGTATGCCAAAAGATACGGAATTGAGGTAGAGGATTCTTCGGGAATCGCATAGTAGCCCTTATGCTATGCATCCTGGAGGGAGTAAGTTGTATAGGGATCTACGGGATCGCTTTTGGTGGCCTGGATTGAAGCGGAAAGTTACTGAATGTGTGGGGAAGTGCTTGACATGTCAGTAGGTCAAGGCTGAACATCAAGTACCATCGGGGTTACTGCAACCAGTGAAGATTCCGCAGTGGAAGTGGGAGAGAATCACGATGGATTTCATTAGTGGGCTTCCTCTTACGCCTACTAAGAAGGACTCGGTATGGGTGATTGTGGATCAGTTGACAAAGTCCGCCCATTTCATACCTGTTCGGATTGATTACTCTCTGCAAAGGTTGGCGAAGCTGTATGTAGCAGAAATTGTGAGACTGCACCGGGTGCCGGTATCGATTATCTCAGATAGGGATCCTAGATTTACGTCGAGGTTTTGGAAGGCGTTGCATCAGGCTTTGGGCACCAGGTTGGACTTTAGCACGGCATTTCACCCGCAGACAGATGGCCAGTCTGAAAGGGTAATTCAGGTGTTGGAGGATATGTTGAGGGGATGTGTTATCGACTTCAGAGGTAGTTGGGAGGAATTCTTACCTTTAGCAGAGTTCGCGTATAACAACAGTTATCAAGCTAGTATTCGGATGGCGCCGTATGAAGCATTGTATGGGCGGAAGTGTCGAACTCCTACTTGTTGGACTGAACTGGGTGAATGTCATGTTTTGGGTCCTGAGATAGTGGCAGAATCAGAAGAGAACGTTAAGGTAATCCGTGCACGATTGAAGGAGGCATCTGATAGACAGAAATCGTACGCAGATCTTAAGCGGAAAGAGATAGAATTTGCAGTAGGGGATCGCATGTTCCTGAAAGTTTCGTCGTGGAAGAAGGTGGTGAGATTTGGACGAGAGGGTAAGCTGAGTCCCAGGTTTATAGGGCCTTATATGGTTTTGAAACGAGTTGGACCAGTGGCGTATCAGTTAGAGTTGCCTTCAGAATTGAAGCAGATGCATGATGTGTTTCACGTGTCAATACTACGTCATTATAGATCGGATCCATCTCACGTGGTGCCAGTTGAGGAGGTTGAGTTAAGGCCAGACTTGTCCTATGAGGAGGAGCCAATTCAGATATTGGAGCGAGATGTGAAAGTGCTTCGGAAGAAATCAGTTCCTCTAGTCAAGGTGTTGTGGCGAAACCATGCTTCAGAAGAAGCTTCGTGGGAGCTAGAGGAAGCGATGCGATAGCAATACCCTCACTTATTTTGATCAGGTAATTTCGAGGCCGAAATTATTTTTAAGGGGGTAGAACTGTAATATCTCGGGATTTGGGGGTCATGCATTTTAATTCATATCTGTGTGTTAGTATGCTCTGTATGCTGTTTGAGTATGTCTGGGGGCTTTGGGAAACCTTGGGGTTAGATAGGAGCCTTAGTGGAATTTTTGGTTTAGGCTATTAGGGGGGAGAACTAGGGAAGCTAGGCCTTAAAGGAATAAAGGTGAAGTTTAGGGCACAAGAAAGGAAGTGGTGGAGTGGCATGGTAACGCAAGGGGGCAAGGGGGGAGAGTTTGCGTCAATGGAGTTCCAGGAGGGAGGAGGTTCGAACAACAAGGGAAGCATTTTGGGATTTGTTTTTTTTTGCGTCAAAGGGAGGGGAGAGTTGGATTCGGCTATGGCACATGAAGGTGGGAGTTTGAATTGGTCAAGGTGTTTGAATGTGTGGTGGAGAGTAGGATAGAAGGTTTGAATCATTCAAATGAGTTTGAATGAGAGGAGAAGAGGAAAATGAGGAGGAAAAAGAGGGATGTGGAGTGAGGTTGAAGAGTTGGCCGAATGTGGGACTTTGGAGGGGGCATATTTTCGGTCATGTGTGGGGGGAAGTAGTGCCGAATTATGGTAAGTGTGGGTGTCCATCTTTTGTGTTTCTCCTTTAGTTCTCCTTGCCGAAATTGTTAGTCAAAAGAATTCTTTTTTTTCTTTCTTTTCTTTGGAGCAAGAGCCGAAAATAGAAGCAACCATTTGGGTATTTTGTGCATCCTCTCTTCTTCCCATTTTCTTTTCCCCAAAGCCGAACCATATCACCCATTTCTTTTCTTTTCTTTTTCATTTTGAGAACTCTCATTTCTTTTGCAAGGAAGCCGAATCTTTCTCTTCATTATTCCCTTTAGCCGAAACTCCATTAACCACACCCCTCTCTTCTCCTTTCTTTTGCTAAAGCCGAACAACCCTTCAATACCTTGGCTGAATCTTCCATTCACCATCACCCTTCTCTTTTCTTTTATTTCTAGTTCCTTTACTTATTCTATTTGAATATTTTCTCAAGCCTCACCTCTGTGCCATCAGTCATCTCTTGTCGTTCTTCCAGTACGGTTCTAGTAATAGTGGTAAGGTTCTCTATAAACACTTCATTCTTCTTTCTCTTTTGGTTTGCCAAAATCAAGAAGCTTAACTATGTCTTTATATGTGTGGCCGAATCTATACAAGGCTTTAGATTCGTGACTCGTTTGTTGAAGCCAGCGTTAGAGGCAATAGAGATCTTTCGGGACTTGATCAATCAAGGTAAGATGATTGTAGTGGTTGGCCGAAGGCCATTTCTTTTGTCCATAAGTGTTAGAGCCGATTCTAACAGGGTTAATGTAGGGATTTCGATAACTTTCAAAATCAAGTGAGAACCTTCGGGTTTGGATCTGCTTTGGTAAGATTATTCGATTTAGATGTTATTTAGTTTTTGTGTGGATCTGATTCGATTACTTAACGGGGTTTTCTGACTAAGATATTATTGATGGATGCGAACATCAGCCAAGGAGGGAAAGGGGTTGGACACATAGTCCCTACCCCTAAATTCAAGAAGCGGGCAGTTTCTGCGGTTCGTGATTGGCCATCGGGGTGTGGGCCAGCGTCGGAACAGGATCGTAGGCAAATAGCAGTAGTTTCATTTAGTGACAGTGTTGACATAGAGGACGTGGTGTTACGGGTTATCAGGTGTGTAGTTTTTACACTGTTTCTCTGTTTAAATTAATTAAATGATTGCGTATGATATGTGTGGTAGCCGAAATAATGGCTGTGGTGGTGTGGCTACCCATGTTGGGTAATTCTGGTAACCAGGTTAGTATCTTTCTTATATCAGATCGTGGATGGATATATGTGGATTTTAATTGTCAGTATGTAAAATATGCATATCTGGTATGTTCGTGTGGTTACATTGTCATTACATCATAATATATTGTATGTGCATGGGGATTGGGATATATATTCAATGAAGGAAATGGTGTACATTTATGTACGTGGATTGATGTTAGCCTTGAGCTACATCGTGGATTGATGTTGGCTATGTGCCTCATCGTGGATTGATGTTGGCTATGTGCCACATCGTGGATTGATGTTAGCTTCGTGCTTCATCGTGGATAGATGATGACCTTGAGTCACATCGTGGATATTGTGATTTAATCACGTGGACCAGTGGCTAGACCACTAGGTGGACTTTGAGCAGCATGATTGCCAAAGAGGTGAGTAGCGGATGGAGGGTCGATTTAGTAATCCCCTGGTGTGTGGTGGCAGGATACGGGGGTGTGTAGCGGTTGGATACTAGGTTGGGATTGGGTTAACATTATGCATCATCATGTGTGGTATGTGGATTGGTGTGGAAATGTGCCAAGCCCAATTGTGGAAACATGTGGATTAATTGCACACTGAGTCGGTTTGACTCATCCTATTCTTACTGAAACAATACAGGTGATACATGATTCTTGGACCGGGCTGGAGTGGATTCGAGGTGGCCATGCTGAAGCTGTCTTTATTTATATATGCATTTTAAATTCTTAACTACTTTTTGGATATTTTTGTAATAAGGCCGCTTTAAGTATTTTTGGGATTTTTATTATGGTTTTAAGTTGGAGTTAATAACTGATTATTAATTGAGAATGACTTGAGTTTTGAAACCAACAAAATCAGATTAAAGTTTTCAATTTCGGGTTATTGACAAATAACTCGCTTTCTCAAAATTTTCATTCGGAAAATGCCTTAACCATTTCTCAAATCTGTAAAGTTTTATTTCCCGGCAAACTACAATTTTCTAGGCAATAAACCCTTGCAAGCTGAATATTCGTTTTTGTTTTCTAAAACTTAACATGTGATTCCATCTCCAAAACCAAACTCTTTTCAACATTTTCCCAGTAACATTCCGAATTCAGCCGTAGTGTTTTGGGCCGGGTTTGGGGTGTTACATATCTTATTTCTGTGACTTGTCCCAGTGGTTTGGTACCACAGTGGGTTGGCCCCATGTATTGATATTAGGGAATGTCACCAGTAGTTAGGTACCACAAGTGGGTGGCCCCACATATTATTTTGTGACTTTTGTCACCAGTGGTTTGGAACCACCAGTGGTTAGGTACCACTAGTGGCTAGGTGCCACAAATGTTGGGTAGACTCAGGAGATACGGTGGATGAGCATATTAGGTAGGTTGGGTTGCATGACATATATACTTTGCATATGAATCTGTGTGAGAGCCCAAAAATCTTTTGGACGGGGATTTACACACTGAGTCTCGGTGACTCACCCTCTCTGCTAAATTTTGCAGGTAATCTATAGACCACGAATGTGGAGCCGAGGTGGACTCGAGGTGGCCATGCATAATATATTGGGATTTTATTTTAAATAGTTATTTCGGAACTATTTTACTTTAATTTGGTTTTGGTAATGTAATAAGGCCATTTAAACGTTAATTTGACTTTTATTTGCTTTTAATTAAATTTTCTTTTATTTCGTTTGTGATTATTAAGTCATGCCTAATAAATTTTCAAAATGGGTGATTTTCCGAAACTTAAGAAACTTTGGGATTTTCAAGATTTTTACAATTGGGTAATAACAATTCGGGTTTTGGTAATAAGGGCAACTCAACTTTTCAAACTAAGACTCAAAATTGTTTTCAATTGATCACTCAATATAAAGTCTGTTTCTCTAAAATTGAAGATTTTTCCCAACTCATGACGTTAACTCGATTTTTTTTGAAAATTTTCTTTCCTGTGACATGCCAGATTCGGTCGTAGCGTTCTAACCGGGTTTGGGGTGTTACAAGGTGCTTGAGTTAGCATAGACTTAAGCTTCTCAAAAACTAGCTTGTTGCTCATCAGTCCACTTAAAGGGTGCACTCCTTCTCAATAGCTTAGTCATATGAGTCGTAATCAAAGAAAACCCTTTCACAAAGCTCCTATAATATCCAGCTAATCCAAGAAAACTCTATATTTTACTAACATTATTAGGCTACTTCCATTCTAAAATAGCATCAATCTTCTTTGGATCAACATAGATACCCTTAGCTCATTTCACTTGACCCCAAAACATCACTTCACGGAGCTACAACTCGCACTTACTCAGCTTAGCATAATGCTTTTTCTCATGAAGAATCTATAAAACAACTCTCAAGTGCTCATGCCACAACAAATTTATCAAGATAAGGCTGGAAAACCCAATTCATTAGGTCCATAAATGCAGCCGGAGCTTTAGTAAGATTAAAGGGCATCACTAGGAACTCGTAGTTACCATACCAAGTCTTGAATATGGTATTAGGTACATCACATTCCTTCACCTTCAACTAATAGTATCCGAACCTTAAATCAATCTTAGAGAATACCGTGGCACCTCAGAACTTATTGAACAAGTTATCAATCCTTAGCAAATGTTACTTGTTCTTTACAATCAACTTATTCAGTTGCCTATAATCAATACAGAGTCCCATAGATACATCCTTCTTATTTAAAAATAAGATTGGTGCTTCCCAAGGCAAAACACTTGATCTAATCAATTCATGGTCCAAAAGTTCTTGCAACTGTACCTTAATTTCCCTAAGCTCCTTAGGTGCCATGTGGTAGGGAGAAATGGATACTGGAGCTATCCTAGGAAAAAATTCTATCCCAAACTCAACCTCACGCTCCACAGGTAATCCAGGTAACTCATCTGGAAAGACATCAGGAAACTCCCTCGCTGTATGAATATTCTCCACAGTTGGTTCGCTAACACTTGTGTCTAAAATGTAAGATAGATAGGCCTCACATCCCTTACGAACCAACTTCTTAGCCACTAAAATGAAGATCACATTGGATAAGTAATCTCTAAGCTATCCAACCATCACTATCTCTGCAATGCCCTATACGCGATCCGATTTACCAGATCCGAATGTCGGACATTATGCCTTATTACAAATGTAACTTAATTTTTTTTATTTTCCTGTGTAGTGGTTCTATCTATGAGTATGAAAAGTTCAGTTTTCTATTTGAGATTCCTATGTGTGTATTGCAAGTGATTATTAATACAATTCATAATACTTAAAATTTTCAATGACATCTATATTTAAGTTTAAGCTTGACTAAGTACCTTTAAGCACTAATAAAGAGTATAAACATGGGTCAATTTTTAATGCGCCTCTTAACACATTCTTTATGCATAATTGCCCAATCTGCCACTCCTTGGCGTAGCCCTGGCATCGTCCCTCAACCCCAACATCTTTACAACTTGAAACATGAAAAAGATTTCGTAAGTTCATAAGAACTTAGTGATGTAATTCCTCATTACCTATTTCATTACACCTTAATGGTTTAGATTATTTTCCCACTAACGGGTACTTATAGGGATTTTCCTCCTTTAACGTGATTGTCCTTTCTTAGTCGAGGTCATTTCCTTTCTCTTAATATTGTTAAGAACTTACTTCCCATTCTGAATCATTAACCATTTCCTTGTCATTTTCCAATGTACAACCCATTATCATGAAAACTATTCCTTCTTATGAATGTATGATCTACCATAATTCAAGGTAGCAAATTAAACTAGCTTTCACACTTTTGGAGCTTGAACATAAACATTTTAGTTAAGTTTTAAGTACATTTACGTAAAGTTTAGTTAAGTTTAATAAAGTGTGTAATGTAAGTCTATTATTGACCTTAGGGGCAGAATGGGGCCTAAAGGTGTGCTAATACACTTTGGGAGCGTGTAGGAGACCATTAGAAGGTGTGATAACTCAATACTGGTCACTAGGTTGTTGCAACATAGAGTACTAGATGTCGCAACATAGGAATCAAAATAGAAGAATTCCAAGATTTCCTTCAATGTACGAAACAGCCTGGGGATGTTGCGACATACCCCTGAAGACACCTTGAAGTTAAGCATTCTACCATCGATGTTGCGACACAAAACCTGGTGTGTCGCAGCATCACCTTTGTACGAGAAATAATTATGAGCCATGAGTGTTTTGGTCTGCACAACCAATTGTTAAGCACGAGAATGGCAACTGACCTTGGATTGAGGCCAACGACTACCTTAAACTCTATAAATAGGCTCATTTAACACATGTTATGGACACCTTTCATATTGTATAATTTTCTCTTTAGATTTAAGGTTTAGTCTTTCTCTTTTCTTAGGTTTTAGATTTTATTTTTGTACTTGTTATTTACTTTTGTGGAAAAATCAAATTTTTGGATTACTGTTAAACTCTATGAGGATTCAACATTTTATTTTAATACAAATTAGGCTTCTTCTAAACTATTGTTTTTGGTATTTATGTTTATTCTTTCTATCAAGTTTATATTGTTTATTAGATCCATGGAGAACTAGTCCTCCTATGGGGGGATTAATGAGTGGAGGTATGATTAATTAACTATGTAGGGGTTTCTTAGTAGATCTGCTGTTCAGGAGAGGTAGAACCTAAAACCACAGGTCTGACAACCCTAGGAAGTCATTAAGGTGGGAACCTAAAACCTTAATAAAGTTTGACCGTCCATCAATGCTAGAATGTACAAAAAATAAAATCCTCAATATGCTTTCCATGCTACTCGAACCACTTCCCTCAAGCAACCTTTCAAGCTCCTTATCCACTATGCCACTAACTCCTCATGTGCTTTAATTTAACACTTAAATTAACTTAAGTGTCAAGCTCACTTAATCCACTTCATTAAATTCTTCAAACTAAAAATTATTCTAGCCTCATTAATAAAATCAAGCCCTCACAAGACTATACTAAACATACATAAAATCATACCTAAATTAACACAAGCAACAATATGATACTCAAATTTTCCTAAAGCCCAAGGCCCAATCAGCCCAATCCTATTAGGCCCAATTTCGGGATATTACAATTCTACCCTCTTTAAAGAAATTTCGTCCTCGAAATTTCAAACTAACTAACAGTCGTACATCCTATCCCACCACACTACGCTCTTGCTGCGCACTCTGATATTAATAAAACTATCTTATCTTCTAAGCACAGTTCCTAAGTTCGCATCCAAGGTTTCAAGCACTTCACTAGCAACACAAGAATGAGCTATCTCTAAAGCAAAACAAAGAACTTACCCGCTATCACATCCTTGGTTGTCCCACATTCGAACCTTCAGCACCTCTACCGGGTGTTCCACGACCTCGGCCAGAACCATTTCCTCCATGGTTTGGACCATGAACCTTTATTGTCTGAGGACAATTCTTAACCAAATGAGCCTTAGATCCACACCGGAAACATTCCTTACTATTACCCCAACACTCTCCTGTGTGAGTTCTCCCACACTGAGCACATAAACGATTCCGATTCTCAGCAACTGGTACAGGTGCACGTACAGAATTCTCGACCCTCGGTCTTTTCTGAAAGTCTTCCGGCGATTTTGCTGGGCCAAAACTCCTCTTGTTCCAATTCCTATCCTTTTCTCGGTTCTCCCTTACAGTCCTCTTAACTTCTTCAGCAATCCGAGCTTTTTCCACTAGAACAGCAAAGTCCCTTTCTCTTTGCGGAGCAATCAACATTCGCAACTCATCTCGTAACCCATCTCGAACCGGACACACCTTTCATAATCAGTTGTAACGATCCCTTTGGCGTACTGACTTAATTGCACAAATTCCGCTTCGTACTCCGCTACCGACTTACTTCCTTGCACCAAGTTGAGAAACGCCTTTCTTTGCGAGTCCAAGTAACTGGCTCCAACGTACTTTCCTTCAAATTTAACCTTAAAATAATCCCAATCCAATCGATCTGTCGGAACACCTTGTCTGACAGTGAGCCACCATCGATAAGCTTCGTCCCGGAGCAACGAAACAGCACCTTTCAGCTTTTCCTCATCGGTACAGTCCAAATCGTCCATTATTCTTTCGACTACTTCTATACAATAGTCCGCCACATTCGGAGCTACTCCAGATATTCCTCTAAAAACTTCAGCCCCGCTCAACTTGAGTCATTCCGATACTGACTTTCGAGCTCCACTTCCTACACTAGCTCCTGCCACTCGCTCGAGCACTCGCAACATAGCCCGCGATACTGCGTCATCGCCTCCTGTCTGATCTTGATCCTCCGCGCCCACTGCTGGCAGCGATACTTCATTTTCTGACCCATGGCCAGACCCTACCGATTCCGATACTGGCATTCTACCCCTACTGCGTCCACGACGACCACGTCCCCTAGAACTCATTTCTAACGTCGCGTTTTAATCTGATTAAGAAGTTTTATGCATCAGAATTTTGTTCCACTTATTAACCGCAAACAATTTTATGAAAAGAATTTTCAGGAGTAGTTCTTTCGATCACACAAAAGTTCAGTTCAAGTTCACTACTCTAGCTCAGAGAATCACATTCATCTATCTCGATAGAGACACATTCATTTACTACACCTCTATGGTCATTTCAGTCCTTCCCAACCCAGGGGTAACTTCGTCATTTGTCCTATAAGGGTATTTTGGTAATAATTCAGGGTCAATTCCAAAAATTTTAATAAATCAAGGCACTTTGAAATTTTTCCAAAACTCGAGGGTTTTTCGAAAATTTTCCCAAATCAGAACCATGATAGAAATTTTGAAAATCAGGGTTATTTTGGTAATTTTGTCAATCAGGGGTAATTTCGTAAATTTTCCAAATCAAGGCGTCTTGATATTTTTCAAAATAAGGTTTTTTTTTGAATACTTTTGCAAAGTAAGAAAATTTTATGAAAATCAAGGGTAGTGTTGAAACTTTTAGAAACCAGGGGCATTTTAGTAATTTTACAACCAGGGGTATTTTCGTAATTTTGTAAATCAAAAATATTTTGAGAAATGTCTTCAAATTAATTTGTACAGATCAAAAGGGTAATTTAGTGATAAAAAAAACTAGAGTTTTTATAAAACTGCATGGCTAGTCCCTTTCGGGTTTTAGTGATTGGTTTAGCCCGTGAATAAGTCCTCTTGGTTAGGGTGAACGGTTACTACGCACCAGGTAGAATTCGAGTAAAGAGGAGGTGAGTCACTAGGACTGCTTAAATACCAAGCTCTTACCGAACCCACTCCTAGACATGCGCACAACTGTTACCACACCCTAGCTCGGCGACTTAGCCACATGTTTGTTTGATAGTCCTTAAGTCTTATGCACTTGTGTTTGAGTAGACTAGTCCTAGGGTTCAATAGCCCTAATCTACTAATCTACGTTCCCATATTGCTCATCAAGTTCACAGTTACAAATCACTTCAGAAGTCAGAGGTACTTACCTGGTGGACTTCGGGTCGGAGATACAGGTGCCATGCCAGAATAAACTTGAAAAATTTGTGAAAGCCCAAATCTTTGAAAAGCCCATTTTAAAAAAAATGTTTTTGGGCCCAAATCCCTCAAAGCCGAGTTTTGAACCAGGCTCTGATACCAAATTGTAACACCCCAAACCCGGCCCATTTGCTATGACCGAATTTGAAATGCCACTGCGGAAAAACGTTTGAAAAACTTTTGACTTAAAGTTAAAAACATAAAAATTTGTTTTTCTTTACTAAGACATTGTGTAATTAAAGTTCCAAATAAAATTGAGTTGTTTAAAATAAAACATTTTCAAATAATAATAATATAATCGACAATCCAACTTAAAACATAATAAAAATCCTTAAATACTTAAAGTGTCCCTTATTACAATAGATAACCTTTCATAAATAAAACGTGTGAAACAAATAAAATATCTTCTGCATGGGCCACCTCGTATCCACTCCAACCCGGTCCGAGCATCACCTGAAAGGTTTGAGAAAAATTGGGTGAGTCACACAGACTCAGTGGGTAATTACTCCACTAAATTCCACCCACATGTTAACCACATATTAACCCATATAACAGATAACAAGATATCGGATTCACTTAATAACACATTCTGGGCTTGGCCCATATTCATATCACTTATCAGGTAATAGGGTAATTATCCGCATAATTCCACATATCGGCTTAACCCATTTCCACACTGATCCACATTCATATACTGGGCTTAGCCCATTTCTTAACCCAATCCACATTCACATACTGGGCTTGGCCCATTTTCACATCAATTACTCATATCAAATAAAATTATGCAAAGTGCACCCAACCCCAACCTAGAGTCCATCCTCTACACACCCCCGTATCCAGCCTATCACACACCAGGGGATTAACAAATCTCCCTCTCCTTTTCACTCCAAAGGAAATCAATGCCGTCCACGTGCAATTAAGCACAATAATCCACAACGCGACCTCAGTCAGCGCCAATCCACGATGTAGCCGTAGCTAACACCAAAACCACGATGGGACACATAGTCACTCATCAACCACGATATGGCACATAGTCGATATCAACCACGATGAGGCACACAGCCACTCATCAAGCCACGCGAACTAAATCGCAATTAATCCACAACGTGACCTTAGTCAACGTCAATCCACGATGTAGCTCAAGGCTAACATCAAACCACGTACTCGAAGTACACCCGTAGCTTCTTTCATATCATATCCCAACCCATGCACATGTAACATTCCAATAATGACATAATATAATGATGCATGAGCATGTTCATCAAGCATATTATCACATATTCATATTAGAAATCACTATTTATCAGATTTAGTACTTATCGGATTATCGACATACCCCTTGAAGGTATCCTTATCACAATTTCCATTGTACAAGTTAGCACATAATTAATACATACAGATATAACACAAATACCCGGAAAACGGTAGGCTAACTACACACCTGCCTATTAGTGAAATCCCGAACTACTCGAATCTAACACGATCTTGAAACGTGGTTCTTCCTTCTCCCTTAAAGCCGATTTGGTCTCCTACCAATTCCCGAATCACACTCTGAGTTCCCTTCCTTTAGCTACACACAAAAGAACACCTTTTATGGCACTAAGAACATTCGGCCATGCCACAAAACTATAAACAAGGCCATTCAGTCACACCAACAAATCCCGAAGGGTTATCGAATGAAATATCAAATCTTACCTATAGACTTACCCCAAAACGGTTGTCAAAGAATTGAGGCTCAGAACGATTGCTACCAAAGTCCAGAAGAGTCTATCTTCCAAAATCGATTGAAGAAAACCAAAAGAAGTCCTATCCTCGTTGATATTCGGCCAAGGCAAACCAAATAGGATATGAGAGTTTCGGCTATGGTTTTGAAAGAAGAAAATAATTGATATTCGGCTCAAAAGAGAGGAAGAATTAGTATGGCAAAGAAAAATGAAAAGGGAAGAAGGATGATTCGGCTTTAGCAACCAATGAAAGAAAAAAATCAAGAAGAATGGGGAAGAAAGAGATTCGGCCAAGAAGAAAGTAAAAGATGATTTGCAAATGATAACAAATATGTTAAGAAAAAGAAAAGGAAGATGAGAACAAAAGAGGTTCTTTTTGGTTACCAAGGATTAGAAGATAAGAGGGAGGTTCCAAATAAGTTTCGGCCAAATGCCTAAGAGGAGAAAATATCAACAACACCTAAGGGCATTCGGCTATGGTTCACTTTGGTGCACTAGAGAGAAAAATTGGTAAGGTTCAAAGGGATTTGATATGGCTCAAAACAAGAAATGAAAAGCATTTCTTAACTAGCCGAAAATGACCAATAACCAAAAGAAATTTTGGCACACCTAACCTACTATTACCAAACCGTAAATGCCCTCCTACCATACCCCAAATTCGACCATTACTCCTTTACCTATCATGACCCATTTTTCTCTCCTCATTTAACACTTATCCTATCATTTCCCTTAATTCTTCCTATCATAACCCTTAATTCTTCCTAATCATATTCAAAATTAAGCCAACCCCCTAGCCATCTATGCGTCCACATTCATGGTCAAAATGACCATAAAAATATTTCCAAAACAACTTTCCATCATCCAAGCCCTTTGTCCCCTTATCCTACCTTAACTTCTTGATTCTTATCCCAAAATACAAGCTTTCCTATTTTGCTATTCAACTTGCCATAAAAGTTGAAAGTACAATATTACCTTAATAAAGTTTGACCGTCCATCAATGCTAGAATGTACAAAAAATAAAATCCTCAATATGCTTTCCATGCTACTCGAACCACTTCCCTCAAGCAACCTTTCAAGCTCCTTATCCACTATGCCACTAACTCCTCATGTGCTTTAATTTAACACTTAAATTAACTTAAGTGTCAAGCTCACTTAATCCACTTCATTAAATTCTTCAAACTAAAAATTATCCTAGCCTCATTAATAAAATCAAGCCCTCTCAAGACTATACTAAACATACATGAAATCATACCTAAATTAACACAAGCAACAATATGATACTCAAATTTTCCTAAAGCCCAAGGCCCAATCAGCCCAATCCTATTAGGCCCAATTTCGGGATATTACAATTCTACCCTCTTTAAAGAAATTTCATCCCCTAAATTTCAAACTAACTAACAGTCGTACATCCTATCCCACCACACTACGCTCTTGCTGCGCACTCTGATATTAATAAAACTATCTTATCTTTTAAGCACAGTTCCTAAGTTCGCATCCAAGGTTTCAAGCACTTCACTAGCAACACAAGAATGAGCTATCTCTAAAGCAAAACAAAGAACTTACCCGCTATCACATCCTTGGTTGTCCCACATCCGAACCTTCAGCACCTCTACCGGGTGTTCCACGACCTCGGCCAGAACCATTTCCTCCATGGTTTGGACCATGAACCTTTATTGTCTGAGGACAATTCTTAACCAAATGAGCCTTAGATCCACACCGGAAACATTCCTTACTATTACCCCAACACTCTCCTGTGTGAGTTCTCCCACACTGAGCACATAAACGATTCCGATTCTCAGCAACTGGTACAGGTGCACGTACAGAATTCTCGACCCTCGGTCTTTTCTGAAAGTCTTCCGGCGATTTTGCTGGGCCAAAACTCCTCTTGTTCCAATTCCTATCCTTTTCTCGGTTCTCCCTTACAGTCCTCTTAACTTCTTCAGCAATCCGAGCTTTTTCCACTAGAACAGCAAAGTCCCTTTCTCTTTGCGGAGCAATCAACATTCGCAACTCATCTCGTAACCCATCTTCGAACCGGACACACCTTTCATAATCAGTGGTCACGATCCCTTTGGCGTACTGACTTAATTGCACAAATTCCGCTTCGTACTCCGCTACCGACTTACTTCCTTGCACCAAGTTGAGAAACGCCTTTCTTTGCGAGTCCAAGTAACTGGCTCCAATGTACTTTCCTTCAAATTTAACCTTAAAATAATCCCAATCCAATCGATCTGTCGGAACACCTTGTCTGACAGTGAGCCACCATCGATAAGCTTCGTCCCGGAGCAACGAAACAGCACCTTTTAGCTTTTCCTCATCGGTACAGTCCAAATCGTCCATTATTCTTTCGACTGCTTCTATCCAATACTCTGCCACATTCGGAGCTACTCCAAATATTCCTCTAAAAACTTCAGCCCCGTTCAACTTGAGTCGTTCCGATACTGACTTTCGAGCTCCACTTCCTACACTAGCTCCTGTCACTCGCTCGAGCACTCGCAACATAGCCCGCGATACTGCGTCATCGCCTCCTGTCTGATCTTGATCCTCCGCGCCCACTGCTGGCAGCGATACTTCATTTTCTGACCCATGGCCAGACCCTACCGGTTCCGATACTGCCATTCTACCCCTACTGCGTCCACGACGACCACGTCCCCTAGAACTCATTTCTAACGTCGCGTTTTAATCTGATTAAGAAGTTTTATGCATCAGAAATTTGTTCCACTTATTAACTGCAAACAATTTTATGAAAAGAATTTTCAGGAGTAGTTCTTTCGATCACACAAAAGTTCAGTTCAAGTTCACTACTCTAGCTCAGAGAATCACATTCATCTATCTCGATAGAGACACATTCATTCACTACACCTCTATGGTCATTTCAGTCCTTCCCAACCCAGGGGTAACTTCGTCATTCGTCCTATAATGGTATTTTGGTAATAATTCAGGGTCAATTCCAAAAATTTTAATAAATCAAGGCACTTTGAAATTTCTTCAAAACTCGAGGGTTTTTCGAAAATTTTCCCAAATTCAGAACCATGATAGAAATTTTGAAAATCAGGGTTATTTTGGTAATTTTGTCAATCAGGGGTAATTTCGTAAATTTTCCAAATCAAGGCGTCTTGATATTTTTCAAAATAAGGTTTTTTTTTTTGAATACATTTGCAAAGTAAGAAAATTTTATGAAAATCAAGGGTAGTGTTGAAACTTTTAGAAACCAGCGGCATTTTAGTAATTTTACAACCAGGGGTATTTTCGTAATTTGTAAATCAAAAATTTTGAGAAATGTCTTCAAATAATTTGTACAGATCAAAGGGTAATTTAGTGATAAAAAAAAAACTAGAGTTTTTATAAACTGCATGGCTAGTCCCTTTCGGGTTTTAGTGATTGGTTTAGCCCGTGAATAAGTCCTCTTGGTTAGGGTGAACGGTTACTACGCACCAGGTAGAATTCGAGTAAAGAGGAGGTGAGTCACTAGGACTGCTTAAATACCAAGCTCTTACCGAACCCACTCCTAGACATGCGCACAACTGTTACCACACCCCTAGCTCGGCGACTTAGCCACATGTTTGTTTGATAGTCCTTAAGTCTTATGCACTTGTGTTTGAGTAGACTAGTCCTAGGGTTCAATAGCCCTAATGCCCGGAAATCCCTCAAAGCCGAGTTTTGAACCAGGCTCTGATACCAAATTGTAACACCCCAAACCCGGACCATTTGCTATGACCGAATTTGAAATGCCACTGCGGAAAAACGTTTGAAAAACTTTTGATTTAAAGTTAAAAACATAAAAAAAAAATTTTCTTTACTAAGACATTGTGTAATTAAAGTTCCAAATAAAATTGAGTTGTTTAAAATAAAACATTTTCAAATAATAATAATATAATCGACAATCCAACTTAAAACATAATAAAAATCCTTAAATACTTAAAGTGGCCCTTATTACAATAGATAACCTTTCATAAATAAAATGTGTGAAACAAATAAAATATCTTCTGCATGGGCCACCTCGTATCCACTCCAACCCGGTCCGAGCATCACCTGAAAGGTTTGAGAAAAATTGGGTGAGTCACACAGACTCAGTGTGTAATTACTCCACTAAATTCCACCCACATGTTAACCACATATTAACCCATATAACAGATAACAAGATATCATATTCACTTAATAACACATTCTGGGCTTGGTCCATATTCATATCACTTATCAGATAACAGGGTAATTATCCGCATAATGCCACATATCGGCTTAACTCATTTCCACACTGATCCACATTCATATACTGGGCTTAGCCCATTTCTTAACCCAATCCACATTCACATATTGGGCTTGGCCCATTTTCACATCAATTACTCATATCAAATAAAATTATGCAAAGTGCACCCAACCCCAACCTAGGGTCCATCCTCTACACACCCCCGTATCCAGCCTACCACACACCAGGGGATTAACAAATCTCCCTCTCCTTTTCACTCCAAAGGCAATCAATGCCGTCCACGTGCAATTAAGCACAATAATCCACAACGCGACCTCAGTCAGCGCCAATCCACGATGTAGCCGTAGCTAACACCAAAACCACGATGGGACACATAGTCACTCATCAACCACGATATGGCACATAGCCGATATCAACCACGATGAGGCACACAGCCACTCATCAAGCCACACGAACTAAATCGCAATTAATCAACAACGTGACCTTAGTCAACGTCAATCCACGAAGTAGCTCAAGGCTAACATCAAACCACGTACTCGAAGTACACCCGTACCTTCTTTCATATCATATCCCAACCCATGCACATGTAACATTCCAATAATGACATAATATAATGATGCATGAGCATGCTCATCAAGCATATTATCACATATTCATATTAGAAATCACTATTTATCAGATTTAGTACTTACCGGATTATCGACATACCCCTTGAGGGTATCCTTATCACAATTTCCATTGTACAAGTTAGCACATAATTAATACATACAGATATAACACAAATACCTGGAAAACGGTAGGCTAACTACACACCTGCCTATTAGTGAACTCCCGAACTACTCGAATCTAACACGATCTTGAAATGTGGTTCTTCCTTCTCCCTTAAAGCCGATTTGGTCTCCTACCAAATCTCGAATCACACTCTGAGTTCCCTTCCTTTAGCTACACACAAAAGCACACCTTTTATGGCACTAAGAACATTCGGCCATGCCATAAAACTATAAACAAGGCCATTCAGCCACACTAACAAATCCCGAAGGGTTATCGAATGAAATATCAAATCTTACCTATAGACTTACCCCAAAACGGTTGTCAAAGAATTAAGGCTCAGAACGATTGCTACCAAAGTCCCAAAGAGTCTATCTTCCAAAACCGATTGAAGAAAACCAAAAGAAGTCCTATCCTTGTTGATATTCGGCCAAGGCAAACCAAATAGGATATGAGAGTTTCGGCTATGGTTTTGAAAGAAGAAAACAATTGATATTCGGCTCAAAAGAGATGAAGAATTAGTATGGCAAAGAAAAATGAAAAGGGAAGAAGGATGATTCGGCTTTAGCAACCAATGAAAGAAAAAAATCAAGAAGAATGTGGAAGAAAGAGATTCGGCCAAGAAGAAAGTAAAAGATGATTTGCAAATGATAACAAATATGTTAAGAAAAGAAAAGGACGTTGAGAACAAAAGAGGTTCTTTTTGGTTACCAAGTATTAAAAGATAAGAGGGAGGTTCCAAATAAGTTTCGGCCAAATGCCTAAGAGGAGAAAATATCAACAACACCTAAGGGCATTCGGCTATGGTTCACTTTGGTGCACTAGAGAGAAAAATTGGTAAGGTTCAAAGGGATTTGATATGGCTCAAAACAAGAAATGAAAAGCATTTCTTAACTAGCCGAAAATGACCAATAACCAAAAGAAATTTTGGCACACCTAACCTACTATTACCAAACCGTAAATGCCCTCCTACCAAACCCCAAATTCGGCCTTTACTCCTTCACCTATCATGACCCATTTTTCTCTCCTCATTTAACACTTATCCTATCATTTCCCTTAATTCTTCCTATCATAACCCTTAATTCTTCCTAATCACATTCAAAATTAAGCCAACCCCCTAGCCATCTATGCGTCCACATTCATGGTCAAAATGACCATAAAAATATTTCCAAAACAACTTTCCATCATCCAAGCCCTTTGTCCCCTTATCCTACCTTAACTTCTTGATTCTTATCCCAAAATACAAGCTTTCCTATTTTGCTATTCAACTTGCCATAAAAGTTGAAAGTCCAACTTACCTTAATAAAGTTTGACCGTCCATCAATGCTAGAATGTACAAAAAATAAAATCCTCAATATGCTTTCCATGCTACTCGAACCACTTCCCTCAAGCAACCTTTCAAGCTCCTTATCCACTATGCCACTAACTCCTCATGTGCTTTAATTTAACACTTAAATTAACTTAAGTGTCAAGCTCACTTAATCCACTTCATTAAATTCTTCAAACTAAAAATTATTCTAGCCTCATTAATAAAATCAAGCCCTCACAAGACTATACTAAACATACATAAAATCATACCTAAATTAACACAAGCAATAAGATGATACTCAAATTTTCCTAAAGCCCAAGGCCCAATCAGCCCAATCCTATTAGGCCCAATTTCGGGGTATTACAATTTTACTCTTTGATTTATCATGTTTCATTGATTTCTTTACTTTTTTTTATTCTTTTTAGTATAGTTTACCAAAACCCTTCTTTTGATTCTTCGTAGTATAATCCAATTAAAGTACTACGTAAATCTATTTATGTTTAGATTAGAATCAATTTTAGTGCTTGCCTCCCTTAGGTACGGTCCTCGAAGTACTTACCTACTTTGTTGTAACTATATTACAACCTGATCTATATATTTACAGATATGCTTTTCACATCTATTGTGTAGGATTTCGATGTTGGACATCGGTATGTCCAGAGGAGTCGAGTTATTGGCACCGTTGCCTAGGAGGAAACGTTACTATATTAATTTTAGTTTTTGCATATTAATAGAATAACTAGGAAATGTACACATTATAGGTATGAAATTTAAATCCTAAGTTAGTAAGATTCCTTAATATTTTTTTTGCTTCAAAATCCAGGAAATATGATGCAAACACTAGAGACATTTTTTTATACAAATTGGCTCCGATCTAGAATTACTTGTCCCATTATTTATAACTCACATTTTGAGTTAAATCCTTCTTTTCTAACGTGGATTGCTAACAATGTTATATTTAACGATCCTAAGACAGAGGATCCTGTAGTCTTTCTATGACAATTTGAATATATATGCAGCATTGTCGCTTATGCTGGAGTATCGCCATACACAATCAAATTATTACTAATCCCATTTACATTGGATGAAAAAAAAAATGAAAGCTTGGTTAGATGCACTCCCACCCGATACTATTACTACCTGGATTGATTTTGTGCAATTATTTCTTTGTTGAGTCCTCTTTATGACTCAGGTACTCAATATTTATGAAAAATTATTTCAATTCAAACAATAAATTACTGAAACATTGGGACAAGCTTGGGAAGATTTAAAACTATTGCCAGATTAGTTTTGGGAGAAGGCTTACATTTTGTGGTTCAAATTCAACATTTTTATCAAAGATTGATTAGTCAGAATAAGTGAAAGTTTGATTGTAACTACCCATTTTTAGTGAAATCAGAACAATGGTTTCAAGACACAAATCCGATATGAAAATATTTATTTTATTATTATTTTAATGCCTACATCATGTTAGTATCACCGTATAAAAATTTCGTTAAGAAATTTTATTGTTTGCATGCTTAATTCGATAAAAAGGACTAAATTGCAAAAGGTACAAAGTTAGAGTTCTATAGGTTAAAAGCACTAAATAGCTATGAAACTTAAATGTTTGAGCACTTTGATAGAAAATAAACCATTTTTAGTTTGAGTGGACAATTATGGACATTATACATGTGTTTTCAAAGGTTAATTAAAAGGTTAAATAAGTAAATAAAAAAATAAACTAAGTAAAAATAAAGTAAAACAAATTGTCATATTCTAAACTAGGTTAGTCCACCAAAATTTAAACTTATAAACTCCATGGGAGGAGCTTAAAGGTTTGGCCAACACATATTTTCTTGAATGTGAGTATTTTTCATCCCGTTCTTAATGATTTCTATGTTTTTGAAGTTGTTGTAGCTTAATCTAGCTAACCTAGGGATCAATTTGCAAAACTTTTAAAAGTCTAAGGATTTACCATGAATGTGTATGTATTGTTTTTGATGTTTGATGAAAGAAAATGGCTAGTTGTTGTTAGATAAACAACTTTTATTAAGTGATTTTTGATGAAATTGTCATTTTGGAGTTAAATTGAAAAATGTGAAATATTCATGGAGATAATGAAATGTGTGAGCTGCTATGAGTTTGTAAGAAATTCGGCTAGGCTTGGGTAGGGGTTAAATTGCTTGAATTTCATTTTATGAGCTTAAGGAATAAATTGTAAAGAAATCAAAACATTAGCGGCAAAAGGATAATTTTGCAAAATGTGAATTTGGATTGAATTGAATAGAATGGTTGTTAAATGGATTGAATTTATTCATTTAGATCAAGATAGACCTCGTACGGCTTTAGATCGAGGCAAAGAGAAAGCTTCGGATTAACCGACTCCATTTTTACGTTTTATCGTCGAGGTAAGTTCGTATGTTTAAATAGCATTTTTAATTATGTTATAAATGTTATTATTTTATAATATCAAATTGTGTCTCGATGGAAAAAATACAACGGCGTATCGACGGTCATCGACCAATGAAAAGGGATGGTGACAACCATTGGATTATGAAAAGGGATGGCTTTGGCTATCAAATTATGAAAAGGGATGACTTTGGCTATCGAATTATGAATAAGGATAACTTCAGCGATCAAATTATGAAAGGGATGGTGACGACCATCAACAATGAAAAAGGGATGGTGATGACCATCGAATTATGAAAAAAGATGGCTTTGACTATCAAAATATGGAAGGGGCTTCAGCTATCGAACTATAAAAAGGGGTGGTAACAACCATCGTGATTTTACTTCGTGTGTGCTTCCGTAAGAGTTTTTGGTGCAATTCACCTTATTACTATGGAAGGTTGGAAATATGTGTTTTCATGACAATGAAAAGTATGAATTCATATGATTTAAGCTTATGAATCATTTATTTCTCATGTTGGATTGGTATATATATTTTAATATTGTGTATTGTGTTGAGAAGTATAGATTATATGTTACGAACTTACTAAGCATAACTTGCTTACTTTGTGTTCATTTTCTATGTTTTGTAGTTAATCGAAAGCTCATTTGGGTTGGAAAGTCGTTGGAGATCTATCACACTATCCATCGACATTATCAGTAGATTTGGATGATTTTGAGTTATGGTTATAATGGCATGTATAGGTGTCTATGCTTGATGAAATAGCCATTATGTTTGGCTTGTAAATGTGGTGTTTTGGATAATGAATTTAGTTATCATTTTGGCTTGTATTTATATATATAGTCTTACGATGGTTGATAATTTGGCATTTTGGAACTTGAGTGGTATGTGTTGGAATGATCAATTGAATACATGTTATGAATGGCCATTTTGGTATGTTCGAATGTGGCAAATGTAGTATGAAATGATATGGAATTTAGGTTGCAAATGTTAAGTTGATAATGACTAGATTATACTTGTGTTTGGATATGCTTAATGACATGTAAATTGAGGTGCCTTAGGGCATATTGGTTGGATGAATTGGTATCATGTAGTTTTAACTTGATTAAGCACATTTTAGGTACACTTTTGAGTCTTGAATTGGGTGTATTTGAGTTACACAAGTATGCACATTATGGGTGAAAGAATTGGCTTGAAAATAGCCTAATTCTTGTCCACACAGCTAGAAACACGAGCATGTTTCTCAGCCGTGTACTATGTGTCCCCTGTAGCTTACTAAGGATTTCAAGTTAGGCTATTACACAGCCTAGCACACGGCTTGACACACGGGCATGTGAGGCCATTTCGAAGGGTACACGGCCTGGCACACGGGTGTGTGGCTTGGCCGTGTGAACCAAGTCAGAGAGTTATACGGGCACGGGCACAACCTAGGACAGGGCCGTGTGTCCATACTTCAAATGTCCACATGGCCTGAGACACGGGCATGTCTCTCGGTCATGTGGCCCTTGTAGTTTGAAAATTTTCAACGTTTTCTGAAAAATTCCATAAGTTTCTGATTTAGTCTTAATTTATTTCTAAATTGTTTTTAGGGCCTCGAGGGCCCAAATAAGGGAAAATGTGTATGTCTTTGTTTGGTTTTGCTATGATTTTGATGGATGATGTTAAATGTGTAATAGCTCGGTTTATACCCTAGCCGAAATGGTGGTTTCGGGACCACAAATTCGAGTTAAAAAATATTTTAATATTATTTTTTGTGTTTATAGTATGTTAATTGATATGTGTAAAAATTTCGTATGAAAATTTTATCGTTTGTGTGCCGATAAAAGAAGTTAATCGCAGAAAATGTAAAAGTTGTGTTCTACTTGATGAAGTGCTGAATTGGCATAGCTTCTTAAATGAAAGGTCCTTATGTTGTTATTAGACCATGATTAAGGTTAATGGACATTAATGGCTTTATATTTGATGATTAACTAAGGGTAAAATGGTAAACTATGTATTAATGTGTTATTAATAAAACAAAACATAAAAATTAGTCATAATATTCATCTCTCTCACCGAAAATCAAAAGAAGAAAGACCATTTAAAGCATTTTAGGGTTCGACCCTTTGTATTCTTGATTGAGGTATGTTTTGAGCTCGGTTTTGATGATTTTTATGTTTTTGTGATCGTTGTTAAGTGTTCTAGCTAGCCCATGCTTAAATTCATGAAATTGATTATGATTTTGAGTTATGCCATTGTTGATAATATGAGCTTTGTGAGGTTTGATGATAGAAAATAAGTGTTGGATGATAGATAAATGTATTTTGTGTTGGGATTTTTGATGAATTTGATTATTATGAACTAAATTGTGAAAATGAGAAATTAAGGGGACTAAAATGTGAAATAAATGAAATATGTGGGCTTATATGAGCTAATGGAATATTCGGCCAAGCATGTGTATAAGGAAATTAAGTGTATTTTGTGATTTTATGAAATAGGGACTAAAATGTCAAAATGTGAAAATGTGAGGGCTAATTTGTAAAATGCCCTAAATTTGTGTATATGGATTGAATTGAATGGTTTGGTGAATGAATAAGCTAAATTTGAATGTGTATAGATCAAGAACCAAAGAAAACGAAATTAGATTGGGAGAAATTGAAAGTAGTTGAATAGCTGTTTGTTTCTGTTCTTTCCCGTACGAGGTAAGTCTCTATACAAATAAATGTATTTGAATTGAATTATTATTGCTTATATGTTAATGAAATGTGATGAATGCTATTGGAGCTGAATATGTGAAATCCGAGAAAATTTCGATAATGTGATAACGTCCGAAAAGCCTCATACGAACCATAGGAATAGTTAGGATGCATATGTCATGACATAGGATTCCAATATGAGTTATCCTGTAAGACCACATCTGGGACATTGGCATCGATTTGAGATTTACGTGTAAGACCATGTCTGGGAGATCGACATCGTATATGATTTCGTGTAAGACCCTATCGGGGACAGAGGCATCGATATTTAATTACATGTAAGACCACGTTTGGGACGTTGGCATTGTACGAGCTATCTGAGTATCCTTTTTGATTCTGAACGGTTTAACGGGCATTTCGAGATATGATTGAATATGTGAATATGTGAATATGTATCCGTTTCAGGTACGTATGAAATGTATATGAAATTTGGCATTAAAAGATAAGTATGAATATGATCATTTGATTTGAGCTACATGAAAATCTGATATGTTTATAAGCAAGTGGTTATGAACAATTGAGCTAGATGAGAAATATGAATTTGCTATTGTGATATGCCATATTTCATATGAATGGAATGGTTTTTAATAGTTCTATGTGATAAGTTTATTTGTATATGGCTTACTAAGCTTTTGAAAGCTTACTTTGTGTATGTTTGCATTGTTTTATAGATTATCAAAGCTACTGGGAGTTCGGGGATTGTCGAAGATCATCACCACACTATCGAGCTATATTTTGGTACCTTTTGAAAATGTACATATTCAAGTATGGCATGTATAGGCTAGAAACGTTAAGATATGTTTTGGGACATGTATATCTAGCCATGTGATATGGCTTGCTTGTGGAAGAAAATATGGTTTGAATGTGGTACATGATTTATGCTAAGTAAGGGTATGATTTATACGGGCGTGTGCTAGGCCGTCTGGCCAAGTCAGTATACCCTCCTTCGATTGTCACGGTCGAGCACACGGGCGTGTGAGGCCAATTCAAATAGGTACACGAGCTAGACACACGGACGTGTGATTGGCCGTGTGACCAAGTCAGTAGCCTCCCTAATTTTCACACGGCTTGGCACACGGGCGTGTCTTGTGGCAGTGTGGACAAGTCAGTATGTATGCCCTATTTTGCAACGGCCTAGACACACGAGCGTGTCTAAGCTGTGTGAGACACGCGGCCTGCCCACACGGGCGTGTGACCTCTATAACTTTGAAAAATGTTTAAGTTTTGAAAAAATTTGTATGTGCTTGGTTTAGTCCCGACCCTTTCCCAATGCATGTTTAAGGTCTTGTAGACCTTCTAAAGGGACTCTATGTGTATATTTCGCTATGGATTGTTTGTGAATGTTTGATGTTAGTGAAATGTTTGTGATATGATCCGATATGTCCGGTAATGCCTCTTAACCTTAGTCTGACGACGGATACGAGTTAGGGGTGTTACAAAACGTTTAAAATATTTGATTGTTTGAAATCGTAAATTTTAGTAATTTCGGTGACAGATACAAGTTAGGGGTGTTACATTGATATAATGACTTGAGGGAGCATCTGGAAGAATACCGATAATGAGGTAATGGAAATATTAGAAAGATTATGTGAAAATGAATTTTTTCGAGGAATACATCAAGAATTAGAAGTAGAGGAATTGGGAGAAAGCAAAACAGAGGAGCAAAAGTGCAATAAACTAGAGACCAATACAACAAATTTGGTTGATCATGAATACGAATTAGAAAAAGAAAAATGGGATGATACTGAATAGGAAATCGCTCAGACAGCTATTCAGCTAGATTGGTGGCGTCAAAGTAAGGGGTAATCAGAACAAATTATTTTTAGCACAAAAAAATGACACTGCCTATTATTAAACCTTTGGAGTTAGGATTAAAAGCTTTACCAAAACACTTAAATTACAAATATTTGGGGGAGCAAAATACATTACCAGTGACTATAGCTACCAGGCTAAGTTTAGGACAAGAAGAGGCTTTATTAAGTGTTTTAAAAACACACAAAAAAGCCATAGGATGGACAATCACTGACATTAAGGGAATCAATCCTGCACTATGTCAACATAAGATTAGATCAGAAGAAAGGGGAAACATGTAGTGGATGCACAACGCCGACTTAATCTAGCTATGAATGAAGTGGTAAAAAACGAATTGCTTAAATGATTAGATGCAAGTGTTGTTTATGCTATTTCCAACAGTGAATGGGTTAGTCCTACGAAGTGTGTTCCAAAAAAAGGCGGGTTGATAGTGGTTGAAAATGATAAAAATGAATTAATTCCAACAAGAACAGTTACTAGTTGGAGAGTGTACATCGACTATCAGAAATTAAATGATGCAACAAAAAAGATCATTTCCCACTTCCTTTTATTGGTCAAATGCTTGATAGGTTAGCGGGGAAGCATTATTATTGTTTCCTTGACGGATACCATCAAATCCCAGTACATCCGGATGACCAAGAAAAAACTACCTTCACATGTCCTTTTGGTACCTGTGCTTTCAGATGAATGCCATTTGGGCTTTGCAATGCCCTAACAACTTTTGTAAGATGTATAACTGCCATTTTCACTGAAATGCTATAGGAAGGATTGGATGTGTTTATGGATAATTTCTCAGTATATGAATATTCATTTCAAAAATGTTTGGACAATCTTGAAAAAGTCCTGCAAAGATGCGAAGAAACCAACCTAGTACTGAACTGGAAAAAATGTCATTTCATGGTCAATGTGGGATTGGTTTTAAGGCATCAAATATGGAGAAAAGGCCTAGAAGTTGACAAAGCTAATATCGAGGTTATTAAGAAACTTTCGAATCCTAAAACCGTTCAAGGAGTGAGAAATGTTTTGAGCCATGCTGGGTTGTATAGGTGATTTATAAAATATTTCACCTATATTTCTAAACTGCTGAATCAATTATTGCAGAAAGAGACATTGTTTGTATTTGACCAAGAATGCCTCAAAGCTTTTGAGGTAATAAAAGAAAAACTTATTTTTGCTCCTATAATTATTACTCCTAACTGGTCAAACCTTTTATTATAATGTTCGATGCTAGTGACTATGCTGTAGGGGCAGTGCTGGGATAAAAAAGAAACAACCTATTCAGAGCCATTCATTATGTGAGTAAGACACTTAATCTGGCACAATGCAATTACACTACAACTAAAAAGGAGATTCTTGCCGTTGTCTTTGCTTATGAAAAATTCCGGCCATATTTGATGGCAAATAGAGTTTATGTTTACACTGATCATTCTACATTAAAATATGTCATGAAGAAAAAGGAAACTAAGGCTAGATTAAAGAGATGGGTATTAGTGCTTCAAGAGTTATATTTATGAATAATGGACAGGAAAGGAACAGAAATAAAAATTGCAGACCATCTATCCAGAATAAAGAATGCCTCGGAACAACTGGACTCTGAAGAAATAAAAGAAATTTTTGTTGATGAATAGTTGTTCAGAGTAGATAACTATAGAACAAAATTTAGAAATAAAGGCACTTCGTGGTATGCTAATTATGTAAACTGTATAGCTAAGGTCGTCTTTCCACCACAATTATCATGGCAACAAAAGAGAAGGATTATGCACAAAGTAAAGAATTATATCTGGGAAGATCCGTATGTTTTTCGGTGATATACAGATCAATTGGGAAGAAGATGTGTACTAGAAGAGGACATAGCTGACATTTTACAAAGACGTCATACATCCACATGTGGGGGACATTTTGGCAGAAAAGAATAGCCCAAAAAGTACTCCAATCAGGATTTTATTGGCCAACAATGAATAATGACGCATATGAATTTGTACAAGGATGTGATAGATGTCAGAGAACTAGGAGTATATAAAAAAGGGGTGAAATGCAACAATCAGGGATACTTGAGGTAGAGGTATTCGACGTTTTTGGAATTGACTTCATGGTACCATTCCTAAGTTCTTTCAGGAACCAATACATTCTTTTAGCTATTGGTTATGTCTCAAAATGAGTCGAGGTTGTGGCCTTACCTACCAATGATACCAAATCAATAGTTAAGTTTTTGAGGAAGAATATTTTTGCTAGATTTGGAGCACCACATGCATTGGTAAGTGATCAATGATCCCATTTTTGCAACAAACCATTTGAGATCGCTTTCGCAAAATACAGTGTAAGACATCGAATGACAACAGCATAACACCCCTAGGCTAATTGTAGCAACCTATTTTTTAGTGGTGTTGGAAACAATGGTTCCGGGACCACAATCTGACATGTCAGTCTATAAATATTAAATAATTAATATTGATAAGGTTATTAGTGTCGTATTAATTTTTGGTTAAGAAATTTTAATGTTTAGGTAGTTAATTAATTAAAAAGGACTAAAACATAAAAATTACAAAGTTAATTTCTATTAGCTATAGAGGTAAGTGGCTATGGCAAGTGGAGGTTATACCTTAAGGTTGGTTAGTAGGATGATTCATGCGTGTTACAATTGAAAAATTAAGTTAGTATTAAGGTTAAAAGGGTTATTTAGTCAATATTGAAATAAAACAAAAGATGATAAAATGTCATCATCTTCTTATGTTCATCCTCCAAAAATTGAAATCAAGAAACTCCATTAGAGGAGCTTTATATTTGACAAACAAAAGCTAGTGCATGTATGTGTTTTCTTGATTTATTTTCCATGAATTTTACCTTTTTTGTGATTGTTGTCTTGAGGTCTAGCTAAATTAAGGGTTAAATTGTGAAACCGTCAAATGTTTAGAAATTTATCATTGATGATTTTGAATGTTTTTGTTTCTAGTTGGTGTTGATGAAAGCTTGGTTGATAGATATAATTAAATTATAAAGTGATTTATGGTAAATTTGAGTTTAGGGACTAAATAGGTAAAATATTAAAGTTGGCTTGATTTTCTTGTCAATTTTTAGAATTTAAGGTTGTAATAAGATGGATAAACATTTAGCTAAATGGGTTTATGATTTAATTTTAGGGATAAGCTTGTCTTGGTTTTAAAGACCAAATTGAATAAGTGTAAAAGTTTGGGGCAAATGTGTAAAATTGTACATAGAAGTCGCATGTATTAAATTGAATAATATATGAAATTGAGGCTAGTAATTGAAATAAAATTATATTATAGATCAAGAAC
This sequence comes from Gossypium australe, assembly GCA_005393395.2. NCBI lineage: Eukaryota > Viridiplantae > Streptophyta > Magnoliopsida > Malvales > Malvaceae > Gossypium > Gossypium australe. The sequence continues at coordinate 37,451,069 of CM016615.1, read as the reverse complement.
AAGTTGATAACCAAGGAAAAGGGAAGGTTACAGAATAGCCCCAAGACTTTTGCCATTACTGCAATTTAGCCCTGGTAAGTTCATTCGGTTTATTTTAATAAATTCTTTAAAATTTATGATGAATATAAAAGTGATTGTTGAATACTTTGATTGAATGTTTGATGAGTCTTTAATATAAATCAAGAATATAAATTGTTTGGAACTTATTTAACGATAATGTGATTTGAGCCAGATGAACGTAAGATAGAACACAATTGGCATGCCAATAGGTTATATAGTGCACTATACGGGATTGATATGTGAAAGGGTGATGATACCTGATTTATGTTTATGCACTGAATATACCGAGTTTCAACATTTGTTGTGAACTGTCGAGTTATATTTTAGTGATTCTGGCGCGTTACCGGGGGTGGATGTATAGCCTTCGGGTTTGGCACTTTGTGCCTAGGCATGTTTTCTAAGGGATGTTAGCCTATAGGCTAGGCACTTGGTGCCAAGGCATGTTTACGGTTGGATTGGCTCATTTGAGCTATTGGCGTGTTTCTGGTGGATAACTGTGTACTTGTGTCCATTATATCATTCATCGGGCAATATTTCCAGTAATAAGTGTTTGTTCATGACTTTTTGTTAGCATTATGGCTTGATATTAAATGATCTCTTATGATTATATTCAAATGTATCTTGTACTCATTTGTGTATAACTCACCTGTTACTAATTGTGGTTAACTGGAAACATTGACTATTAATCTTGTTATTTTAAGTTTTCATGTTATTTCGGCAAGCTTTATTGTTTTAACTGTCGAACTTACTAAGTTTTATAAAAACTTTCTTTGTGTTATTTATCTTGTTTCTTTGTAGATAACGTTTTCTGGAAATCGGGCGATCGGATCAAGTCAAAGAAATCACACTATCCGGATATCTTTTAGTAGTTTTGAACATTTAATTTCAATTATATGGCATGTAATAGGTGTAATGTAAATATGTGTTGGGTGTTGAACTTATGAATTTGTTCCTTTTGATATGTTTATATGGATGTTATATAAAAGTAAGTTGTTATGGTAGTTTTGGTAAGTTGAATTCTAGTTATGTTTATATATGTGAAGTGATAATGTACATGCCTAATATGAATATGTTTTAGTGAAAGGAATGTGGTTGATATGATGAATGTATAGGTAATACAAGATTGTAACAGTTGAAATTGAATGGTTTGTTTTGTTCTTGTTGAATTATGGTGTAAATGAGGGCACATTGGTTAGGCACTTAGGATGCATGTTTTAACATTTTTGATATTTTTTAATCGTGTTTTGAGTAGGTCTGATTGATAGTAATTGAGTTGCTTGTTGTCCAAGTAGGCATGTTTTGGTAAACCTGAATTTGAAGGTACATTTAGGAGCACACAACCTGGGACACGAGCTGTCACAAGGCTGTGTGCCACGCACGGCCACCTCACATGGCTGTGTGCCACACACAGCCACCGTGTGTCATTGTTGTTTTAGGTGAAGGTTTCATATGATTTGAGACACGGCCTGCGACACGGTCGTGTATCTCAAGTCAGTATGTAACACGGTTTAGAACACAACTGTGTGACCCAACATTGAATGCACGCACGGGTTGGCACACGGCCTGCGACACTGTTGTGTGTCCATAATTTGAATATACACAGGGTTTGACACACTGCATGTGACACGGTCGTGGGGCCCTATTTCAAATATTCACACGAGTGGATACATGGGTTGGGACACTGCTGTGTGTCCGTACTTCAAGTACTGACACGGTCTGGGCTATGTCACATGACCGTGTGACCCCTGTTTTCTAAGTTTTCCAAATTTTTATGTTTTGATTCAAATTGACCCCTGACTGTTATGAAATTATTTTTAGGGTCCCATAGGCTCAATTTAAGGTCCATAGATGTTTTTATACTTTGATTTATATTAGTTATTTAATGTTATAAGATACTTTGTATAATTGTTTCTATTTGAGTTTAAATGTTTTGAATTGTTCTATAATACTCCGTAACCTTGAACTGGCAATGGAGACAGGTTAGGGGTGTTACACTAATGGTCAAGCAGAGGTATCTAACCGAGAAATCAGAAAAATTCTAGAGAAAATTGTGAATCCAAATAGGAAAGATTGGGCGACAAGATTGGACAATGCATTAAGGGCTTACAAAACAACATATAAAACTCCATTAGGTATGTCTCCCTACAAGTTTGTTTATGGAAAAAGTTACCATCTACCAATTGAGTTAGGAAAAAAAAAGCATATTGGGCAATCAAAGAACTAAACCTAGATCTGGAATTGGCAAAAAAAGAAAGATTATTCCAATTACAAGAATTGGAAGAATTCCATTTTATGGCTTAAGAGAACACCAAGATGTACAAGGAAATGAGCAGACTCCGGTATGATGCAAAGATCTGAAAATGAGAGTTCTTGCCTGGGCAAAAAGATCTATTGTTCAGTTGAAGGTTAAAATTATTTCCTGGTAAACTTAAATCAGGATGGACAAGTCCGTATACTATAAACTAGGTAACACCTCATGGAGCAATAGAACTCATCAGAAAAGGGGGACAATATCTTATTATAAATGGACAAATAGTAAAACATTATTTTGGAGGAACGATGAATACAGTTATTGACAAGCAGTTCTTACAATGGAAAACTATATGGAGTTTAGGGGGAACCGAAGGGATGCTGAGTAAATGAAATGGATGATGAAGAAGAAAGTGACAAAATTGATGACTTCGAAACACAAAAGGAATATAGTAAAACCTGGCCCATATGTTGCGACACTAGAACCTTATGTCACGACATCCGACAACACTCGGAGCAAGTAAAATGTCTTCAACGTTGCGACACCACCGGAGGATGTCGCAACATCCTGCGTAACTCTACTATCCGAATTGAAACTAGCCACTGACGTTTGTGTTGTTTAGTTCAATTATATTTATAACTCTTTAACCCATTACTAAGTAGGATTAAATTATAACTCTTAAATGCGTTATTACTTTCCTCTTGAATAAATAGGTCATAATCTCATCATCTACAACCGTTGAGAAGAAATGCAATTTTGCTGTTGAAAGCTCATGAATTTAAGAAAAAAAAGATTACAACCAAAGTGAGGTCTGAGTAATGGCAAGTTTTTGTGCAAGTGTCTCAAGCCCGTCCATCGAATTCTAGGAAAGAAACATAAATAAATACTTACAATAGGTGCAGTATTATACTTTTATTCAAGAATAAGGATTTGATCCCTTAATAAGGAATTGTAAAGGTATATAGGAGATCGCAACAGAAAGGGAGTGGACCAATTTTTGTTTGCTACCTGAAGAACCTATAATAATTCCTGTGGTGCAGGAATTCTATTTAGCATTAAAAGAGAGGGAAGCAGCTAGACCATTCTATGAGGTTCGATCATCTGTCAAGGTTAGAGGGATTAATGTCTTGGTAACTGAACGAAGTATCTTTCAGTTTTATGATGCACCATATTATTATCGCAGTTAGCTTTACAAAACAGACCTGAAGGAGTTCAAAAAGGTAGACACGGAGGAGATCCTGAGTTTTTTTATCGTAGGAAAAGAGATATGGACATATCAGACAGGGACAATAATACCCAAAAAATTCATCCAAGCATTAATGATGCCAAAAGCCAAAATATGGATGAAGTTTGTATGCTAAAAATCCTGGCCTATAGCTAACGTGTTTGATATTAATCTAATCCATCCTATTGTAACATATGGAATACTACAAAGGAAGAAATATGTATTGGTACGTGGATATATGGGAATATGGTTGAATGCACAAGAAATCTGAAAAAAGGAATATTATTTCCCCATCTAATAACAAAATTGTACAAAAGAGCAGGAGTACCTGTAGAGCAATTTGATAAAATGATGAACCCTCTAAAGAAGCTACTAGGAGATGACGTATAGTTTATCATATTACAGAAAAAACAAAAGGAGGAAAGGAGGAGAAGAGGATTCTAAGAGGATGATGATTAATATATCAAACTATTGTAGTAGGATTATTTTTTTAGGATTAGACAACATTAGGAGAGTTAAATTGGTTTTCTTGTTTTTATTATTTTTAGGTTAATGTAATTCATTATAATTAATGGATTTAAATTATTTATAAAATATCCTTGCAAAACAGAAGCACAAAGATTTTGAGCTATCAATGATCAAAGGAAGAGGTACTCACTAATTGTCTTCAAAACTATCACGATCAATCGTGTAACTTCTTTCCTTTCCTTTTTCAGGGCTACACATGGAGGACATTGTGTTTTCTAAAAGTGTAGGGGGTAACATAGGAAATTCTTTTCAAATTTTTATGCTTTTTCTTTTATTTTTCTTGTCATTCGTGTGCTTGAGCTTGTAGAAACACAAGTGATTGGTTAGGAGCATGTACATAGGTTGATTGTATTTATAGTAAATTTGGCATGAGGATAAATGATTTTAAATTTTATTATTATTAGACTAATAAGTTCTATATATTACACTGTCAATTGGTATTAAGCAGTCAAATGTACCAAATGATATAGAGAATATAAGGAAACGGGCTTGCTAGTATGAATGAGAAATTTTTTACTCTGTGATTGCTTAGTTGATTAGAGTTGTGAATATTGATATACCTAGGGATGAACTAAGGCATTTTTGATATACACCCAGAGCCAAAAGGCCAACCCTATTTATATATCTTTTGTACCTATTTTTTGAGCTAGAAAACACTTCTTGATGAAGCTTCATACAAAACCCGAGCCAAAATATAAATTTGTACTTACCCTTTTTCTTTGGTCTTGAATTGCACGACTATAGACGTCTGGCCATACGTGTTGAGGGTTAAGTAGACACGTTATGGCGAAATTTGTAAAAATAGAGTGAAATAGGAAGGATCAGTGTGGTATAGTGATTATGGGTTAGCCAATATGTGCAAAAAAAAGAAAAATTCAAAATGAAAATCAAAACGATTAGAAATGTACTTGAAAAGTAAAAACATTTTTGAGTGAGATGTATTGAAAAAAATGTGACAAAGTCACAAAAGTAGAAAAGCTCGTTCATTAGTGCACAAAAACTCGTGAAGGTAACTGTAATTGTTATATAATGTTGTGACTTCCTGTGTGGAGGAATAAGGAAGGTGAGAGAAGGAGAAATAAGGCGGTGAACGGGAAAAGGGTTACTAAGGGGGAGAATAGGGGACAATTTGATGTGCCAAACTATTTTCATGCTCGAAAATTTTTTATGCTTACTATTCTTAAAATCCATACCTGTCTTAAGCTTCAAAACGTTACAAGCCGAAAAGCCCTATGTGATCTAGGTAGGCTTATTCACAATTTGACTTCATACTGAATAACTATTTGTATTCTACTAGGATAATCAAATTACTTGTATAATTTATTGATGGATTCTTAAATTTGAGACCCTTAATACTTGTATACTTTGTAATATATTGACCTTAGGCGTTTGATATCAAAAGTGGTAAGTCAGTTACATCTCATGCTAAGATTATGTGTGAATATGAAATGCCTATTCATGTGATCAAAAGCTAACACTTGTACTATACTTGCTCAAGGGTTGTCTTTTCATTTATTGCTTTTGTTTTTGTTACTGGAGGACAAGTAATGACTTAATTGTGGGGGAATTTGATATGTTGTAATTTGGGGTAGCAGATTAAACAAGTTTTCGCACTTTAAGAGCATGAACATAAGCATTTTAGTAAGGTTTAGTTAAGTTTAATAAAGTGTGTAATTTGAGTCTTTTATTGACCTTAAGGGCTAAATGAGGCCTAAAGGTGAGCTAATACACTTTGGGAGATTGCAAGAGACCATTAGAAGGTGCGATAACTTGATATTGGTCGCTAGGTTGCAACATGGAACATTAGATGTCGCAACAAAGGGAGTAGAATAGAAGAATTCCAAGATTGCCTTCAATGTCGCAACATAGCCTACGGATGTCACTACATACCCTTGAAGACACCTTAAAGTTGAGCATACTGCCCTCGATGTTGCGACACACCAGACCTGGTCTGTCACGACATCACCTCTGTACGGGAAATAATTACGAGCTAGGGGTGTTTTGGTCTGAATAATCAAATGTTAAGCACGAGAGCAGAAACTAACCTAGGGTTGAGGACGCCGACCACCTTAAAGTCTATACATAGGCTCATTTAACACATGTTATAGACACCTTTCATATTTTATAATTTTCTCTTTAGATTTAGTCTTTAGTTTTTCTCTTTACATAGGTTTTACATTTTATTTCTTTTTTTGCTATTTACTTATATGGAGAAATTAAAATTTTGGATTACCATCAAACTTTGTGAGGATTCAATGCTTAATTTTAATACGAATCAGGCTTCTTCTAAACTCTATTCTCTTGAATTGTTCTTTCTGTTTATTATTTCTATCAAGTTTATATTGGTTATTAGATCCATGAAGAACTAATCCTCCTGTGGGGGATTGGCGAGTGGAGGTATGACTAATTAACTATTTTGTAGGGGTTTCTTAACAAATCAGCTATTTAGGAAAGGTAGAACCTAAAACCATAGGCTTGACAACCCTAGGAAGTCATTAAGGTGGGAATTAACCCATATATGATACTGCCAATTCATGAAGACCTTAACCCTTAACCGATCTAGACTGTGAGGTCGAGAGATAAGTAGTTCTTGCTGACTCAAAATCTCAATGGAAGATTAGAAGATCCTGCTGGGGTATTGACTAGATAATTGAACAAGAAAACCTGATATGACAGTTGGTTATGATTACTGAAGCGAGCTACTCACCCATGATCAGATTTGATATATTTTACTCTTTGATTTCTCGTGTTTCATTGATTTCTTTACATTCTTTTTTAGTCTTTTTAATATAGTGTAACACCCCTTACCCGTATTCAACGCCGGAATCGGGTACGAGGCATTACCGAACTTAACTCACTTGAACATACAACTTTAGGCTATAAGATTTCATTCCAACTTAAAACTTTCCACTCCCATTCAATGCATTCCCATTATAGGCCTACAAGGCCTTAAACATGCAAACAGTGGGTCTCGTAATCAACCCGGGAACTTTTGTAAAGTTAGAAAAATTTTGCCTTAACAGGGCCACACGTCCATGTGAAATGGGACACGCCTGTGTGGGCAGTCCGTGTGGTCACACACGCCCATGTCCCCAGCTCGTGTGGAATTTATTTTCGTTCCGAACCTACAGTGGTTTTCACATGGCCGGACACACACCCGTGTCCTTGTCCCATGTCCTCTACACGGCATAGACACGCCCATGTCATCACCTGTGTGTGAAAACCTGGGTATTTTGTTTGTGACGTTAGCAACCAAATAAGGGGCACATGGCCTAGGCACATGCCCGTGTGTCTACCCCGTGGTCGACACTGACTTGCAACACTAACATGCAGGGAACACACGACCTGGTCACACACCCATGGGACTGACTGTGCGTCACACACAGCCTAGACACACGTCGTGTGCCTACTTGTGTGGACAAGAACAAAGCTATTTGCCAAGCTCTTTTTATCACCCTAACTGATCAATCACATTCAACCATTTACCAAGCAACTCAATCGTGTATCATACATATTCGTGAATACCCTCATCTTTTCATATATTAATAATAATGAGCCATTAACTATGGCTATATACAAAAGAGTTCATCTTTGAAAGAGCCAACACACTTGGCCAAAACAACATAACATTTCACTAAGTCTAGCCCCTATACATGCCATACACAAAATGCTAAGTCTAGATATACCGAGATGAGCTAATAGTGTGGGTAATCGTCAAATTATCTTCGTATCCTGAGCCGACTCTTTGACACTATAAAACAAGGGAAAAGAAAAGGAGTAAGCTTTAAGCTTAGTAAGTTTACATGTAAACAATAAGCATCATAGCATGTGCTAATCAGTCAATAACATTTCATACTAAACAAGAATAATTCACATTTTCATAACCATGCTTACTTATCTCATCTTTTACCACCTTCCAACCGTATAACATTTATATTGCTCACACATCCTGTACTCATCACCACAAAGCCACATGAAACATTTACATAGATAATTTCTCGATGAACCATTCAGAATAATACTAAGTACCTGGTGGTTTCACACATAGCCCACCATTAATAAAAAATAAGGTGGTATCGCACATAGCCCACCAAATGATAATACAAACGATGATATCGCACATAACCCATCGTGAATAAATAATAAGGTGTTATCGCACACAGCTCACCAAAAAGAATAATTACGATGGTATCGCACATAGCCCACCAATAAGAATATTTACGGATATTTTTCTGCATTTACATATCTATTCTGAGGTTCGTACGAGAATTATTCACTATCTATCAATTTCAATCAATCTCAAACATAATTGATCTCATTCATACAATGCACCAATGAGTAACAACATATGTATTAAAGATGTATAGCTTACACATAAACTTATATCGGTGCAAAATGTATTAGTCGACGGTTTAGTCCGTAACCTTGCCTTTTCCTCGGTCAAGGTTGTTTCCGCTCTCTTCTTGATCTACAATAATAAAATTTACTCATTCAATCACTTTATAACTCGTGATACATCAAAATTTACACTTAGACAAAAATGACCATTTTGCCCTTCTACTTTGGCAAAATTACGATTTTGCCCCTATGCTTATAAATCATTTTTCTTCACATTTTCTCATTAAACAAGCCTAGTTGAATATTTATTTCACTTACAATAACTCACAAAACCAATTATTTTATGCATTTATTACACAAATTCAACATTTACTAATAGGTCCCATTTAGGTGTTTTCATGGTAACACTTTGCACAAAAGTTGTTCCGTAACTTACTAACATTCATTTTCTTCCATAAAAACTCAGCAAACAACAAAAAAAATCTCATGAAAAGTCCTTAAACTTTCAACCATTTTGCAAAATAATCCCTTCATTAGCTAGCTTAAGCTTTAGGGTTCCAAAAGTATAAAAATTATCAAATAAAACCACCAAAATCACTTACTTTCAAGGGTGAGAAGTTGCTAAAATTTTTTGGCTTCTGAAACCTTTCCTTAGCTGATATTTTCAATGGGAAGAAGGTGAATAAAATGGGTGATATCATCATTTCTTTATTTTATTTATTTTCTTCAATTTAATCCCCCTAACGCAACCACTTGACCAATTTTGACTTCATTTTGTCCCCTATGGCTATTAGACACCCCTAGCTTGAAAAATAGAACTTTTGCACTTTATGCGATTTAGTCCTTTTTCACAATTAAGCATTCAATTGCTAAAATTAAAACACCAAAATTCTCATGCATCCTTATAATCATGCTATAACATGTAAAATAATATAAAAATAATTTTCTTAAACCTCGGATCAGTGGTCTCGAAACCACTGTTTTGTCTAGCCCCAAAATCAGACTGTTACATATAGTTTATCGAAACCCTTCTTTTGATTCTTCATACTATAATCCAATTAAAGTGCTACTTGGATCTATTTATGTTTAGATTTGAATTAATTTAGTGCTCGCCTCCCTTGGGTATGATCCTCGGAGTACTTACCTACTTTATTGTAACTATATTACAACCTGACTTGTATACTTGCGGATACCATTTTTCACATCTTTTGTACAGGATTTCTACTCTGGACGTTGGTACGTCCAGAGGTAGTCAGTGTACCATAATTCAACTTCATCACTTTCCATATCTCTTTAAGATCTTGTCTTTACACAGACCTTTTTCATCTTGTTCACCTTATCAATGCACTTATGACTTCATTTCATACTTACCGATTTTATTATTTACATTTGGGGCGAGGTAAACTATGCCAATTACTCAGTTCAAAGTTCACCGAAAGTTCTATTTATTCCCGAGTGTCAATTCTTCTACTTATACCTTAAGTTTATGTAGGGTTCACCATAACTTTCCTTCAAAGGTTCTTCCTTTAAAGTACTCTTTATACCTTATTCCTTCTGCTTGTCCCATACATTGTTCCTTCTGAGTTCATTACATTTGCCATGCTTTCAGGGTACTATACTTACCATTCTTGGAAAAATATCTTACACATCGTTCCTTCCTTATCCTTCGAATTTCCATTCATTCATTATTCACCACAGACGTGTTTCCTTGAATAGATGCCACAAGGGCCCTTCCTTAAATTGCACCACGAAGGCGTTCCTTTAATAGAGGTTGCCAGAAAGCCTACCTTTCCAGAGTTTTGCCACAAAGGCATTCTTTTACAATCAGTACTCACCACAAAGACATTGCTTTACATTCATTACTTACAACAAAGGCTTTCATGTCTAGAGTTTTGCCACAAAGGCGTTCCTTTACATTCAGTACTCGCCACAAAGCCTTTCCTATCCAGAGTTTTACCACAAAAGGTGTTCATTTACATTCAGTACTCACCTCAAAGGCTTTCCTATCCATAGTTTTGCCATAAAGGCATTCCTTTACATTCAATACTCACCACAAAGGCGTTCCTTTACATTCAGTACTCGCCACAAAGGCTTTCTTATCTAAAGTTTTGCCACAAGATTTTTACCACGAAGGTGTTCCTTTACATTCGGTACTCACCACAAAGGATTTCCTATATGAAGTTTTGCCACAAAGGCGTTCCTTTCTCTAGTGTTTTAGACAATAAGGGTTTGTGTAACACCCTGAATTTGGGCCTAGTAGAATTGTGCCTATTGGGCCTTAGGCATGGGAGCGTTTAAAATTTTTGAGAACAAGAGAATGATAGTAATGTAAGCTGGACCTATTAGGTGAGTGATTTTGTAAGGTTAGGGGGCTTTTATGAAGTCCTGGGTTCAAACTTGGGCTTTAAGAAAATTTTGGTTTTAGGTGAATAAAACCCTGGGAGTTAGTAAGTAGGCTTTAAGAATAAAACGTGGAGAAAAATGACACAAAAGGAGTTGTGGTCTAGTGGAAAATGGCGCCACATGGGAGACAAGGAAGTGACGCCATAGAAGAAGCAAGGGGTCCAAGGTTCAAGTCTTGGCGCTTGCAATTCATTTTGATTTTCTTTTTAAATGAACTTAGACTTTGGCCCATAGACTAATATTTAGTTGCGCAAGTTTTAAGTCACAAAAGGAGCTTGTGTTGTGGTGGCATGTAGCGTCTGGAGCATAGGAGAGGGCAATGGTTTGAATCCCATTGCGAACAAAAAGGGATATTTATTTTGCTAAGTTGGGGCGACAGGTGGTTGTGTTGGAATTAAACTCTACTAAAGAAGGGATCCCACATCGGGAAGCTAGCATGAGAGTGGGCAAGAAGCTGGCTTTAAATATAGCAATCTATGAAGAGAGTAAGCATACCTTGGTTGGTGTTTGGGCATAGGAGTGTTCGGAGCGCGGATTAACTCTAGATTCTTATCAGGTGTGTATTTCGCACTATTCTAGCTATAGAGCGGCAAATGTCAAAATGCCAGTCACACGGCAATGGTAGCCACATGAGCGTGCGAGAGTACGTGCGGGGGCTTCGACGCGATAGTTGAGGCCATCATGAGTGTTCTTGAGGGCTTAGGCTGTTTGGGCCACGATGGGCCGAAAGGGCCCGTGGGCCCATATGATTAAATTGTATGATTGTGTGGTAGATATTGAACTGGTCTATGTGAATCTCATATCTGTGGCTAGATTTGGGTTAAATGGGCCACACGAGCGTGTGGGTCCATTTGGGCTGAGAATGGGCCATAGGCCCATTCACATCGTTATCTCTGTTTAAAATACCTTTGGTTTACAAATTACTGAAAACCCCCTAATTTGCAAAATTATCGAAATACCCCCAATTTGCGAAATTATCGAAATACTCCTGATTTATGAAATTACCAAAATACTCTCAGGTTGCAAAATTACTGAAATATCCCTGATTTGTGAAATTACCAAAATACCCTCGGATTGAAAAATTACCGAAATACCCTTGATTTGTGAAATTACCGAAATACCCCTGGTTTACAAAATTATCAAAATACCCTGTTTTGCAAAATTACCAAAATACCCCTGGTTTACGAAATTACTAAAATACCCTCTATGGGTAAAGTTGGCGAAATACCCTCTATGGGTAAAGTTACCGTAATATCCTCGACGGGTAAAATTATCGAGATGCCCTTACGAGGCGAAATGACCATTTTACTCCTAACCGATTAAATGACCGTTGTACCCTCATGGTAGTACTAGTGTTGTATGTGTTAATTGTATGATTAGTTATGTTTGAGATGCACTGCATACATGGATTAGTTATGAGTAGAATTACTGAATTACCCTTGTAGGGTAGGATTACCGAAATACCCTTATAGGGTAAGATAACTATGTTGCCTTTGTGGGTAAATGACTGACTTAGACTATGAGTTGACTAATTTGACTGTGATTGTATAACTTATATGCTTTTATTACATGTTTAAATGATTGTTACTGAGCATGGCCATCTTGCATACATGTGTAATGATTGAGCATGACATACATGACATATTGCATGGGGTTGGGACAAAGTTACGAAGGAAGTGTATGGCCATTGTCGTTCTGTACAAGGCTTTCAGCCTTTCTGCAACAATTATGGCTTTATGCCAATTGTATTTACCCGTGGCTATGTGCCTAACATATATATATTGATGACTCTGTGTCAATCATAATGACCTGTGGCTACGTTCTGATTATATTACCGTCACTGATGGCTATGTGTCAAACTTATTACGGTTACCGATAGCTTTGTGCCATCCTGATTATGGCTCTGTGCCATCTTGATTATGGTTGATACCCATTCTATTTATGGCTTTTAGCCATTCTGTTAACCGGCAGCGATGCTGTGATATTTATGGCTTTTAGCCGTTCTGTCTACGGCGCCGAGTCGTTCTGTTGACTTAGTGCTGCAACAGGTGCTAAGCTTGGTGTGTTGGCTGGGTGGGATGACATGGTCCCCACATAGAGAGATTGGTTGGTACGGGTGGAGAGTTTCGTTGGTATGGGTTGGGTACATGTTCATTGCATTGATATGATTTTGGGGCTTAGGCCTAGATTGTTACCGAATAGGGCTTAGGCCCAGACTATTACCAAATAGGGCTTAGGCCCAGACTGATACCGTATGGGCTCGGGCCCAGACTGTGACTGTAATAGGGCATTATACACTGAGGTTTCGTAAACTCACCCTGTTTTTAACTGTGCAGGTAATCCCCAGCCTTAGAGGATTTGGAGCTGCGGAGGACTCGGAGGTGACCACACGTCTGATATGGTTTAAAGATTAAATTTAGCTATTTTAGTTTAATTTAGTTATTTTAAATTATCGGGTTAATAATTTTTGTAATAAGGCCATTGGGTTTTTCATTTTAACTTATATTTGGTATTTCTTTAAATTACAAACTGCTGGTCTGTTAAACACGGGTTTTTAAAACTATAATCACTGTTTTCAAAATATCACATATTCGCAAGTGTTTGAATCAAACTTCCGCAACAAACAAGGTTTTGAAAGTAATAATGATTTTTGCAAGAGAATGACTTTTAATAAACTACGTTTTGAAGATAAGCAAACGAAATTTGAGGTTTTACATGGCAGAAAGTTTTAATTTCTTTAAGAATGGTTTCTAATGAAAGCATGGTTTTCGAAAAACTCTTCAATGTAACACGCCAGATTCGGGCCTAACTTCTAGGCCGGGTTTGGGGTATTACAGTTTGCCTAGGCTCACATTTTGTGAGGTTTGCCCCTAATTGTCCTGAGATACATGGAGAACCATGTAAGGTAATAACCTTCCTTTAATTTTTCCATCAGACTCCATTGGCCAACTATTGTCTTACACGATATGGTATTATTTTCATATGATGCCATAACCCACCCATTACAATCTTACACGATAAGGTCTTTAAGCACCTTGGCCATGGACTTATCCTTTAAGAGATTCATGTTTTTAGTCTCGAATAACCCCTTTGACGACTTCGGAGACAGACTCGGACTCAACAAGCAAAGACTCATCATATAATGACTTGCTCATGATAGACATATTCATGCTTTTAGACTCACATTCACATTATAATCATTCAGACTCATATCTTGTACTTAGACGATCAAACTTCATACAATTCATACATGCAGGATCATAATTCTTCCTTTCCCCATCAGAGTCATCACATCATACTTTACTAGTTTAAATTTCACGATTTGGTCACTTAGCATGGAGGTTCTAGAAGGCATATTATGCATGTAAGAGTTAGTTTAGGGACTCGCCTATTAACCTCAAAGGGTAGCTAAGACTTCAGATCCATCATTCGGTAAGATGCTACAACCTCTTCTGCCTTTTAAAGCATAAGCACTTAGTTAAAACCCATCCGGGTAACCATTATTATCATTTAAAACCCAGACATCTCTCAAAGCCCTATTTCTCCAAACATACTTATAGATCTATGTTTCCTTGACAGACAGAGTCATGAAACGTACCTTGATGTGAAAAAAGTCACTAGAAATATCCAGGATTTTAAACTCAGCTCAGAGTAGTGTTTCTATCTTCTTTAGCCATAAATCTTAATTTTTCAGAGGTAAAGGGGGAAGAAGATAACTCCCCCTTAACCAAACCTGATTGTCCTATTAGCTTAACCCAGGTCTCTATTGGAACTTGGTAAACGTCACTTCAATACTGATTTGTCTCAACCAAAACCTACCACTTCCAAGAAACTCATTTGATTTCTCCTTCAGCATATAACCCTTCTAGTTCACTTCGGTTAGCTCCTAACTAGCTTACCTCACATATTAACTGGCACGGGACCACAATGGTTACAGGGTGTATTATGCCACTGGTGTGAACTCACATCCTAAAAATCATTTTGCATAACTATAAGTCTCATTTCACTACTCATAATAACCTGACGTGGAAATCCTTATTCCCTTATTTTTCATATTAGAGTCCGCCCATGTTACACGCCAAAAAGTGTATCTGGGTGAATACTACTCCACCAATCTTACCCTTCGATGATATGCACCATATTAATATATTTGAACATTCATACCATTATTCCTTGATTTATCATACCATGCCCTTTTCATGATTTACCCCTTTCACTTGGCTCACATCTTAGTAAAAATAACATAGAAGTCTGACATTAACCTAGCATTAACTTTCACATGTAATGGAATGCGCCCATCCTGAGCGCAAAAAGAAATACTTTGGCGAATACTACCACGCCAAACCGACTATTTAGGTCTACATTCTAGAACCTTTAATCCTCCAAAATTAGGGTGCTACAACCCTCCTCCCCTTAACAAAATTTTGTCCTTCAAATTTTCTAACTCGAGATTTCCAGAACACTCTAAAACTAAACATTCACGCCTGAGGCATACTAATACTTTGGCAAAAACCTTCTAACTTTTTAATGCTTACCTCCGGAAACTTACACTTAAGAGATTCCATACTAAGGATATATTGTGAATCAACTCTAAGGTGGTATACTCAAAACTTGACGATAACTCTTACAAATTCAAACTTTACGTAACTTGTCTCTTGACAGACGTCAATTTTTCTGTACACATTTATCTTTATAAAATAGATACTTAACTTCCTTCATAAAAGCACTTTCACTAAATCGATCAAAACCTTGATTTTCCACTTTCCGTTTAGTATTCCTATATTCATCATCGTTTTCAATAAGCACATTTCCATAGAGGTATAATTTGCTTATTTCTTTTCATCAATTCTTATTACTTTATTATTCCCAACTTGAGTAGAACTACTACCAGAAGAAGGGATCGGGGCTAGATTAACCAAAACATCACTAACCTCTTGTAAACTAAGACGAGTTACAACTAGAGGATTTAAACAGTTGCCTTAAAACTTCTTTAAACACTGACTTCCTCAAAAATACTAGGTGTTTGATTTTTCTTAGACAAAACATGTACATCTTCTTATTTTTATACCGCATTCAATGTACTCATAGTCACTAAGCCATCTGAGCATAATAAGTGCTCAAATCCCATAATGATTCTTCTTATTATGTAATAATAATTTTAGTCCTGGTATTATTTCGCACTTCAAACACATCATAACACATTATATACACAAAACTCGTGGTTCGAATACAATACAACTTGTATATATACATGTCACATAGGAATTTACTTTCTCACATTTGACTTAACACAGGCAAGGTAAACTGCAATATCATGTGGCATTAGACAGTAGAATGGGTCAATATGTCCCACATCATATCACAAAATTACTATTAATGCATGGCATGAGAAAACAAATAAATTGCTTAGTTAAGGCACATTAATGTTAAAATAATTACGGTAAATCCATCATACAAACAATGTCAGGTTTAACCTTTAATTACGATAATCACAACCTTTCAACATTATAATTTGCAGCCTTTAAGTGTTTCCAGACTCAACTCTCAAGCATAATAATGTGTGTCATGTAAATATCATTATCTTACCATTAAAACATTATTATTTATAGCATATCACACTCCAAACATACTAGAGTTCAACATTTTAACATCCCTTTCTAAACAAAAATAAGATTCATCGCGTAGTTCATATAAATGGACAAAAATATCAACAGTATACATACATGTCGCTTGCATTAATACTTCTCTTGATAATCGGGGATTTCACCCACATTCACCTTGTACCACTACTCATATCGGCTTAAAGATACGAAAATACAACCAAAGAGGTTAATAGAGAACTTATTGATATTTATTATATCCATTAGAGGACATTTACTCAACAACCCTATTCCATTTTGGTTAGCACATTGGATTTAATTTAGGATAGCATTGATAACCCTAGAATATAGAGTTATCTATAGTACTTTCTAGCTCATAATTCTTGTAAATTTTGAGTAATTGATAATGATTTTTGTGGTTTTTACTAAAAAAATAATAAATTGAATAATTTATGTCAAAAACATATTTTTATTCAATTTCATGTAAATTCTACTTAATTTCGTATTATTTTTTAGTAGTTGACGCATTGACGACAATTTGATCATTGCTCTTTCGTTGAGGCCTTGACAATGTAGCTCGACAAAGCATCATCAATCAAGCTAGAATTAATCAAGGAACATCTAAATAAAGTAATTTGAACCCTTAAATCATTGAAAGACCAAGGTGCAATTGAACAGTAAAAATTGGATCACTTCTAGCAAAGATCAAAACCCAAAATGCTACCCAAAAAAAGTGAGCTCCACACGTCCAAGGAAGGCCCAAATCCAGCACCCAAGAACCGGCCATAATGCTGCCCAAACCAACCCTTTAAGCTAATTTTAAACATTTGCATACCAACCCTCAAACTCTCTTACTCGTCTATTCCAACCCTTCCACTTTTCAAGCTTCGCACTTTGAGCATCATGCTTAAAATAGAAAAACCAACAAACCATCGTCTCTATAATTCATGAACACATGGGGGAGAAGATTGTGACTAAAAATCTCTATATTTAGCCTCCTTTCATGAAACACCCCAAACCCAGCCCACGAGCTTTGACCAGATTTGGTATGTTCCTCAAGTAAACCGATTCAAAGTTCTTTTGTTCCTTAGGAAAAACTTGTACGATTTTCAAAAAAAGTATTGTTTTGGGTTGGGCTTGTGTTGAAAACGAGTTTATTTTATATTGAAATCCTTTTATTTCAGGTGACAAAATACTTAGAGTTTATTTTAAAATAAATTTTTTGATCCATAAATAATAATTTGTAAACATAATAAATAAAAGTAAAAAGAAATAAAGAAATTCAACTATGGCCTTATGGCCTTATTACATCAAATAATCCCAAAATAAAATTCTTAAGTACTTAAATAAAATAAAATGTCCATATTGAATAAAACTTCAAGCTGAGCATGGCCACCACAAGTTCTACCGTCCCGGTCCATCACTGTTCATCACCTGAAAAATGTTCCCACAACAGGGTGAGTCAACAGACTCAATGTGTACACAACACTAAAATTTAATAGATCAGGCATACCATAACGTATCACATGCACATTCGTATACAGATAAAATAATGATGCAACCCATACCCAAACCTAGATGCCATCCGCTACACATCCCCGTACCAAACTGGACACCGTGGGGACTACTAAGTCAACCCTCCTTCCGCTACACACCATCGAAGGCAGTCGCTGCAGTCGACGTGCTCATCGCCCATATAAAATTCGTGGCATAGCCACCAGATTCAGATAATTGTGTCATGAGACACCACATTTAGATAATGTAACTGAAGTTACCACATTCAGATAATGTAACCGAAGTTACCACATTCAGATAATGTGACCGAAGTCACCACATTTAGATAGTGAGACCGAAGTCATCACATTCACTTCCCCTTTCTCATATAACCCGAATGCCCATGTTATTCATATCATGCATATCATACTTAAATTCACATTCACGTTACTTTTCACATGTTAAAATATAACATATTTCGTAATCCTAGTAGGAGTAGGAAACGTACTTGAGTACTTTGTACCACATTAGGGTATTTTAGCCATATTCACATTCTTATACATTCATATATTAAATATTTGCCATATAACATATTAAAAGTTAGTGTGGGGTACACACCTGATTCGCTTAACGAATTCCTTGAAATCCCGAAAAAACCGATCTATTGCTTTAGATCTCAATTCCTACATTTGGTAACCTTAGTATGTTAGCATAAAGCCTATAAAACCAAATCCTAGTAGGATTTGTATTCTTAAAACCTACCTTGTTGTCGAATTGACTATAGTCAAATCTCGAAAACTTGTTTTCTTCTCCTTCGAAATCGGCTACTCACTAGATCCCCTGAATCTGTTAGTTTTCGGCTTAAAACACATAATAATAGATCTAACTACTAAAATAGGCCTTGGCTGAATGCTATAGACACTTACCTTGTGGATTTTAAATCCCGAAACTCACCGAATAACTAGGGAACACGCGGCTTATGGTGTACCTTCGAGAAAAGAACTTCTCCTTCCTTGTAGTCGACACTTAGTAAATCCCGAAAGATCTCTTCAAGGTTTTGGCAACAAGATATTAATGGGGTTAGTCCTAGATTTCGGCAAATCTTAAAAGAAAAAGGATGGAAATCGAATGAGATCTTACCCTTACTTTAGATATCGACAGTTCCTTTGCTTGAAGTCTCAAACTATTCGGCTATGGCCTTGATCTTAGCAAGCTTTCGGCTTTTGGAATATTGAGAGGAGAAGAATGAAGAAGAAAAGAATAGGGGTTGCAGAGAAAATTTGGCAGAGGTTATCAAGGAAGAGTAAATAATGCTGAATGGCCTCTCTATTCCTTTTATAGCCGAATTTACTAGCTAGAGTCCCTTACTTGGTCACCACTCTTCTATTTGATAGCTTTATCATTTGTATTATCACTAAATAAAAGAATTTAATCCGACCATTATCTCTTGAAAATAATGATAAATAAATCCCTTATCTATCCATCATTTAGCCGAATTTTAAAGAGAATAAAACTCTTCCTTTTTAAATAGCTTGTGCCGTCCACCTCACTTCTTCTGGAAGCAAAATAAAATTTCTTTTATTTGCTTCCCATGTGACTCGAACTCAGGCCCACTTGCTCATGTAGGTGGCGTCACTTACCTGGGCCTTAAGTGGCATTTCCAGGCCACTTTTCCAAGCCTGTTTGTGTGTCAAATTCCTCCTATTATTTTTCTTAAGGCCACCTTGCCTTAGTTTTCTCTTTTTAAGCCCTAAAACTTGACATTTCTTTACATTTCCAAGTTTCCAAAAATTTTCGTTTGGCTCTTTAAACTTGACATTTCCTTACATTTCCAAGTTTCCAAAAATGTTTACTTTCCTCTTTTGAATCATTTCCACATCATTTCCTTACATCCCCTAGTTTCCAAAAATGTTCACTTTCCTCTTTTAAACATTCCAAAGCATTTCCTTACATTTCCTTACATTTCCATACATTGCCTTACATTTCCATACATTTCCACACATTTCCATACATTTCCATACATTTCCATACATTTCCATACATTTCCTTACATTTCCATACTTTTCCATACATTTCCATATATTTCCATACATTTCCATACATTTCCATACATTTCCATACATTTCCATACACCTTAGGGTTCCTAGAACTCCTCAGAACACATCCAACACACCCACTGAGCCCACTATCTCATGAATTACACACGAACGCATAACCCCCTAATCTAGGATGTTACATTTCATGTGTATAAATAAAGGCCAAAACCCCTTCATTCATGCCACCAACATTCATTCATTTCTCTCCTCTCTTCCACGCCTAAAACCCTTCATTCCTCCCCATCTTCCCATTTTTCCTTAGCAAGCATTTCCTTGAGAGAAAAGCTCTCTTGGCTGGCCACCTTGAGAAGCAATTTGCAAAGGAACAACCACAAAAATCGGAGGAAGCCTGTAATATCCTTAAATCAGGGTCTCTGCATTTTGTATGAGTTTGCTTGTGATGGTATGTCCGCTGTGTTGGTTTGATATGTTTTGGGGTCTAGGCATGACCTCGGGTTAGTCCTGGGTCATGGCCAAAATTTTTGTTTTAGCCCTTAAGAGGTAGGAGCTAGGTGAGTCTGGTGTTAAAAGAATTTAATGGAAGAGTTAGACACAAGAATACGTGTGGGAAAAATGGAAAGGAGGTGCCACTTAGGCACCAAGGAGTTGACGCCTCATGCAGGGAGGGAGTGCCTGTGTTCGAGTAGCAGGAATTGCACTCCCTACTATTTCTTTTTGACACCACAAGCTAGAGGAGGAGTGCTCAGGTGGGACTCTTTGGAATGGATGAGGGGAAGAAAATTTAGGAGTTTTGATTCGTTCAAACAGATTTGAATTGATGGAGGGGAGCAAATTTAGGAATTTGAATGTGTTCAAACTCATTTGAGGAGTGTTGGCCAAATAAGGGACTTTGAGCAAGGGATGCTATCGGTTTGGGGAGTTGTTGGTGTGGCCGAATGTCAATAGGGGTTAAGGGGGTGGTTCGGCTAGCTTAGAGGTCTCCTTTTCATTTTGTGCTTAGAACCGAAACACCAGAGTGCATCTTCTTTCCTTTCTTTTTCTTTGGCAACTCTTGTATTGGCCGAATCATTTGTGCACTATTTGTGAGTAGCCGAAACTTCTGTAGATATTCTCCTCTTCTCTTTTCGGTTCACCTTTGTTAACTTCTCAGTGCCGAAATCACCTTGGCACTTCTTCTTCTCTTATTCTTGATCAAAGCCGAAATTAAGAACCCCTCCCTCACTTGTCATCTTTTCTCCTCTCCTTCAAAATACCTTGTGTCGAAATATCTACCACCCTCTCCTGGTCGAATCCCCCTCTCTTCCATCTCGTCTTTCTCTTTACCTATAACACCTTCAAAAGCCGAATCATAATCCCATCTTCTTCCATCTTTTCTATTTGATTTCAAAAGCCGAAAGCTTGTTGTTTTCTTGCGGATCATCAAAGAGACTTGGCCGAATACCCTTAGCCTCATTCTCTTCTTTTCTCACGTAATCTAGCCTTTTATTGAAGTGCCGAAATTAAGTTCTCGTCTTCTTGGGAGTCATAGCCGATTCACTTGGTAAGTGTTATTTTGTTTCTCTTCTTGATTAATTCGGGCAATGACCGAAATTTCCCTCTCCTCTATCTTCTTTGTCCATTTAATATCTAAGTATCAAAAACTCTATTCTTGTTCTTTGAACGGAGCCGAAACCTTTAAGATCATTTAGGGGTGTCGTACATTGGTGTTTGATTAGCCGAATCTATCATTAAGGTAAGAGTGTGGCAACTCTTTTCTTCTTTCAGGATTTATGCCATGGCCGAATGGCCCTATGATTCATATTGATGGGTTAAGGCCGATTGTAGAGAGGAGTGCAGTCTAACGCTGTGGATCTTCGGGATTTGGCTAAGTGATCTAGTGTGGCCGATTGCAAGGGGGATCATCTCGTGGTTTGAGATTTGGTTGGTAACCAAATCGGCGTAAGGTGAGTACTACATTAGGGGTGACATCTTCTCGGGATTTCTAGTTAGCCGAGTAGGGCTTTGATTACTACCTAAGCATTGGCCGATTGTAGGAGCAGTGAGGGCATACGTTTTGGGATCTCGTAGTATCGCGTAGCTTCGGAATTTCTCATTAAACTTACGTATAGTCAGGTGTGTAAAACACTTACACACTTTATTAGTATAACATGTATATTATGTTACCGTTATAACTATTGAATCAGTGAATGTGCCTTACGGGCATGAGCTTGGAAACCGGGTAAGTCCCCTGTTATGTGATTTACGATATATGTATATGCATGTTATGTTAAATGCTATGCTATGCTTTACTGCATGATACATGATATTATGATACAAATGATATGAGCATGATGATGGGATTGATGAGAGGAGGGGGATGATTCATTTTGGACTGTCACCAGTGGTTTTGACCACAAGATGGGTTGGCCCCATCAGTTGATTTGTGACTACGGTCACCAGTGGTTTTAACCACACTATTGATATGAATTGTGACTAAGTCCCAGTGGTTTTGACCACCAGTGGTTTTGACCACCAGTGGTTTTGACCACACGATTGATATTTGTGACTACGGTCACCAGTGGTTTTGACCACATATGGATATTGTGACTCGTCCCAGTGGTTTGGTTCCACAGTGGGTTGGCCCCACATGATATATTACGGGATTGTCATCAGTGGTTTTGACCACACGATGGGTTGGCCCCATCACCTGATATTTGTGACTTCGGTCACCAGTAGTTTTGACCACCAGTGGTTTTGACCACACGGGGTAGTTAAAGGAGATTGGATGGATAGGTTATGGGGCGCATGATTTGCATGTTTGCTGGTGATCTGTGTAAGTGCATGAACTATCGGGTTGGGGATTTATACACTGAGTCTCGGTGACTCACCCCTTCCCTTATATTTTGCAGATGAGGCATAGATCGCGGATATGGAGCCAGGGAGGACTTGGGGTGGCCATGCATCTTAGTTGGGTTTTGACTTTAAACTGCTATTCATTTTTATTAGCTTTCCTTAATTTTTGTTTTGGTTTTGTAATAAGGCCGCTAAGTTTATTTTGGGTTTTTATTCTTACTTACTTTTATTGTGTTTATATTTTACAAGTTGGATTTATAAATGTGACAAAATGAACTGGTAAAGAAGCAATGTTTTCCAAATTATATCTCTTCGGGTTTTCAAACGTTACCATCGGGTAAGAAAGTTCACATAGTAATAAGGTAACTTGGATATCTTTACAACTGTAAATGTCAAACAACTTCGGAAGCAAGTGGTTTAACTCGAATATACGCATTATACACTCAGTTTTGAACAAGTAACGTTTTCTTATAAAATTTGTAACAACAAAGTAGATTATCGAGCATGAGTTTCTTTTAATAATCATCACCCGATTTCAATATCATCTTAAACAAGGATTTTCAAATTATTTGAAGAAGGGTTTTCTAAGAAAATTACTCGACAAACTTATGATTTCAAAATGTTTTCCCTACGTGACATACCAGATTCGGTCGTGGTGTGTTGACCGGATTTGGGGTGTTACAATTGTGGTATCAGAGCCAGGTTCAATAGCTCGGCTGTGGGCCCAAGGCCCAAAAATGTTTCAAAAAGGATTATAAAAAGGCTTTTATGGGAAAAGTATAGTGATGAAAGCATGGCACCAAGTCTCCGGCACCAATCCGCCCAGGTAAGTACCCCAAACTGTTGTTTTTGTTGATATGATTATGATGAATGGCATGATTGAATAGTAGTAGGAACTACTATAGAGACTGGAACTATAGGATGATGTGTACTCGCGAAAACAACCCCTTATTAAACTTTTCATAAGACTGTGCCTTAATAGACAGTGGAATAAAAGCCTAACACATAAAACTTTTAATCAGCTCGAATATATCGGTAGACATGAGTGCACGTGAACATGGGCGAAATATTCGAGGACGAGGTAGGGGTAGGATGACGGTCTCGGAATCGGCAGGGTCTGGTCATGGACCGAAAAATGAGGTACCACCGCCGCCAGCTGTGGGCGCAAAATATCAGGATCAGACGGGTGGTAATGACGCGGTGTCGCAGGCTGTGCTGCGGGTACTAGAGAGGGTTGCCAGTGCAGGAGTTGGAACTGGAGCTCAAAAATCTGTGACCGAGTGACTCAAGGCTAACGGTGCAGAGGTATTTAGAGGTGTATCGGGTGTAGCACCTAGTGCAGCGAAATACTGGTTGGAGGCGACGGAATGTATCATGGATGACCTGGATTTTTCGGCTGAGGAAAAGCTGAAGGGCATAGTATCTCTGCTGCGAGATGAGTCATATCAATGGTGGCTCACAGTTAGGGACGGAGCGATGGCAGATGATCTCACTTGGGAATTCTTTAGAACAGCCTATCAGAGGAAATACATAGGGGCTAGTTATGTTGATGCGCAGCGCCGAGCTTTTTTGAACTTGGTCCAGGGCAATAAGACTGTAGCGGAATATGAGGCAGAATTCCTTCGGTTGAGTCAGTATGCACGGGGAATAGTGGGCACTGAGCATGAGAGCTATGTCAGATTCGAGGATGGGCTGAGAGATGAGCTGCGGATGATAATTGTCTCACAGCAAGAACAAGAGTTTGCTGTTCTAATGGAGAAGTCTAAAGTTGCTGAAGGGGTAAAACAATCTGTAAGGCGGAATCAGGATAGGGGTTGGAACAAAAGGAGTTCTGGATCATCTGGGTTTTCTGGGAATCAACAGAAAAGGGTTAGGTATAGTGGGCCGAATCAAGCTGCTAGGCCTGCTGTTACTAATACTCAGTGGCCGCCGCGGTGTGCTCGGTGTGGAAAAACTCACACGGGGGAATGTTGGACTGGCAACAGGGGATGTTTTGAGTGTGGATCGTTGGGGCATCGAGTTAGGGATTGTCCACAGAGGTCAGCTAGGCTGCAGTCTAAGGATCAAGGTCGTGCACAGTTTAGGAGGGATAATCAGCAGCCACAGAGGGGCCGTGGTTCAGGCAGGGGAGGTAATGGCTTTGGTAGAGGTCGTGGAG
Source organism: Gossypium australe (assembly GCA_005393395.2). Lineage (NCBI taxonomy): Eukaryota > Viridiplantae > Streptophyta > Magnoliopsida > Malvales > Malvaceae > Gossypium > Gossypium australe. The sequence goes on along the minus strand of CM016615.1, from coordinate 37,426,123 downwards.
CACCGGGCAGAGGTGCAGGTGGTTCGGAGGCGAGACAGCCAGGGTTGGTCTACGCGGCAAGGCGTCGAGAGGAGGGCGACGCACGGACGTCATAACTGGTACGTTCTTAATTTTCGGAGTACCTTATAATGCTTTAATTGATGTTGGTTCGACGCACTCGTATGTTGCTAGTAGTGTAGTGGGAACTATGAACTTAGACTCTGAGACTACTTCTAGGAAGATGACTGTGATAAGCCCTCTAGGTCACTCTGTAGAAGTAAGTAAACTATATAGGGATGTACCCTTAGAACTTCAAGGGGTCGTGTTTTTGGCTGACCTGATGGAACTGCCGTTTGGGGAGTTCGATCTGATTCTTGGGATGGAATGGTTAGTTAAGTATCAAGCTAGTTTGGATTGCGCAACTAAGCGCATGGTGTTGAAGACCATGGAAGGGGTTGAGGTGGTAATGATAGGTAATAGGAGAGATTACTTATCTAATGTTGTCTCTGCACTGAAGGCTGAAAAAATGGTTAGGAAGGGTTGTGAATCATTTTTGGTGCATGTTTGTGCTTTGGAAGCTAAGGATGCAGCTATAAAGAATGTCTAAACTGTAGGAAGCTTTGCTGATGTTTTCCCAGAGGAACTCCCGAGTATACCTCCTGACCGCGAGGTTGAATAGACTTGTTACCGGGAACCGCGCCAGTATCTATTGCTCCATATAGGATGGCGCCGAAGGAATTAGTGGAGTTAAAGGCTCAGATTCAGGAATTGTTGGATAGAGGTTTCATCCGGCTGAGTGTATCGCCTTGGGGAGCTCCAGTGCTTTTTGTTAAGAAGAAGGATGGTACGATGCGGATGTGTATAGATTATCGCCAGTTGAACAAGTTGACAATCAAGAACAAGTATCCGTTGCCTAGGATTGACGACTTTTTGATCAACTCAAGGGTGCATCGGTTTTCTCTAAGATTGACCTTAGGTCGGGGTACCATCAGCTCAAAGTGAAGGAGGCTGATATTCATAAAACGGCATTTCGTACTCGGTATGGGCACTACGAGTTTCTGGTAATGCCTTTTGGTTTGACCAATACGCCGGCAGCATTCATGGACATGATGAATCGGGTGTTTCAGCCGTATTTGGATCGGTTCGTCGTAGTGTTTATAGATGACATTTTGGTGTACTCAAAATCTGAGGAGGAACATGACGCACATCTTCGAGTGGTTCTACAGGTTCTGAGGGAGAAGCAGTTGTATGCCAAGTTTAGTAAGTGCGAGTTCTGGCTTAAGGAGGTAACTTTCTTGGGTCATGTTGTATCAGCTGAGGGAATTAGGGTGGATCCTCGTAAGATTGAGGCAGTATTGGATTGGAAACCACCCAAGTCGGTTGCGGAGATTCGGAGTTTTCTGGGTTTGGCAGGATACTACAGAAGGTTCGTAGAGGGTTTCTCTTTAATCGCAGCGTCATTGACTAAGCTGTTGAGAAAAGGGGTTCCGTTTGTGTGGAGTGAGAAACAGCAAGAGAGTTTTGGCAAGTTGAAGAAGATTCTGACTGAAGCTCCGGTCTTGATTCAGCCTGAGGTAGGGAAGGAATTCACAGTTTATTGTGATGCATCACATACTGGTTTAGGGTGTGTGCTGATGCAAGATGGAAAAGTAGTAGCGTATGCATCTCGGCAGTTGAGGCCTCATGAGGGTAACTATTCGACGCATGACTTGGAGTTGGCTGCAGTGGTTTTCGCATTGAAAATTTGGAGGCATTACCTGTATGGGGAGAAGTCGATAGTGTATACGGATCATAAGAGTCTGAAGTACCTCTTGACTCAGAAGGATTTAAATTTGAGGCAACGAAGGTGGGTCGAATTGTTGAAAGATTATGACTGTTCGATTGAGTACCATCCGGGTAAGGCTAACGTAGTAGCTGATGCGTTGAGCCGTAAGGTGGTAGCGGACCTGAGAGCGATGTTTGCCCACCTAAGTCTTTATGATGATGGGAGTCTTTTGGCGGAATTGCAAGTAAAGTCGTCTTGGATTGATCAAGTTAAGGAGAAACAACTAACAGATGAGGTTTTAAGTGCTCGGAGGTCGCAAGTGCAGAATGGTGAGTCGGAAGGTTTCAGCTTGAGCAGTGATGGAGTACTGTGTTTTCAGGGGAAAGTATGCATGCCTAAGGATGTGGAATTGAGACAGCAGATTCTTCAGGAAGCTCATAGCAGCCCATACGCTATGCATCCTGGAGGCAGTAAGATGTATCGTGATTTAAGGGAACAGTTCTGGTGGCCAGGCCTTAAGCGGGAAGTAACAGAGTTTGTGGGCAAGTGTCTGACATGCCAGCAGGTGAAGACTGAGCATTAGTTGTCGTCAGGACTGTTGCAGCCGGTAAAGATCCCACGGTGGAAGTGGGAAAGGATTACGATGGATTTCATCAGTGGGCTTCCTCTTACGCCTAGCAAGAAGGACTCAGTATGGGTAATAGTGGATCGTCTGACTAAATCGGCTCATTTCATATCGGTAAGGGTTGATTACTCGCTGCAAAGGTTAGCCAAGTTATATGTGGCAGAGATAGTACGGTTGCATGGTGTGCCAGTATCAATTATTTCGGATAGGGATCCCAGGTTCACGTCGAAGTTCTGGAAAGCTTTGCATCAGGCTTTGGGTACGAGATTGGATTTCAGCACGGCTTTTCACCCTCAGTCGGATGGGCAGTCTGAGAGGGTAATCCAGATTCTGGAAGATATGTTAAAGGGCTGTGTTCTGGATTTCAGTGGTAGTTGGGAGGAGTATCTACCTTTGGCAGAGTTTGCTTATAACAATAGTTCTCAAGCGAGTATTCAGATGGCACCATATGAGGCACTATATGGACTGAAATGTCGTACTCCTACATGTTGGACGGAACTGGGTGAACGACGTATGTTGGGTCCGGAGTTGGTGGCTGAAACAGAGGATAAGGTTAAGGTAATTCGGGCTCCTCTTAAGGAAGCGTCGGACAGGCAGAAGTCTTACGCCGATCTTAAGCGCAGGGATATTGAGTATGCAGTGGGTGATAAAGTCTTTCTGAAGGTATCGCCTTGGAAGAAAGTGTTGAGATTTGGCTAGAAGGGCAAGCTAAGCCCTAGGTTCATCGGGCTGTATACAGTGTTGAAGCGAGTGGGACCGGTAGCTTATCAACTTGAGTTGCCAGCAGAGTTAAGTCAAATTCACGACGTCTTTCATGTTTCAATGCTTAGGCGCTATCGATCAGATCCATCACATGTTGTACCAGTTGAGGAGATAGAGGTGAGCTCTGATTTGTCTTTCGAGGAAGAGCCAGTACGGATCATGGATCGGGATGTCAAGGTTCTGCGTAGGAAGTCAGTTTCCTTGGTGAAAGTATTATGGCGGAACCATGGTACGGAGGAGGCCACGTGGGAACCAGAGGATGTGATGCGGCAGCAATACCCTCAACTTTTCTGATCAGGTAATTTCGAGGCCGAAATTATTTTAAGAGGGTAGAACTGTAATATCCTTAAATCGGGGCCTCTGCATTTTGTATGAGTTTGCTTGTGATGGTATGTCTGCTGTGTTGGTTTGATATGTTTTGGGGTCTAGGCATGACCTCGGGTTAGTCCTGGGTCATGGCCAAAATTTTTGTTTTAGCCCTTAAGAGGTAGGAGCTAGGTGAGTCTGGTGTTAAAAGAATTTAATGGAAGAGTTAGACATAAGAATACCTGTGGGAAAAATGGCAAGGAGGCGCCACTTAGGCACCAAGGAGTTGACGCCTCATGCAGGGAGGGAGTGCCTGTGTTCGAGCAGCAGGAATTGCACTCCCTACTATTTCTTTTTGACGCCAGAAGCTAGAGGAGGAGTGCTCAGGTGGGACTCTTTGGAATGGATGAGGGGGAGAAAATTTAGGAGTTTTGACTCGTTCAAACAGATTTGAATTGATGGAGGGGAGCAAATTTAGGAATTTGAATGTGTTCAAACTCATTTGAGGAGTGTTGGCCGAATAAGGGACTTTGAGCAAGGGATGCTATCGGTTTGGGGAGTTGTTGGTGTGGCCGAATGTCAATAAGGGTTAAGGGGGTGGTTCGGCTAGCTTAGAGGTCTCCTTTGCATTTTGTGCTTAGAACCGAAACACCAGAGTGCATCTTCTTTCCTTTCTTTTTCTTTGGCAACTCTTGTATTGGCCGAATCATTTGTGCACTATTTGTGAGTAGCTTGTAGTCTTGCTTATGCTCTCAAAGACATTGACACTTCTTCTTCTCTTATTCTTGATCAAAGCCGAAATTAAGAACCCCTCCCTCACTTGTCATCTTTTCTCCCCTCCTTCAAAATACCTTGTGCCAAAATATCTACCACCCTCTCCTGGTCGAATCCCCCTCTCTTCCATCTCGTCTTTCTCTTTACCTTAACACCTTCAAAAGCCGAATCATAATCCCATCTTCTTCCATATTTTCTATTTGATTTCAAAAGACGAAAGCTTGTTGTTTTCTTGCGGATCATCAAAGAGACTTGGCCGAATACCCTTAGCCTCATTCTCTTCTTTTCTCACGTAATCTAGCCTTTTATTGAAGTGCCGAAATTAAGTTCTCTTCTTCTTGGGAGTCATAGCCGATTCACTTGGTAAGTGTTATTTTGTTTCTCTTCTTGATTAATTCGGGCAATGACCGAAATTTCCCTCTCCTATATCTTCTTTGTCCATTTAATATCTAAGTATCAAAAACTCTGTTCTTGTTCTTTGAAGAGAGCCGAAACCTTTAAGATCATTTAGGGGTGCCGTACATTGGTGTTTGATTAGCCAAATCTATCATTAAGGTAAGAGTGTGGCAACTCTTTTCTTCTTTCGGGATTTATGCCATGGCCGAATGGCCCTATGATTCATATTGATGGGTTAAGGTCGATTGTAGAGAGGAGTGCAGTCTAACGCTGTGGATCTTCGGGATTTGGCTAAGTGATCTAGTGTGGCCGATTACAAGGGGGATCATCTCGTGGTTCGAGATTTGGTTGGTAACCAAATCGGCGTAAGGTGAGTACTACATTAGGGGTGACATCTTCTCGGGATTTCTAGTTAGCCGAGTAGGGCTTTGATTACTAACTAAGCATTGGCCGATTGTAGGAGCAGTGAGGGCATACGTTTCAGGATCTCGTAGTATCGCGTAGCTTCGGAACTTCCCATTAAACTTACGTATAGTCAGGTGTGTAAAACACTTACACACTTTATTAGTATAACATGTATATTATGTTACCGTTATAACTATTGAATCAGTGAATGTGCCTTACGGGCATGAGCTTGGAAACCGGGTAAGTCCCCTGTTATGTGATTTACGATATATGTATATGCATGTTATGTTAAATGCTATGCTATGCTTTACTACATGATACATGATATTATGATACGGATGATATGAGCATGATGATGGGATTGATGAGAGGAGGGGGATGATTCATTTTGGACTGTCACCAGTGGTTTTGACCACAAGATGGGTTGGCCCCATCAATTGATTTGTGACTACGGTCACCAGTGGTTTTGACCACACAATTGATATGATTTGTGACTAAGTCCCAGTGGTTTTGACCACCAGTGGTTTTGACCACACGATTGATATTTGTGACTACGGTCACCAGTGGTTTTGACCACATATGGATATTGTGACTTGTCCCAGTGGTTTGGTACCACAGTGGGTTGGCCCCACATGATATATTACGGGATTGTCATCAGTGGTTTTGACCACACGATGGGTTGGCCCCATCACCTGATATTTGTGACTTCGGTCACCAGTGGTTTTGACCACCAGTGGTTTTGACCACACGGGGTAGTTAAAGGAGATTGGATGGATAGGTTATGGGGTGCATGATTTGCATGTTTGCTGATGATCTGTGTAAGTGCATGAACTATCAGGTTGGGGATTTATACACTGAGTCTCGGTGACTCACCCCTTCCCTTATATTTTGCAGATGAGGCATAGATCGCGGATATGGAGCCGGGGAGGACTCGGGGTGGCCATGCATCTTAGTTGGGTTTTGACTTTAAATTGCTATTCATTTTTATTAGCTTTCCTTAAATTTGGTTTTGGTTTTGTAATAAGGCCGCTAAGTTTATTTTGGGTTTTTATTCTTACTTACTTTTAATGTGTTTATATTTTACAAGTTGGATTTATAAATGTGACAAAATGAACTGGTAAAGAAGCAATGTTTTCCAAATTATATCTCTTCGGGTTTTCAAACGTTACCATCGGGTAAGAAAGTTCACATAGTAATAAGGTAACTTGGATATCTTTACAACTGTAAATGTCAAACAACTTCGGAAGCAAGTGGTTTAACTTGAATATACGCATTACACTCAGTTTTGAACAAGTAACGTTTTCTTATAAAATTTGTAACAACAAAGTAGATTATCGAGCATGAGTTTCTTTTAACAATCATCACCCGGTTTCAATATCATCTTAAACAAGGATTTTCAAATTATTTAAAGAAGGGTTTTCTAGGAAAATTACTCGACAAACTTATGATTTCAAAATGTTTTCCCTACGTGACATACCAGATTCGGTCGTGGTGTGTTGACCGGATTTGGGGTGTTACGAAGCCACCACAGATAGTCTTCAAAAAATTCCCAACTTCATATCAAAGTTTCTTCTTCCTTTATCTTTAATTTGTTCTTAGTTTATAAACATGTTTTCAAATTTTTAATTGCTTTTCCATTAATGATAATAACTTAAATTGTGTCAACTAGAATAATTGCAATGGTTTGATTAAAATCATTCAATTCTTGTTTATATTGTTTTGTGCCTTAGTTGTTCATGCTTCTAATTAAAATCATTCATGTTATTCATGCATTAAAATATGTTTGAATGCATTAGAATTAGTTACTTAATCTGAACTATATGGTGATTAATGGACACAATAATTAGAAGGTGCATGCTTAATTCATATCTAAACCAGAATGAATTAAAGGATCAGAATGATTCCAAAAGAGTACTATTACCTTGCATAACTTTAGGTTTATGTGATTAAATTGTTTCAAACTGACCTAGTTCATGTTACTTCACATAAATTCTAATGAATCCTTAGTTAAATATTGACATAGAAATTTGCATCTTTTCCTAAGTATAAGACTTCAAAAGAACTTATATTATATTCCAAGTTAATGAATAATCGAGTTGCCATGGAATTTTTCCAGAACATTTGTTAAGCATGATGATGAATGAATTAAATTAAGAAGTTGTAATTGTTCTAGCTTATTCATGTTATTGTTGTTAAAAATTGTGAATTGATGCTAAACCATTTCATTACATTTTAAACCAGTTCATTGCATTTAGGTTAATTCATTTGCATATAGTTGATTAATTTAATTTTGACATCCATCACCTCAAATATTGTGTTTTCGTAACCAACTTGTAAATATTGATTTTACAATTATTGATTTAAACACAGTCCCTATGGGGACAATACTCTTTTAACTTATTTGTTGCTTGATAACAACTATGTATACTTGCGCATTCCATCGCGAACCAAGTATAAAAATATCGAATAAACAATTTCTAAATGTCATTCTGAACAGTATAATTAACACAAACTAGCTGGCCTATTAATGTCATTAGGGACAGTGTAAACATAACTCCTTTAAACACATTTACTAATTTTAACACCATATTGGACAACCCAAATAACACCTTAAACATATTTAAGACACATAGTTTATCAACCTAATCTAAATGCATTATCGTATAGTCGGGTAAACAAGATTAGTAATTATTCAGTCAAAAGAAACATATAGTCTTTCAAATAGATAAAGGTTTCAAAATGCCTGAGAGACTAAGCCAGGCTTGGAGGATTATGCATAAAGGGTTATTCCATCTTCCTTCACGGTCCAAAAACAGGATAAATTTTTCTCTGATGCCAAAACTTGTAATGCCATCCACCCGATCGGATTTACCAGATCTGAATATCAGACAATGCACCCTATTACAGATGTAACTTTAACATTTTTATTTTCCAATGTAAAACTTCTATCTATAAGTATGAAAAGTTCAATTTTCTAATCGAGATTCCTATGTGTGTATTGCAAGTGATTATCAATACAATTCATACTTAAATTTTTCAATGACATATATATTTAAATTTCAGCTTGACTAAGTACCTTCAAGCATCAATAAAGAGTATAAACATGGGTCAATCTTGAATGCAACTCTTAACACGTTTTGTATGCACAACAGCTCAATTTGCCACTCCTTGGCATAGCCCTAGCTTCATCCCTCAATGCGCACTTCTTTACAACCTGAAACATGAAATAACTTTTGTAAATTCATAAGAACTTAGTGAGGTAATGTAACACCCCTCACCCGTATTCAACGCCGGAATAGGGTTACGGAGCATTACCGAACTTGTTTCGCAAATAATCATACCTTTCACAAACATATTGATATTTCATGTAAACATCATTCAAAATCATTCACATTGTCCCTAATACGAGCCTACGAGGCCCTAAACATGCATCTGGAGTGGTTCGGGACTAAATCGATAACTCAGAAAATTTTTGGAACACTTAGAAAATTTTGTAAAATATAGGGAACACATGCCCGTATGGTCCAGCTGTGTTTCTCACACGGCCAAAGACACGCCCGTGTCATCGGCCGTGTGGACATTCGAAATGGGAGCACATGGTTGTGTCCCAATCCGTGTCTAATCCTGTGTGACTCTCTGACTTGGGTCACACGGCCGACCACACGCCCGTGTGTCTAGCCTGTGTACCCTTCGAAATTGCCTCACACGCTCGTGTACCAGGCCGTGTGTTAGGCCGTGTTAAACCTGTAGGGTATATTAACTTATGCCACACGGCCAAGTCACACGCCCGTGTGCTGGGCCTTGTGGAGCATATTCACTTAATTTTTAATTCAACACCAGGGGGCACACGGCCGTGCCGTGTGTCACACACGGCTGAGACACACACCCATGTGGACAAAAATAGGCTATTTACCAAGCCATTTTGCCACCCAAATTTGCACACACTTAAGCCAACCCAATTGGCACACAAACATGGCATAAATATGCATTCAATCCACCTCAACTAAGCATAAATCATACCATTTTAATATCAACAACTACAAGTCACTCAAATACCACAATATACCATTCAATCTCATAACAAAATTTCACATTCTTAAATCATCAATATGAACACTTCAAATTTTGCATCATTTAGCCTAATCTCACAAGAATATAATTTCTTTAATATCAACCATTCACCACAAGCATTGACATAGCAATTATCAACACAAGACATAGGCCATTTGCACATATACATACACACCTAAATGAACCAAAATAAGCCAACTCTTATGGCTATATTAAAACCAAACACTTAATATTTACAAGCCATTTCAAATGACTAAATTCATTACCAAACCATAACCAAAATGACCATACCTACTAGACATGCCATCTTCCAAAAATATAGATTCAAAAGCACCAAAGTGATAGTTGGATAGTGTGATGCATCTCTGACGATCCCCAAATCTGAGCTAGCTTCGATTTCACTATAAACACAAAAAAATAAACAATGTAAGCTGTAAAGCTTAGTAAGTTCCGATAGCATTAAAATCAACTTACCATATATGCACAATATAAGCAATTTGAACATAACATAACATATCTCAATGATTCACAAACCTCACACATTTTTATTCACCAAGTTAGTTATGAAATTCATAAATCTTCTCATTTCAAAGATTGTATGGTTCATGTACATACCTCTTCTATCTCGTACCAAATTCATACTCAACCATATCTTTGATATACCTGTTGAACCATTCGCAATACTAACAGATACTTGAGAATCTCAAACCCTAAGTGCCACGTACATAGTCGAAGCTATCTCAATCTCGTATCACATATAATGCTCACTGTCGAGCTATCAATGGGTCCGCTCACACAAGCTGACTGTAACAACCTGATTTTGGGTCTAGTCAGAACAGTGGTCTCGGGACTGCAAATCTGGCATAGTAAAATTCATTTTTATTATATTTTTATGGTCTATAATGTTATTGAATGATTTTGTGAAAATTTCGTTCGAAAATTTTGACGTTTGGGCGCTCAATTTAGTTAAAATGACTAAATTGCAAAAGGGGTAAAACTTAAATTCTATATGTTAAAGGTGTCCAATTGCTATGAGATTTTAAATTAAAGGTCCTTAAATGGTAATTAGACCATTATACTTCATAATGGACAAAAATTGTAATATCCCGGGTTAGGGGTTTTTTTGTTGTTGCATGATATTGCATGTGGTGGTGTGCTGTGTTGCTGTTTGTGTAGTGTCGAGGCTTAATTGTAGGCTAGGAGTGTGCCTGAGTAGGTAGGAAAATTTTAGTTTTGGGGCTTAGGTGAGAGGAGCTGAAAGATCTGGGGTTTAAGAATTTTATTTGTGGTCTTGTTGCACAAAAGAGGAGCTGGCAAGGTGGCAAGGCATGCGCTACTTGGGAGCTAGGTGTGGCGTCATCTACTTGGGGTAGAGGTCCTGAGTTCAAGCCGTAAAGACCTCACATTTTGGGTTCATTTTGGACGGCATAGGAGGGAAGAGTTGGATGAAGTTCAAATTCCACTTTGGACTTGGTCAAATGGTGGCTTGGTGGGTGGAGAGTGATTGTGGGAGTAAGACTTGGTCATGGATGTTTGAATGTGTGGTATGGAGTGATTGGGGGGATTATGGCCGAAATTTAGGGGAGTTGGAGGGGGGAAGTGGACGGCTAAGTGTGGGAACATGTTAGCCGAAATTCACCTTAGCAACCTAGGTAATTTCGGTCACTTTTTGTCAAGGAGTAAAAGTCTCTTCTTTGGGTCATTTGTTAGCCGAAGTTCTAAGGGTGTTTTTCATTTCTCTTTGTTTTGTTTTACATCTTTTGAAACCCAAAGACCAAACCTCAACAAGCTGCCGAAAGTTTGCATCTTTGTTCCCTAGAGTACTTGTAGCCGAATACCCTTTTCCATCTTTTCTCTTTTCTTTCAATTTTGTAAACCGAAACTACTATTTCCCTTTTTCATATTTGCTTTCTTCTTCTTTGCTTGGAAACATTGTAGCCGAATCTTACCCAAGACATTTCCTTCATCTATTTGTTCTTTCCAAAGCCGAAGGTACCTCCCTCTATTTTCTTTATTTCTTTCTTCTTCTCAATTGCCTGTTTGCCGAAACTTTCTTCCAAAGCACCTTGTTGCCGTAACCCTATTTCCTTTTCATTTCTATTCTTTCTCTTTTACCTTTCAAAACCGAGTATAAGGGTGTGTTAAACACTTAGGCCGAATCTCTCCTCTCCTAGAAGTCCTCTTTTGGCCGAATATTGGGTGTTGGTAAGCTCTTGGCCGAATGGCCATTTCCCTTATCTCTCAAGTGTTATGTTGTTTTGGTTTATGGAAGAGGGTTAACCATTCGTTTTAAACATCTCATCTTAGGGCAATCAAAGATTTCAAAGCAGTCAGTTGGAGCCTTTCCCCTTTGTTAATCAATTGGTAAGTAAGGGGTAAGTGATTGGTATTAGTATTGTTAGTTCAATCTGTGGGTTCGATTAAGTCCGGAGTGACAAAGGTTTAACTGTTCTCTTTTAGGGGTTGGCCGATTGTTGGAAGGAGAACTATTGTGGTTCGGGTTTGATAAGAAATCAAACCATTAGCAAGGTGAGGGATCAACATTAACCCTTTGGTTATTTAGTCTTTGGCCGAATGGTCTTAGTGCCTAACTCCTATTTGGCCGATTGTAGGAGCCAGTAATCAAGGAGCCTTAGATCGTTTCGTTGGGATCTTTAGACTCGTATTTACCAGGTGTGTAAACTAACACACTATACTTAGTAATATTGTTATTAAACCTGTTTGCCTATTAAAATCATGACAGTATGATGGATTATTGGATACCCAAGTGGGGTATATGTACGGATCCGGGTAAGTCTGTAGCATTACGAGTTCTATTGATGATATGCTCAATATTATGATCTATGTTATGTATGCTATGAGATTAATGCTAGACATGTTGGCATGATATGCATGATTGTATGATATGCACGATCACATGAGTATGGTATGTTGATGGGAGATATGAGTGGAGGGAGAATGATGATATCCGTGTCTTTGGGACACTGTGTCTTTGGGACACCAGAGGTTTGGCACCTCCAGTGGTTTGGTACCACAGCGATATATTGTGACTTTGGGTCACCAGAGGTTTGGCACCTCAGCGTCTCGTCCCAGTGGCTTAGTACCACGGTGGGTTGGCACCACAGATGATTATACGGGATTGACGCCAGTGATTTGGTATCACACGATGGGTTGGCCCCATCATCGGATTTTTGACTGCGGTCACCAGTGGTTTGGTACCACATTGTGTCTTTGGGACACCAGAGGTTTGGCACCTCATTGCGACTCGTCCTTATGGTTTGACACCACCGTGGGTTGGCCCCACTTGAGAGATACGGGATTGTCGCTAGTGATTTGGTATCACGCGATGGGTTGGCCCCATCATCGGATTATTTGTGACTTTGGGTCACCAGTGGTTTGGCACCACACTTATGGATATCGTGACTTTGGGTCACCAGTGGTTTGGCACCACCAGTGGTTTGGTACCACACGGGGTAGAAAAGGCGATACGGATGGTTAGGATCGGGTTGCATTAATTATGTTGCTATGTATGAGGTGTGTTAGCATGTTGTTTTATCGGGAGCGGGATTTATGCACTGAGTCATTCGACTCACCCTCTCCTTTGACATTTCAGGTGACACTTAGACGCGGACATGGAGCCGGGATGGACTCGGGGTGCTCATGCCATGCTTAATAAAGATTTGCTCCGATTTTATGATTTGGGTACTTTAACTTATTTACTATTATTTGGGTTTTATTTTGGATTGTAAAGGCTTTTAAATTATGTTTTATGATGTTTATGTTTTAAATAGATTTTAATATGCCTTAACAAAACAACTGGGTTGAAATTTTACTAAAATTGGGAAAGACAATGATTTCAAAACTATAACGCAAAGTGTTTTAAACTATACCATCGGGTATCTCACCATGACTTTGCATTAGAAACTCAAACGATTTTCAAATCAAAACTCGATTTTCTACCAAGTTAAAATGTCTTAAGTAACACTAAGAAACTACTTGAATAATGAAAGGGAATAAACTCGTTTTAACTACATCTTTTGGTTAAGTTTTCAAAATTTTTGGGTTTTCTAAATACACCATCTGATTTCAAAGAAGCCTACTCAAATTTTCTTCAAATACACTATATAGTGAAGTGTTTACATCCTGCTTTTAAACGAAAAACCTAAACCTCTCAAGTACGTTTTCCCCGTAACATACCAGATTCGGTCGTGGTGTATTGACCGGGTTTGGGGTGTTACAATTGTGGTATCAGAGCCAAGTTCAAAGGCTCGGCTGTGGGCCTGAGGCCCAAAATGTTTTCAAAAAGTTGTCTTAAGTGTTTTGGGTTTAAATATATGGTTTGAAAGGCATGGCACCGAGTCTCCGGCACCAGTTCGCCCAGGTTAGTACCCCTTACTATTGTTTGTGATTTGTTGGATATACTATGGTTGTATGATTAGCAATAGTAGGATTACTTTAGAAATTGAAACTGATAGGATTCTGTGAACTCGCGAGAACAAATCTCCTTGAATATTCATAAGACTTGCCTTAAAACAGTGGAATAAATACTGATGCATAAAACTCTTAAATCAGATACGTAGAGATATTAGACATGAGCACTCGAGGCGGACGTGGTCGTAATACTCGTGGACGAGGTAGGGGTAGGATGACAGTTTCTGAGCCCGTAGGATCTGGTCAGGGGTCAGAAAATGAGATACCGGTTCCGCCACCAGCTGGAGGTGGTGAGTTCCAAGATTAGACCGGGGATGACGCAGTGTCACAGGCGATGCTGCGAGTGTTGGAAAGGGTAGCTGGAGTAGGTGGTAATGTAGGAGTTAGGAAATCTGTGCCTGAGCGACTCCGGGCAAACGGGGCCGAATTCTTTCGAGGTGTATCTGGTGTTGCTCCCAGCACTGCTGAATATTGGCTGGAGGCAACTGAGCGGATCATGGATGATCTGGACTTGACTGCTGAAGAGAAGCTGAAGGGCATCGTATCGCTTCTTCGGGATGAGTCATACCAGTGGTTGCTCACGGTTCGGGACAGTGTGGCAGCAGAGGATCTGACATGGGATTATTTCAGGGCTGCATATCAAAAGAAGTACATTGGAGCTAGTTATATTGACTCCCAGCGAAAGGCATTTCTGAGGCTTGTTCAGGGGAGTAAATCTGTTTCTGAGTACGAGGCTGAGTTCTTGAAGCTGAGTAGGTATGCCAGGGGCATTGTGGCCATGGAGCATGAGAGGTGTGTTCATTTCGAGGATGGTTTGCGAGACGAGTTGAGACTGCTGATTGCTCCACAGCAGGAGCGCGAGTTTGCTGTCTTAGTTGAGAAGGCTAAGGTAGCCGAGGGTGTGAAGGAGTCGGTGAGACAGGGCATGGACAGAAATAGGCATAAGAGGAGCTTTGGGTCTTCTGGATCGTCGGGTAATCCGCAAAAGAGGGCTAGACCGAGTGGGCCGAATCAGTCAGCTAGGTTTGTTGCTGCTAGGCAGGGACCGCCGCAGTGTAATCAGTGTGGAAAATCTCATTGGGGTGGTTGCTGGACTGGAGGAAAAGGTTGCTTTGAGTGTGGTTCTCTGGAGCACCGTGTGACGGACTGTCCGCGTAAGTTGGCCAGGATTCAGTCTGAGGGTCTGGGCCGTAATCAGTTCAGGGGTAATGGACCGCCACCGCAGAGGGGCCGTGGTAATGGCAGAGGTGGTAATGGTTCTGGTCGGGGCCGTGGAGCACCGGGCAGAGGTGTGGGCAGTTCTGATGCCAGACAGCCTGGATTAGTGTATGCAGCGAGGCGCCGAGAGGAGGGCGACGCACCGGACGTCATAACCGGTACGTTCTTGATCTTTGGTTCTCCTTATACTGCTTTGATTGATGTGGGTTCGACGCACTCTTATGTTGCCAGTAGTATAGTAGAGACCATGGATTTAGACTCTGAGATATCTTCTAGGCAGATGACTGTAATTAGCCCTTTAGGTCACTCTGTAGTAGTAGATAAACTGTTTAGAGATGTACCCCTAGAACTCCAAGGGGTAGTGTTTGCTGCTGATCTGATGGAACTGCCATTTGGGGAGTTCGATTTGATTCTTGGGATGGACTGGTTGGTCAAGTACCAGGCGAGGTTGGATTGCGCGGCTAAGCGCATGGTTCTTAAGACAGTTGAGGGTGATGAAGTGGCTATGATAGGTAATAGGAGAGATTACTTATCAAATGTGGTATCTGCTCTGAAGGCAGAGAAGATGGTCAGGAAGGGCTGTGAAGCGTATGTGGTTCATGTGTATGCCTTGGAGGCTAAAGAGTCTGCTGTAGAGAAGGTTCGTACTGTTAAGGAATTTGCTGATGTGTTTCCTGAGGAGCTTCCGGGTTTGCCGCCAGATCGTGAGGTAGAGTTCGGGATAGATCTATTACCCGGAACTGCGCCAGTGTCTATTGCTCCGTATAGGATGGCGCCAAAGGAATTGGTGGAGCTTAAGGCTCAGATCCAGGAGCTATTGGATCGAGGTTTTATTAGGCCAAGTGTTTCGCCGTGGGGTGCACCGGTACTTTTTGTTAAGAAGAAAGATGGTACAATGCGGATGTGCATAGACTACCGCCAGTTGAACAAGCTGACGATTAAGAACAAGTATCCGTTGCCACGGATAGATGATTTGTTTGATCAGCTGAAAGGTGCTGCGGTATTTTCGAAGATCGACTTGAGGTCTGGGTATCATCAGTTAAAGGTTAAGGAGGCTGATATCCATAAAACAGCGTTTCGGACTCGGTATGGGCACTACGAATTTCTGGTAATGCCGTTCGGGTTGATTAACGCACCGGCAACGTTTATGGATATGATGAATAGAGTGTTTCAGCAGTATCTGGATCAGTTCGTCGTGGTTTTCATAGACGACATCTTAGTGTACTCAAGGACAGAGGAAGAGCATGATGCGCATTTGCGAGTGGTGTTGCAGATTTTGAGGGAAAAGTAGCTTTATGCTAAGTTCAGTAAGTGCGAGTTCTGGCTTAGAGAAGTGACTTTCTTGGGTCATGTAGTATCGGCGGGGGGGATTCGAGTAGATCCTCATAAGATTGAGGCAGTTTTGGATTGGAAGCCGCCGAAGTCAGTGGCTGAGATTCGGAGCTTTGTGGGTTTGGCCGGGTATTACCGAAGGTTTGTTGAGGGTTTCTCGTTGATAGCAGCGCCGATGACCAAGCTGCTGAGGAAAGAGGTTCCGTTTGTATGGACTGAGAAGCAGCAGGAAAGCTTCGATAAGTTAAAGAAGATTTTGACTGAGGCTCCGGTTTTGATTCAACCTGAGGCTGGTAAGGAATTCACAGTCTATTGCGATGCATCACATATGGGTTTGGGTTGTGTGTTGATGCAAGAAGGTAGGGTTGTGGCTTACGCTTCTCGGCAGCTGAGGCCACATGAGGTCAACTATCCGACGCACGATTTGGAGCTAGCGGCTGTAGTCTTTGCCTTAAAGATTTGGAGGCACTACTTGTACGGAGAGAGATCGATAGTCTATACGGATCACAAGAGTCTGAAGTATCTACTGACTCAGAAGGATTTGAATTTAAGGCAGCGCAGATGGGTTGAGTTGCTGAAAGATTACGACTGTTCGATTGAGTATCATCCGGGCAAGGCTAACATGGTGGCAGACGCGTTGAGCCGTAAGGTTGTTTCGGACTTAAGAGCGATGTTTGCCCACTTGAGTTTGTATGACGATGGGAGTATTCTGGCAGAGTTGCAGGTTAAGCCTACTTGGGTTAAGCAGATCAGAGAGAAACAGTTATTGGATAAGGTTCTGAGTGCGCGAAAGTTACAAGTGCAGAATGGTGGTTTGGAGGGTTACAGCTTGTCTAGTGATGAGGTTCTGTGTTTCCAAGGTAAGGCTTGTATGCCTAAAGATGTTGAGCTGAGGCAGAAGATTCTTCAGGACGCACATAGCAGTCCTTATGCTATGCATCCTGGAGGTAGCAAGATGTATAGAGATCTCAGGGAGCAGTTTTGGTGGCCTGGCTTGAAGAAAGAGGTGATAGAGTTCGTGAGTAAGTGTCTGACTTGTCAGCAGGTCAAGGCTGAGCACCAGTTGCCGTCAGGTTTGCTTCAGCCTGTGAAGATTCCTCAGTGGAAGTGGGAAAGGATAACCATGGATTTCGTCAGTGGATTACCGCTTACGTCAAGCAAGAAAGATTCAGTTTGGGTAGTGGTGGATCGTCTGACTAAATCAGCTCACTTTATTCCGGTGAGGGTTGACTACTCACTTCAGAAGCTAGCGAAGCTGTATGTGTCAGAGATAGTGAGGTTGCACGGTGTGCCAGTTTCGATAATCTCGGATAGGGATCCCAGATTTACGTCAAGGTTCTGGAAAGCATTGCATCATGCTCTGGGTACTCGTTTGGATTTCAGCACGGCTTTTCACCCACAGTCTGACGGTCAATCAGAAAGGGTTATTCAGATCTTAGAGGATATGCTGAGAGGTTGTGTCCTGGATTTCAGAGGTAGTTGGGAGGAGTTTATACCATTAGCTGAGTTTGCCTACAATAACAGTTATCAAGCGAGCATCAAGATGGCACCGTATGAGGCATTGTATGGTAGGAAGTGTTGCTCACCTACGTGTTGGACGGAGTTGGGTGAACGTCAGTTGTTGGGACCCGAGTTGGTGGCTGAGACTGAAGATAAGGTTAAGTTGATTCAGTCTCGTTTGAAGGAAGCTTCGGACCGGCAGAAGTCTTATGCCGATCTTAAGCAGAGAGACATAGAGTTTGCTGTGGGGGATCAAGTTTTTCTGAAGGTCTCGCCGTGGAAGAAGGTGTTGAGGTTCGGGAAGAAAGGCAAGCTAAGCCCGAGGTTCATTGGGCCGTATAAAGTATTGAGACGAGTGGGACCAGTAGCTTATCAGCTGGAGTTGCCAGCAGAGCTTAGTCAGATTCACGACGTTTTTCACGTTTCGATGCTTCGGCGTTATCGTTCAGATCCGTCGCATGTGGTAGCAGTGGAAGAGATCAAGGTGAATCCAGATTTGACCATGGAAGAAGAACCTGTGCAGATTCTTGATCGGGATGTGAAGGTTCTGCGTAGGAAGTCTGTGCCTTTGGTTAAGGTACTCTGGCAAAATCATGGCATAGAGGAAGCTACGTGGGAACCCGAGGATATGATGAAACAGCAATACCCGCAACTCTTTTGATCAGGTAATTTCGAGGCCGAAATTATTTTTAAGGGGGGTAGAACTGTAATATCCCGGGTTAGGGGCTATTTTGTTGTTGCATGATATTGCATGCGGTGGTGTGCTGTATTGCTATTTGTGTAGTGTCGGGGCTTAATTGTAGGCTAGGAGTGTGCCTGAGTAGGTAGTAAAATTTTAGTTTTTGGGCTTAGGTGAGAGGAGCTGAAAGAGCTGGGGTTTAAGAATTTTATTTGTGGTCTTGTTGCACAAAAGAGGAGCTGGCAAGGTGGCAAGGCATGCGCTACTTGGGAGCTAGGTGTGGCGTCATCTACTTGGGGTGGAGGTCCTGAGTTCAAGCCGTAAAGACCTCACATTTTGGGTTCATTTTGGACGGCATAGGAGGGAAGAGTTGGATGAAGTTCAAATTCCACTTTGGACTTGGTCAAATGGTGGCTTGGTGGGTGGAGAGTGATTGTAGGAGTAAGACTTGGTCATGGATGTTTGAATGTGTGATATGGAGTGATTGGGGGGATTATGGCCGAAATTTAGGGGAGTTGGAGGGGGGAAGTGGACGGCTAAGTGTGGGAACATGTTAGCCGAAATTCACCTTAGCAACCTAGGTAATTTCGGTCACTTTTTGTCAAGGAGTAAAAGTCTCTTCTTTGGGTCATTTGTTAGCCGAAGTTCTAAGGGTGTTTTTCATTTCTCTTTGTTTTGTTTTACATCTTTTGAAACCCAAAGACCAAACCTCAACAAGCTGCCGAAAGTTTGCATCTTTGTTCCCTAGAGTACTTGTAGCCGAATACCCTTTTCCATCTTTTCTCTTTTCTTTCAATTTTGTAAACCGAAACTACTATTTCCCTTTTTCATATTTGCTTTCTTCTTCTTTGCTTGGAAACATTGTAGCCGAATCTTACCCAAGACATTTTCTTCATCTATTTGTTCTTTCCAAAGCCGAAGGTACCTCCCTCTATTTTCTTTATTTCTTTCTTCTTCTCAATTGCCTGTTTGCCGAAACTTTCTTCCAAAGCACCTTGTTGCCGTAACCCTATTTCCTTTTCATTTCTATTCTTTCTCTTTTACCTTTCAAAACCGAGTATAAGGGTGTGTTAAACACTTAGGCTGAATCTCTCCTCTCCTAGAAGTCCTCTTTTGGCCGAATATTGGGTGTTGGTAAGCTCTTGGCCGAATAGCCATTTCCCTTATCTCTCAAGTGTTATGTTGTTTTGGTTTATGGAAGAGGGTTAACCATTCATTTTAAACATCTCATCTTAGGGCAATCAAAGATTTCAAAGCAGTCAGTTGGAGCCTTTCCCCTTTGTTAATCAATTGGTAAGTAAGGGGTAAGTGATTGGTATTAGTATTGTTAGTTCAATCTGTGGGTTCGATTAAGTCCGGAGTGACAAAGGTTTAACTGTTCTCTTTTAGGGGTTGGCCGATTGTTGGAAGGAGAACTATTGTGGTTCGGGTTTGATAAGAAATCAAACCATTAGCAAGGTGAGGGATCAACATTAACCCTTTGGTTATTTAGTCTTTGGCCGAATGGTCTTAGTGCCTAACTCCTATTTGGCCGATTGTAGGAGCCAGTAATCAAGGAGCCTTAGATCGTTTCGTTGGGATCTTTAGACTCGTATTTACCAGGTGTGTAAACTAACACAATATACTTAGTAATATTGTTATTAAACATGTTTGCCTATTAAAATCATGACAGTATGATGGATTATTGGATACCCAAGTGGGGTATATGTACGGATCCGGGTAAGTCTGTAGCATTACGAGTTCTATTGATGATATGCTCAATATTATGATCTATGTTATGTATGCTATGAGATTAATGCTAGACATGTTGGCATGATATGCATGATTGTATGATATGCACGATCACATGAGTATGGTATGTTGATGGGAGATATGAGTGGCGGGAGAATGATGATATCCGTGTCTTTGGGACACTGTGTCTTTGGGACACCAGAGGTTTGGCACCTCCAGTGGTTTGGTACCACAGCGATATATTGTGACTTTGGGTCACCAGAGGTTTGGCACCTCAGCGTCTCGTCCCAGTGGCTTAGTACCACGGTGGGTTGGCCCCACAGATGATTATACGGGATTGACGCCAGTGATTTGGTATCACACGATGGGTTGGCCCCATCATCGGATTTTGACTGTGGTCACCAGTGGTTTGGTACCACATTGTGTCTTTGGGACACCAGAGGTTTGGCACCTCATTGCGACTCGTCCCTGTGGTTTGACACCACCGTGGGTTGGCCCCACTTGAGAGATACGGGATTGTTGCTAGTGATTTGGTATCACGCGATGGGTTGGCCCCATCATCGGATTATTCGTGACTTTGGGTCACCAGTGGTTTGGCACCACACTTATGGATATCGTGACTTTGGGTCACCAGTGGTTTGGCACCACCAGTGGTTTGGTACCACACGGGGTAGAAAAGGCGATACGGATGGTTAAGATCGGGTTGCATTAATTATGTTGCTATGTATGAGGTGTGTTAGCATGTTGTTTTACCGGGAGCGGGATTTATGCACTGAGTCATTCGACTCACCCTCTCCTTTGACATTTCAGGTGACACTTAGACGCGGACATGGAGCCGGGATGGACTCGGGGTGCTCATGCCATGCTTAATAAAGATTTGCTCCGATTTTATGATTTGGGTACTTTAACTTATTTACTATTATTTGGGTTTTATTTTGGATTGTAAAGGCTTTTAAATTATGTTTTATGATGTTTATGTTTTAAATAGATTTTAATATGCCTTAACAAAACAACTGGGTTGAAATTTTACTAAAATTGGGAAAGACAATGATTTCAAAACTATAACGCAAAGTGTTTTAAACTATACCATCGGGTATCTCACCATGACTTTGCATTAGAAACTCAAACGATTTTCAAATCAAAACTCGATTTTCTACCAAGTTAAAATGTCTTAAGTAACACTAAGAAACTACTTGAATAATGAAAGGGAATAAACTCGTTTTAACTACATCTTTTGGTTAAGTTTTCAAAATTTTTGGGTTTTCTAAATACACCATCTGATTTCAAACAAGCCTACTCAAATTTTCTTCAAATACACTATATAGTGAAGTGTTTACATCCTGCTTTTAAACGAAAAACCTAAACCTCTCAAGTACGTTTTCCCTGTAACATACCAGATTCGGTCGTGGTGTATTGACCGGGTTTGGGGTGTTACAAAAATGCACATGGTTAGGTATGTTTCTAAAGTTTTTCTTTAAGGGCATATTAGTGAATTGGTAGTTAAATGAATCAAATAGCCAAAATAAAGCAAAAATTTGTCCATCTTCTTCCTCCCTTGGCTAAATTTCACAAGAAGAAGACATAGCTAGGGTTTTTCAAGCTTCCAAGCTCGATTGTAAGTCCATTCTTGCCCCGTTTTTAACGCTCTTTACATTTTTAAAGTCGTTGTAACCCTATCTATCTATTTCTACCACTAATTTAAGATATGATCAAGGTCTAGGGTTTTACCCTTGTTGAACATGTGTGTGTTTTGATGTTTAATGGTAGAAAATGCATGTTTGTTATTTGTTAAACGACTTTTACTAAGTGATTTTCGATAAAAATGTCAAAAATGACTAATTTGTAAAAGTTATAAAATGAGTAGAAAAATGTGAATAAATGAGAAATGTGGGCTGTTATGAGTATGAAAATGGTTCGGCTAGGCTTGGGTTTTGAAGAAATTGAATGAAAATCATTTTACGAGCCTAGGGACTAAAGTGTAAAATGTTAAAAGTTTGAGGGTAAAAATGTAATTTTGTGTAACACCCCTAACCCGTATCTGTTATCGGAGTAGGGTTACGAGGTATTACCGATCAATACCTATCATTTAACATACATAACTCATACATTTATGCATTCATAATCAAATATCATTTAATCACAATCACATTGTCCTTTATAAGGGCCTATGAGGCCTTAAACATGCTTTAGAAGTGGTTTGAGACTAAACTGATAACTCGAGAAATTTTTGGAAACTTAGAAAAAATTTCAACCATTCAGGGGTCACACGCCAGTGTGAATAGGCCGTGTGCCTCACACAGCTCTAGACAAGCCCGTGTCTCAGGCAGTGTGGAAACAGGGCATACATACTGACTTGGGTCACGCGGCCAACCACACGCCCGTGTGTCCCGCCCGTGTGCCCTTCGAAGTGGGCACACATGCCTGTGTGCCAGGCTCTGTACTAGGCCGTGCTAAACTTGTAGGGTATACTACTTATGCAACACGGCCAAGTCACACGCCTGTGTGTTAGGCCGTGTGCCATTTAGGGGGTATACTGACTTGTACCACATAGCCAGTCACACGCCCATGTGTGAGACCGTGTGGAGCATACTAAATTCAATCCAATTTCAACACCAGGGGACACACAGCTATGTAACATGACCGTGTGTCACACACGGTGGAGGTACACCCCCGTGTCTCCGCCTGTGTGGACAAAAATAGGCCATTAGCGAGGCCAATTTTCCACCCCATCTTTGTACATACCTACACAAGTACAACTGGTACCATTTCAAGGCACAAATATGCAGCCAAAAGTCATTAACCAATACATAAATCTTGTTATATCTATCTCCAACCATGCAAGTCACAAATATGTCACAACTTGCTATTTAACTACATACCTAATTCACATATACAATTCAATTTACTAATTCAATTCAAACATGCATTATCAAGCATTAATTCACAAACACATAACTTCCAAATTATCAACTTCATTTACCTACATAAGTCAATTTACCAAACTCAAAATAGAACCATTTGCACATTTATAACATCATCATGTGTATCATCTTATGACAACTCAAATGGCGAAAATACATATCCATCAAACATACCAAAATGACAAAAGCCTATACATGGCATATACCACATTTACACAACTCAAAAGTATCAAATAGAAGTCCGATAGTGTGATGAAGTTCTTGATGATCCCCGATTCCGAGCTAGCTTCGATTTACTATCAAACATAGAAGAAAATAAACAAAGTAAGCTATAAAGCTTAGTAAGTTCGTATATATATATATGAAATAATCAACATCATTCATGAATAACTCCATGTAGATACATAATTTGCAATTAAAACCTCAATCAACGAGATAACATAAAGTTTAACTATAAAGCAACTCATAAATTCTCATCTTCTTATAATTCATCATTCGAACAGATTTCTGTACATACCTGTATTGATACATATCTATTCTCATCATTTTGCTTATCGAATCTCTTCGAATTTATTAATGCTTAAAATATAAGTACGTCGATTTTTTGATGCCATAGTCCAACTATGGTTTTACACATACATCGCTAAGGCCCTGCCGTGGTCTTACATTCACATGCCATAACTCGGTTATGGTCTTATTATCCAATTTTTGCCATAGCCCAGCTATGGTCTTATTCAGCAACTCGTTTAATTAAACCGTGCATTTAATCTAATATCTCCACATTTATCTAATAGAATAAATACTATCTTAATTTCATCCTTCAAATAAATAGATACACATTTAAGTTCAATTATACGAACTTACCTCGTATACGGAAATGACGAATCTGGTCGACTACTTGATAACATTGCTTTTCCCCTGATCTAAATCTGAATTCTTTCTTTCTTGATCTATATGAATTCAAAATTAACTTATTCAATCACATATTCTTTCAATTTAGTCCATATCATACTTTAAAGTACTTTTACACTTTTGCCCCAAGTATTTCACAACTTTTACAATTTTGTTATTATTTCACAAAACACAAAATTCACATAATTTCAACAAAACCCATACTCGGTCGAATTATATATAGGTCCCTAGCAGCGCAAAACTTTTATTCATTTCACATTTCAACCACTCAGTTTGCATATTTCACAATTTAATCCCCATTATGCATTTACATCAAAAATCACTTAACAAAACATGTAAAACTATCATAAAGCTTTCATAATCTATCATCAATCATCAAATTATTCAAATATTCAACAATGGCAACATGTTAAATCTTTAACAATTTTGAAATCTAAGGTATGAGCTATCTAGATTGAGCTGCAACGATTACAAAAACATAGAAATCATCAAAAACCGAATAAAAATTACTCACCAATTAGAGCATGCAACAGTCGAACCTTAGAAAGGTTCAATGGATTCTCCAGAGATGAATTTCTGGTGGTGGAAGATGATAATATGAACATAATTTCATTTTTTTATTAATTTTAACTTAATAAACTAAATTACCTTTTTAACCTTAAATAAAAACCACCAAATTTCATGATATTATGCCCATTAATGTCCAGTTAATTTGATTATGGTCTAATTACAACATAAGGGCCTCTAATTTAATATTCCATAGCTATTTAATACCTTTAGCTATTAGAACTCACGTTTTTTGCTTTACGCGATTTAGTCCTTTTTCTCAAATTGAATAATTAAACAGTAAAATTATCTCACGAAATTTTCAAACATATTAAATAACATGTTGCAAATACCGAAAATAATATTATAATAATTTTTGGACATCGGATTTGTGGTTCCAAAACCACTGTTCCGATTTAACTAAAATCAGGCTGTTACAACTCTCCCCCTTAGGGATTTTCGTCCCCAAAAATCTTACCAGTGAATAGGGTCGGGTATTGTTTTCTCATAGCATCTTCTGATTCCCATGTAGCTTCTTCAACTCCGTGTCAATGCTACAATAATTTCACCAATGCTATTCTCTTATTTCTCAGCTCTTTGATCTCACGAGCTAAAATTTGAATCGGTTCTTCACTGTATGATAAATCTGACTGTATCTCAGCTTTAGTTGGAGAAATAACATGCGAAGGGTCTGATCGATATCTTCATAGCATCGATACATGAAACACATTATGTATCTTTTCTAACTCAGACAGTAAGGACAACTGATATGCCACTGGTCCAACTTGCTCAATAATCTCGTACGGTCTGATGAATTGCGGACTCAATTTCCCTTTCCGACCAAATCGCAATATCTTTTTTCCACGGTGACACTTTCAAAAACACTTTATCCCCGATATGGAACTCAATATCTTCCTGTTTCAAATCTACATACGATTTCTGTCAATCCAAAGCTGCTTTCAAACTGTCGCGAATTACTTTCACTTTTTCTTCTATTTCTCTGATCAGATCTACCCTGTGAATCTTATTCTCACTAAGCTCAGTCTAGTATAATGATTTTCTACATTTATGACTGTATAGAGCTTCATACGGTGCCATTTTTATACTCGTTTGAAAGCTATTATTGTAAGCAAACTCAATTAGCAGTAGATATTTCTCCCAGCTACCTTCAAACTCAAGAATGCAACAACACAACATATCCTCAAGTATCTGAATAACTCGTTTGGATTGACCATTCGTTTGCGGATGAAATGTAGTGCTAAAATGCAGCTTTCTACCCAAAGCTTCTTGCAATTTCTTCCAAAATCGTGAAGTAAATCTTGGATCTCTATCCAAAACAATAGATAGGGGAACACCATGTAATCTCACAATTTCAGAAATATACAACTCAACTAATTTATCAAACGAGAAATTTGTATATACCGGAATGAAATGAGCTGATTTCGTCAATCTGTCAACAACAACCCATATCGCATCTTTCTTTTTCGGAGATAAAGGCAAACCGATACGAAATCAATTAGTAATCTATCTCACTTCCACTTCGGAATCATAATAGGCTGTAATAAACCTGACGGCACTTGATGCTCAGCTTTAACTTGTTGACAAATCAAACACTTTGAAACAAATTCTGAGATATCTCGTTTCATGTCGTGCCACCAATAAAGCTGTTTCAAATCATTATACATTTTCGTGCTTCCTGGATGTATTGATAAATAACTATTGTGTGCTTCGATTAGAATCTTCCAAATGATCTCAGAATAAGTGCTTTCGGCTCAAAGCATCAGCAACTATGTTCGCTTTCACCGGATGATAATCAATCACTAATTCATAGTCTTTTAGTAATTCTAGCCATCTCCCCTGTTGCAAATTCAAATCTTTCTGAGTCATCAGATGTTTAAAACTTTTGTGATCGGTATCAATATGGCATTTCTCACCAAACAAGTAATGATACCTAATTTTCAATGCGAACACTATCGCAGCTAACTCTAGATCATGCGTCGGATAATTCTTTTTATGCGGCTTCAACTATCTGGAGGCATAAGCTATAACTTTGCCTTCCTACATCAAAACACAACCCAGGCCATTTAACAATGCATCACTAAAAATTATGAATTCTTTACCTGACTCAGGCTGAACTAACACAAGTGCCTCTGTCAATAATGCTTTCAATTGTCTGAAGCTCTGCTAGGCATTTTTCTGACCACTTAAATTTAACATCTTTTTAAAGAAATCGTGTCATTAGAGTCGCAATCATCGAGAATCCTTTCACAAATAGTCTATAATAGCTTGCTAGTCCTAGGAAACTACGGACTTCGGATACATTTCTCAGAGGCTTCCAATCAACAATTACAGAAATTTTGCTCGGGTCAACTCGAATACCCGTCGCTGAAATTATATGTCCCAGAAAACCAACCTCTAGTAGCCAAAACTCACAATTGCTAAACTTTTCAAACAACTGTTTATCTCTCGAAGTTTGTAACACGATTCCCAAATGCTCAGCATGCTCAGATTCATCACGAGAGTAAATCAAAATGTCATCAATAAATACAACTACGAATTGGTTTAAGTATGGCCTTGTTCTAAATGCAGTCTTTGGCACATCTGAGTCTTTAACTCTCAACTGGTAATAACCCTATCTCAAATCAATTTTCAAAAACATTGTTGCCCCTTTTAACTGATCAAACAAATCATCTATTCGCGGCAAAGGGTATTTATTCTTGATCGTCACTTTGTTGAGCTGTCGATAGTCTATACACATTCTCATCGTGCCATCTTTCTTTTTCACAAAAAACACCAGTGCACCCCAGGGAGAGAAACTCGGTCTAGCAAAACCTTTATCAGTCAACTCTTGCAACTGAGCTTTCAATTCTTTTAACTCTTTCGGAGCCATTATGTACAGAGCTATCAATATCGGCGTTGTTCTTGATACTAATTCAATACCGAACTTAACCTCTCTGATAGGTGGTAAACCCGGTAACTCTTCAAGAAATACATCTGGATACTCACACACACTTGGTACTAATTCAATCTTTGTTTCTGTCACTTTCGTATCAAGTACATAAGCAAGATAAGCTTCACACCTGTTTCTCACAAATCTCTGAGCTTTAATAGTCTCATTATTCTGACATTTCAGTTTAGTTGTCTTTCATCTACAATTCACTGTAGCATCATGTATCTTAGCCAATCCATACCCAGAATCACATCAAATTCATCAAATGGCAACAACATCAGATTAGCCAAAAAACAGAAGTCCTGATACATTAACAGAAAATTCTTGCAAACTTTTTCAACGAAAACACATTTGCCTAAGGGGTTCAATACTTAATCACAAATTTAGTAGACTCTATAGGCAAAGTCTTACTAGATACTAAATTCATACATATATAAGAATGAGTTGATCCTGGATCTATCAATGCCATCACATCAGTATCATAGAGAGTGAAAATACTGGTGATAACATCTAGAGATGACGCTTCTTAGTGAGCGCGAATAGTGTAGGCTCTAGCAGGTGCTCTGGCCTCGGATCTCATAACAATATCTCGTGTCGCACCTTTATCACCACTCACATTTCCAGCATTACGAAATGGTCTTCCTCTCGCAGTCATGTTGCTTTGTCTTCCATTCTGAGATTTATCTTTCTCATCTAACTCAGGACAATCTCGAATGAAGTGTTCTTGCGAACCACATCTAAAATAGGCTTTATCATTCATTCTACACTCTTCAAAATGTCATTTTCCACATCGTCCACATTTAAGTTTGTTCGGTCTAACATTACCGACACTTGCCACTAACATAGCTGGAGTTTTTTAACTCGTAAATTGCTTCCCACGATCTCTATTAGAGTACTCCACTAGTGCATTTGATCGACTATACAAATCTCAGGATTTCTTTGATGAAGAGTGATAGGGCTTATTCATCAATCTCTTTCTCAAATCTTTAGCTTCCGAATCAGCCTTTCTCTTTTCTTTTCCTAGTTCTTTAGCTTTGCAAGCATGTTCGACTAACACAACGAATTCTTTTTAATCCAATATCCCAACCAGAAGTTTAATGTGTTCGTTCAGCCCATCAAAAAACTGCTTGCACATTATCTCTTCTGTAGAAACATATTCTCGAGCATACTTGTTGAACCGTACAAATTCTCTCTCATATTCAGTTCTGGTCATACAACCTTGTTTCAATTCTAAAAATTCTTTATGCTTTTGGTCAAGGAACCGTTGACTGATGTATTTCTTCTAGAACTTGGTCTGAGAGAATTCCCAGATCACTCGCTCTCTCGGTACTACCGACACTAAAGTATTCCACCTATGATACGCAGAGTCTCTCAGAAAAGAAATAGCGCACTTTAAGCATTCAGCTTGCGTACACGAAAGTTCATCAAACACTCGGATAGTATTTTCAAGCCTAAACTCAGCTCTCTCAAGGTCATCATCAACATTAGCCCTGAACTCTTCAGCCATGTGTTTACGGATCTTATCGACTGGAGGCATATTCAATCTTAAAAGCTCGACTCCTTGAGGAGCTACAGGTATAGTTTGGGGAATAAGAGGGGGTGAAGGTTGTTGAGCAGCCAGATTTGTCCTAACGTATTGAGTGAACCACTCGTTCATCATCTGGAAAAAGGCTTCTTTAGCCTCACCTCCGTGACTACTAGACACGGGTCTAGATTCGGAAAGCACTGTCCCTTGAGCTGGAGCGGGTGCATTACTCTCTACATCATCAACTATCGCTCGTTCGGGATACATTATAATACGAAAACACAATTTAAACTGTCAGGAATCGTCATACTATCGCAGAGTGTATATGGCATGTATAGTTAGACTCTCACACATGCTACGTTAGTCCAAGAATCGACTAAACCGTAGCTCTGGTACCAATAAATGTAACACCTTTAACCTGTATCCATTACCAGAGTAGGGTTACAAGGTATTACTGATCAATATATATCATTTAACATACATAACTCATACATTTATGCATTCATACTCAAATATCATTTAATCACAATCATATTGTCCCTTATAAGGGCCTACGAGGCCTTAAACATGCTTTAGAAGTGGTTAGGGACTAAACTGATAACGCAAAAATTTTTTGGAAACTTTGAAAAAAATTCAACCATTCAGGGGTCACACGCCCATGTGAATAGGCCATGTGCCTTACACGGCTCCAAACACGCCCGTGTGTCTGGCCGTGTGGAAACAGGGCATACATACTGACTTAGGTCACACGGCCAACCACACGCTTGTATGTCCAGCCCGTGTTGCCTTCGAAGTGGCCACACATGCCTATGTGCCAAGCCGTGTACTAGGTCATGCTAAACCTATAGGGTATACTGACTTATGCAACACGACCAAGTCACACGCCCTTGTTCTAGGTCGTGTGCCATTTAGGGCGTATACTGACTTGTACCATACGGCCAGTCACACGCCTGTGTGTGAGACCGTGTGGAACATACTAACTTCAATTCAATTTCAACACCAGGGGACACACGCCCGTGTAACATGGCCGTGTCTCTGCCCGTATGGACAAAAATAGGCCATTTGCAAGGTCAATTTGCCACCCCATCTTTGTACTTACCTACACAAGTACAAATGGTACCATTTCAAGGCACAAATATGCAGTCAAAAGTCATTAACCAATACATAAATCTTGTTATATCTATCTCCAACCATGCAAGTCACAAATATGTCACAACTTGTTATTTAACTACATACCTAATTCACATATACAATTCAATTTACTAATTCAATTCAAACATGCATTATCAAGCATTAATTCACAAACACATAACTTCCAAATTATCAACTTCATTTACCTAACATAAGTCAATTTACCAAACTCAAAATAGAACCATTTGCACATTTATAACATCATCATGTTTATCATTTTATGACAACTCAAATGGCCAAAATACATATCCGTCAAACATACCAAAATGACAGAAGCCTATACATGCCATATGCCATATTTACACAACTCAAAAGCACCAAATAGATGTCCAATAGTGCGATGAAGTTCCTAACGATCCTCGGTTTCGAGCTAGCTTCGATTTACTATAAAACATAGAAGGAAATAAATAATGTAAGCTCTAAAGCTTAGTAAGTTCATATGTATATATGAAATAATCAACGTCATTCATGAACAACTCCAAGTAGATACATAATTTGCAATTAAAACCTCAATCAATGAGATAACATAAAGTTTAACTATAAAGCAACTCATAAATTCTCATCTTCTTACAATTCATCAATCGAACAGATTTCTGTACATACCTATACTGATACATATCTATTCTCACCATTTTGCTTATCGAATCTCTTCGAGTTTATAAATGCTTACGATATAAGTATGTCGATTTTCCGATGCCATAATCCAACTATGGTTTTGCACATACATTGCCAAGGCCCTGCCGTGGTCTTACATTCACATGCCATAACCCAGTTCTGGTCTTATTGTCCTATTTTTGCCATAGCCCAACTATGGTCTTATTTAGCAACTCGTTTACTTAAACTGTGCATTTAAACTAATATCTCCACATTTATCTAATAGAATAAATACTATCTCAATTTCATTCACCAAATAAATAGATAGAAATTTAAGTTCAGTTATACAAACCTACCTCGTATACGGAAATGATGGACCGGGTCGACTACTCAATAACCTTGCTTTTCCCCCGATCTAAATCTGAATTCTTTGTTTCTTGATCTATATGAAGTCAAAATTAACTTATTCAATCACATATTATTTCAAGTTAGTCCATATCACAATTTAAAGTACTTTTACACTTTTGCCCCAAGTATTTCACAACTTTTACAATTTGGTCCTTATTTAATAAAACACAAAATTCACATAATTTCAACAAAACCCATACTTGGCCGAATTATATGTAGGTCCCTAGCAACCCATAACTTTCATTTATTTCACATTTCAACCACTCAATTTGCATATTTCACAATTTAATCCTTATTATGTATTTTCATCAAAAATCACTTAACAAAACATGTAAAATTATCATCATGCTTTCATAATCTATCATCAATCATCAAATTACTAAAGTATTCAACAATGGAAACATGTTAAACCTTTAAAAATTTCAAAATCTAAGGTAAGGGCTAGCTAAATTGAGCTGCAACGATTACAAAAACATAGAAATCATCAAAAATCGAGTAAAAATTACTCACCAATTAGCCCATGCAATAGCCGGACCTTAGAAAGCTTCAATGGATTATCAAAACATGAATTTTCAATGGTGGAAAATGATAATATGAACATAATTTCATTTTTTATTAATTTTAACTTAATAAACTAAATTACCTTTTTAACCTTAAATAAAAACCACCAAATTTCATGATATTATGCCCATCAATGTCCACTCAATTTAATTATGGTCTAATTAAAATATAAGGACCTCTATTTTAATATTCCATAGCTATGTAATTCCTTTAGCTATTAGAACTCACGTTTTTTGCTTTACGCGATTTAGTCCTTTTTCTCAAATTGAGCAATTAAACAGTAAAATTAGCTCAAAATTTTTTCACACATATCAAATAACATGTTGCAAATATCAA
The DNA here is from genome assembly GCA_005393395.2 of Gossypium australe. Classification (NCBI taxonomy): domain Eukaryota; kingdom Viridiplantae; phylum Streptophyta; class Magnoliopsida; order Malvales; family Malvaceae; genus Gossypium; species Gossypium australe. The sequence continues at coordinate 37,394,205 of CM016615.1, read as the reverse complement.
AAATAATATTAAATAATTTTTTGACATGAAATTTGTGGTTTCGAAACCACTATTTCAATTTAGCTAAAATCCTGCTGTTACATGTTGCCATAATGTGACTTTTGGGCTAAAATGAATAATGTGATGATTAAATGTGATGAATATGGTATTATAGATCAAGAAAAATGAAGTTCGGGTCTAGATCGGGGGAAAACCAAATTGTTTGACGATTAGGTCCATTTCTGCTATTTTTTATATCGAGGTAAGTTTGTATGTAAATAATGCAACGTTATAATTGTATTTATAATGTTTTGTTATTACATGAATTGTATGATTGACTATGGATGAAATTGATGAAGTTTCGACAAGCGAGTAAATCCCAGTTGAACCTTAGGAATAGATAGGATACAAATGTCATTACGTTAGGGTTACTGAGATTACGTGTAAGACCATATTTGGGATATGGCATCGGTATGAGACATCGTATAAGACCATAGCTGGGCTATTGGCATCGATACGAGATTACATGTAAGACCATATCTGGAATATGGCATTGATACGGTACTATGTGTATGAGATTCCCGAGTATCCTTTAGAATTCCAAATGGTTCAACAGGAAATGTTGACGAAATGTTCAATGGGTAGGTCGAATATGAGAAAACACGTGATTATGCGAGTTGGTATAGGTATGTACGAAAAAGTCAAAGAAAATGGATTTGATATATGATGAACAATTGGTAAGAATGTGATTGAGTAAGTTGTGCTTATGAAGCTTAAATGACATTTATGTTGATATGTGTTATGATGATATTAAATGACATTTATGGTCATATGTCATTTATGAAGTTTTAAGGACATTTATGTTAATATTTGTTAAGTTATTTATATGTAAAATGTATGAATAATGTTTTCTATTATTTGCATATGAACTTACTAAGCTATATAGCTTACCCCTTTCTTTTCCTTATCTTATAGTGTTACCAAGCTAGCTCGGGATCGAAGATCGTCAGAGATTTGGATGACACTATCAAACCCTCTCGTTTTGGGTATTGATGATTTTATTATTTTGAAAGTATGGCATGTATAGGGACTTATTCATTTTGTTAAATGTGTCATTGTGATTGTAGCCAATGTGTTGCCTTGTGATTGTCAAAGGCTTATTTTGATATTTGGCCATGTAGATTAGTTTATTTGGGCTATCATGGTTGTAAGCCTAAGTATAAATATATATATATATATATGTGCTAATGTCTTTGGTGATATGGTCATGGTATGCTTGGTGAATGATAGAAATGTGATTTAAGACATGAATGTGAGATGTTTGGCAATGTGGTCTATTGATGAGATAATAAAATGTTGTACAATTAGGTGTCTTGAAAGTGGTCAATTGTGGCTTAATAATTGTTGTGAGTATGATAGATGTTGATATTGTGTTGGTCATAATTGTGGATGTTTTGATGGCCTAAGTATGTTATGTTTGTACCTTGAATTGGTGTAAGTGTATGTGTGAACAAGTGTGGCAAATGGCTTGGTAAATAGCATTTATTTTGTCCACACTGGTAGACACACGGGCGTGTGTCTAGGCCATGTGTGACACACGGTCTACCCCATGGGCATGTCTTCCGGCCGTGTGTCCCCTGAACCTTAATTTCTAAAAAATAGAATGTCTAGAATTAAGCACACGGGCAAAGACATGAGCGTGTGTCTCTGTCGTGTGTGCTACACTGCCTAGCACACGGGCATGTGGCTTGGTCGTCTGGCACAAGTCAGAGAGCACCCTAATTTGAACACAGTCTAAACCACGGGCATGTGAGCCCTGCATCTAGTAGAAATTTTCTAAGTTTTGTAAAAATTTCTAAAGTTCTCGGTTTAGTCCCGAACCATATCCAAAACATGTTTTGGGCCTCGTAGGCTCGTATAAGGGACTTTATGATTGAATATGAATGGTTTTAATTTGGACACAAATTTATGACTCAGAATTGTGTGAATGCTTATGTTCCAAGTCCGGTAATGCCTCGAGCCCTGTTCCTGTAACACCCCTTACCCATATTCAACATTGGAACCGGGTACGAGGCATTACCAGACTTATCACACTTGAACATACAACTTTGGGCTATAAAAATTCATTCCAACTTTAAACTTCTCATTCACATGTAAAATATCCTCATTATGGGCCTACGAGGCCTTAAACATGCAAACGGAGGGTTCGAGATCAAACCAGGAACTTTTAAGCACTTAATTTTTTTTAAACAGGGGCCACACGTCCGTGTGAAATGGGACACGCCTGTGTGGACAGGCCGTGTGGTCACACACGCCCATGTCCCTAGCCCGTGTGGAATTTATTTCCTAATTCGAACCTACAGGGGATTTCACAGGGCCAGGCACACGCCCGTGTCCCTCACACGGCCTCTACATGCCCGTGTGCCAAAACCATGACATTTTGTTTATGACGTCATCACCTCACTATGGTCACACGCCTGTGTCTTTAGACCGTGTGTCAAATTAAATTCCAAATTTTAGGTGCAAACTTCACACGGCCTGGGCACACGTCCATGTCCATGGTCGTGCCTCCCACACGGCTGAGACACACGGCCGTGTCTTTGCCCATGTGTTTACTACTGAGCATACTGGCTTGTAAATCAATCATGCAAGGGGACACACGGCTGATCAACACGCTCATGGGGCTGACCTTGTGTCAGACACGGCCTAGACACACGCCCGTGTGTCTACCCGTGTGGACATTAAAAAGGCTATATTCCAAGCCAAATGCCACACTACATAGCAATTATACTTATACCAACTCAACTCAACACAACTCATGACCCTAAGGCACTTCCAAGAACTCAAATCAAAGCATCCACACAAGCATAAACTTCATGATTCATCATCAATGAATATATATAAACTTGTCAAGTATTGACCCAATTTTAATGACCATTTACAAAATGAATTTGATAACATAAATAGCCAACAATTTGGCTAACTAATATGACATAACAAAATACCCAAGTCCTGTACATACCATACTCAAAATAAATCTAACATTGTTATACCAAAGAGATGTCGATAGTGTGATTTCAGAACTCCGACATCCCACGATCCTCGAGTTATCTTGGCAATATTACAAGGAAAAGGGAAATGAGAGGGGTAAGCATAAAGCTTAGTAAGTTTGCATGAAAATAAATAGCAACAATAAGCTCATAATGACATCAAGCTATGGCAATAGATAACTATTCAAAGCCTTAAGCACTTTGCCATAACTTACCCGTACTTGTTCTTATCTAGCACATATCATGCCACATATCGTAAACATTCCTCGTGAATTACTTACGGGTACCTGTATTCACTCAATCACATGGCTTTAGTACTAAATCTCATTTCTATCTCAAAGCTTATCTATTTTCCCCCTAAATCACTAGGAATATTCAAAGATGCATATTCATCGTCATTACATAAACACGAAGCCAATGCCACATCCCAGATGTGGTCTTACATGGGGTCACTTCTGAGTGTCGATGCCATATCCCGGATATGGTCTTACATGAAATCTCACATCAAGTATCGATGCCATATCCCAGATATGGTCTTATACGATTCTCATATTCAATACCGACGCCATATCCTAGATATGGTCTTATACGGGATCTCAATTTGGTGCCGAGGCTATGTCCCCGACATGGTCTTACACAGGACCTTATTATTATCCATCTCATGTCTCGATGATAGTAATCTCACATATATTATAGTCCCATCGGGACTTCAACATCTCAACTTTTATCATCTATCTCATCTATCACCATTACTCAATTTCATAGAATAGCATGTATCGTTACAATATTAAACATATTAGCATAACTGTTGAATTTATCACATACAAACTTACCTCGATTTCTAAATAGGCTAGATTGTCGATCTAGTCCGATACTTTATTCTTTCCCCGGTGAGGTTAATTCTTGGTTCTTCTTGATCTATAATAGCAAATTAGCTTATTTAATTATCACATTAATAAATGCATTTTAATAATCATGCTTTGGTAAAATTACTATTTTTCCCTTAGACTTTTGCAAAATGACCATTTTACCCCTAGGCTCGGAAATCAATTCTAATCAAATTTCTCTCTTTAACGAGCCTAGGCGAACATTTATTTCTCTTAAGACTACCATCAAAACTCAACATTTCACACATTTACTACATATTTTACAACCTTTACAAAGAGGTTCTTTTAGGTGCTTTCATGGTAACACCTTTCACAAAAGTTATTCATTTAACAACTAAGACCCATTTTCTTCCATAAAAATGCAGCAAACAACTTAAAAGCTCTCATGGAAAAACTCTAAACTCTTCAACATTTTACAAAATAGTCCCCTCTTTAGAAAGCTTAAGCTTTAGGGGTTCCAAAAGTACAACTATCATCAAGAAAAACCATTAAAATCACTTACTTGTAGGGAGAAGAGTTTGCTGAAAATTTTTAAGCTTTAAAACCCCTATTTTGCTTTTGTTTTTCAGTGGAGGAATGAAGAAGAAAAGATGATATCTTTTCTTTCTTTATTTTAATATAAAATCCCTGTAACACCCCAAACCCGGCCTAGAATTTGGGCCCAAATCTGGCGTGTCACATTGGAGTATTTTTTTGAAACCAAGGTTTTCATTGAACAACTCTTTTTACAATTAGAACTTTTTGCTATTTAAAACCTCAGATTTTGTTTGCTTGTTTTTAAAACGAGGTTTATTAAAAGTCATTCTCTTGTAAAACATTGTTACCTTTAAAACTTTATTTGTTGTGAAAGCTTAATTAAAACTGTTGCGAAAACGTGATGTTTTGAAAAACAATTGTTTTTTTGGTGTTCTACCTCTAGCAATTATAAACCTATAAATAAGATTCCAAATTTAAAACCTAGAAATTAGGAAGACCTTATTACAACCCAAAAATAATAAATAAGGTAAATAAAATCCAAAGTAAGTTTAAATGTGTGGCCATCTCCAAGTCCCTCGCAGCTCCGAACCGTCTATCTATGGAGATTACCTGCACAGTTAAACAATTGGGTGAGTTTGCGAAAACTCAATGTGCACCCCAAATAAAAATAGTGATCAATCAGAACAGTTTGGGCTTGGGCCCATCTCAGAAGCAGTGTCCAACTGAGCCTAAGCCCATTACAGAACAAATGCAGTGTGGGCCTTAGCCCTAAACAAAATAGAATCAGAATAATCAAGCATGCAAAAACCCTATCCATCTAGCCTCTAGACACTAGCTCCGTCCAACCGTACACACCATGTGGGGATATAGTATCAACCCACCTATCCCTACACACCACATAATAGTACCGATGCGGCACTAAACAGAATTTGCAGCAGAGCTGCCAGAATGGTAGGCTAATAGCCATTAGAGATGCGCAGCAGTGCTGCCAGAACAAAATACTTCCTCCAATCACATAACCCAACCCCATGTTATGCAACATACACTAGTGGCATGCTATTAAATTTTGTCATGCATGTAGACAAAATAAATATACATATACAAATCATCTCATGGCATACATAGTCATCCATATAACCTATCAAGTCAAAACAGACATTTTACCCATGAGGGGTATTTAGGTGATTTTGTAAACCGAGGGTATTTCGGTAATTTCCCAAATCGGGGTCTTAGCGACCCAACAAAAGGTCCATTGTCGCCTCGAGCAACTTAAGTAACCTACACAATCACAACGGTGTAAATGTGCCTAAGGCCTATTACTCAGCCTAGGTGGGCCCACAAGCTCATATGGCCCAATTAGCCCAGAAATAGCCTCGGCTATATGAACAACACAGTTCAAACCAATAAAAATCATATAACATGCATTGTATCCGTGTGGGGCCCACTAGCCTAGTGGGCCCACAAGGCCCATTGCCCAAAAACGGTATAGCCATGTGGACTACACGGCTCAGTCTAACATTTACCACAATATGCACATTTAATCTATGTGGGGCCCACTAGCCGAGTGGGCCCACAAGGCCCATTGCCCAAAAACGACCATAGCCATGTGGACTACACGGCTCGGTCTAACATTTACCACAATATGCACATTTAATCTGTGTGGGGCCCATAGGCCTATTGGGCCCACACAGGCCTATTGGGCCCACATGGTCCATTTCGGCCGCAACGCGGCCCAAAATGACTTAAGCCCATGAGAGCGCTCATGGTGGCCTCTACTATCTTGTTGGATTCTCCACACGTGTGTTTGCGCGCTCGTATGGCAACCGATGTCATACTTTTGGCTTTTCGGTATTTTCTGATCTATAGTTTGGGTGGTATGTGTACTGGAAACATGAAAATTTATATACTTTTTCATGCCCTTTTTGACCCAAATTCATGTGGTTTCGAGTAAATTCTTGTCGAAAAATAACTAAATATTATAAAATAATTAAAGTGTGCTAAAAATATGAACATAATGAATTTTAATTAATTTTATAGAGAATTTTGTTTAATTTTGACTATTTTCGACAGATTCGCACAAAGGGCGAAAATCGGCTCGGCAGACACTGCTCGAAGAATAAAACCGAAAAGCGATTTGAAGATTCAAGGCAAATTTATTTCCAGCCCAAGACGGTCCAATTATGAAGATTTAATCATAATTTTAATTTATTCCCAATTTAATTTGGGCTAAATAAATTAGTATTAATTAATTATGGGAAAAAAGGCTAGTTAAACCGCACTGGTTGAACCGAGCCGATTGAACCGAACCAGCCATCAATTGGGCAGCCCAAACCGCCCACCATGAAGGCCCAAATCAGCTTATTAGCTGATTAATTTAGCTTGCAAAGGAGTCCTTGAAGATCTTTCAAAATCTCATTCAAATCCCTCCAAAATTCATGGCTTTTTAGATTGCCCCATGCTATATTTAGCAAAGTTGAAACATTCAACTTTGCCACATGGGATGGCCAGCCAAGGGAGGCCTCTTTTCCTGCTGCTATGTTCTATTTTTAGCAGCCTTAAACACCTATAAATACAGCCCCTAGCTGCTCATTCAAAACACACCTCAAGTCTTCACATTCTCCTCTCTTATTTTCTCTCAATTCCCCATTTTCCCTTTTCCTTTTTTGGTGTTCTTGTGCCGATTTCCCCTCTTGGAAAAGAGGTGTTTTCCAGACATTTGAAGCAGCAATTGAAGTGTTCATAAGCCCCTTGATAGCGGAGGTCAATAAAGAACAAAGAAGGGATCAATCAGACAAGCCACGGAGAGCCACCGGATTTGTTTCTTGTTCCCTATCTCTTTAAATTATTTGTTGTTGTTTTGACAAACATGCTTATGAATATTCATGCTTTTGAAATGTTTAATTTAATCAATTTAGCTTGAATTTAATTCGTGTTGGTTTGATTTCATTTCGCTCTCTTAGATTATTAAAATTGTGTTTATGCTGTTAAAGGCCTCGGTGAAATGTTTGATTAAGTAAAATCATGTTAAGTTATCTGACATTATAATTGTTTAGATAGCTAATGAATTAATTATTTAAATGCATTGAAATTGTAATTAATGGACACAATACTTAATCTGTGCATGTTTAATTCTTCTAAGGTAGCTGAAGATTAAATTAGCATTGTATTTGACGATATGTATGCCTCGCATAACTTGCAGGATTTTTGTGATTAAATTGTTTCAAGGTAAAAATTATTTGTTACTTCACATGATCTTTTATATGCTTGTTAGGTTGAATTAATCGTTTGCATCGACATAGGAATATGCGAGAGATTGTTTAATTTAATAAGTATGTATGTGTAATAACATGTTTACTTTTAGAAGTCTGTTTAATCGGTCGAATTGGCATAGAAATATGTACAAGAGATGAATGGATTTTTGATTTGTAAATATGTTCATAAGTTAGCAAATTACCGAGTTGCCATGTTTGAACAAGTGTAAACACAAGTTAATAATTCTAAGGTATGAAATGTGATTAAACCAACACAATTATGTCATTTTGATTAAAAATTGTCTTTGAAATCGTGCACTAGAACTTTGTTTTATTTTATTTTTACTTTGTTTTTCTTTTAGTTTTAAAATATTTTTCAAAATCAAATATTTTTCTATCACCAAAGTGTTTGAACCATTGTCATAAATAATTCTTTTACAGTCCCTGTGGGTACGATAACTCGACATTTACTAGTTACTTTTTTACTTGTTAGATTGTGTACACTTGCACATTTCCACCTTTCCAAGTTTTTGGCGCCGTTGCCGGGGACTGTTTTTCAAAGACATTATTTGTGAAATTGTTAATTTTGCATTTTGGTCTATCTTTTTCTGTTACATTTTAATTCTTTTTTTTTTTTGTGTGCTTGTTTCAGAGTATTGATCAAATTATTGACTTACTTCTTCTAAACCCTGAAATTGAAAGGACTTTCTAACAAAGGAGAAGACAAGCGAACTAAAGAAGGATCGAAGATATGAATTTCGAAAATCCAAACCAAAACCCAGGAGGAACATTCGCTTATAATACTCACAATCCGATCATTGTTGCCGATGATAGAAATTGTGCCATTCAACAATATGCCATTCCTCTATTCAACAAGCTCAATCCAAGTATTAAGAGACCCGAAATTAAGGCACAACAATTCGAGCTGAAGCCGGTCATGTTCCAGATGTTGCAAAATATGGGTCAATTTAGTGGGATTCCTAATGAAGATCCACATCTTCATCTTCGGCTATTCATGAAAGTGAGTGACTCATTTAAACTAGTCGGAGTGACTGAGGATGCCTTGAGACTAAGATTATTTCCATACTCCTTAAGAGATAGAGCACGAACGTGGTTGAACTCCCTACCATCCAGTTCCATAACTACATGGCAAGAGTTGGTTGAACATTTCTTAATGAAATATTTCCCTCCATCTTTAACCGCCAAGACCCGAAATGAAATCACTTCATTTCAGCAACTCGATGAAGAATCTTTATATAAAGCATGGGAGCGGTTTAAGGAGTTATTACGAAAGTGCCCTCATCACGGTATTCCTTACTGCGTTCAAATAGAGACTTTCTATATTGGTCTCAATATTCATACTAGAATGATGGTGGATGCCTCAGCAAATGGAGCCCTTCTTTCTAAGTCTTATAACGATGCTTACGAGATTATTGAAAGAATTTCCAGCAATAACTATCAGTGGCCAACCAACCGAGCAACCTGAGGAAGACGAGTCGCTGGAATACATGAAGTAGACACACTTACTTCACTCGCATCTCAGGTATCATCGATATCCTCAATGCTTAAAAATCTTACTACTAATGGGTCTAATAGTTTTGCAGCACAGCCGCCTAATCAATTTGAGAATATAGCCTGTGTCTATTGTGGGAGGGACATTTGTTTGAAGAATGTCCATCGAACCCAAAATCTGTGTACTACATGGGCAATCAGAACCAAAACCGAGGAAGGCAAGGGCTGTAATCCAACTTTTATAACCCATCATGGAGAACCACCCGAATTTTTCCTGGAGTAACCAAGCCGCTAGAACCAGTACCACTTACACCCAACCCAGACCAACCCAACCGCATAATTTTCCGCAACAAGTTCAGAAACCAGTTCAAGCTGAAGCGTCCAATGGCTTGGAGAATTTGCTGAAGGCATACATGGCAAAAAATGATGCCTTAATCTAGAGCCAGGTAGCTACATTGAAGAATCTGGAAAACCAAATGGGCCAACTTGCAACTGAAATTAGGAACCGACCACAGGGTACCTTACCCAGTGATACGAAAAATCTGAGAAATCCGGGAAAGGAGCACTACAAAGCGCTGACACTGGGGAGTGGAAAGACATTGGAGCCCAAGGTGGTTGATGTTCAAGATGAGCCTGTTGTAGCTCAAGACAAAGAGGAAGTTCAACCAAGTGTTGAAATTCCTGTTTCACAGAAGTTAGATTCAGTGATCCTTGATGAGGTAAACACTAATCCAGTTAGTTCTGATTATCTAACACCCTTGTCATATGCAGAAAAATTTCCATGGAAGAGTTGTCCGGTTAAAGTTAAGATTCCACCATTGCCATATCCTCAATGATTCCAAAAGCAGCAACGAGATACTCAATTGGAAGAATTTTTTGATGACAAGGTGACTTTTAATGACTTCGATGCTGCTAAATCCCCAAATGTAGTTGAAGACTATTCTACTATTTCCAAGATGGAATCGCTGGATTCTACAGAATTGGAGCTCAATTCTTTAGACAATCCGTTAGAACATATTCTACTGGAGGATTCACCAAGTGATGATGAAGACAAGGAATGTTTGTCTTGGTTAGAAGCTAATTCAAAGGAATTCACTCAAGAAGTTCCACTCGAATCATTAAAGTTATCATCTCAAGAGTATACGGAACCAAAGTCATTGATTGAAGAGCTAGCTAAATTGGAACTCAAGATTTTATCTCCTCATTTGAAATATGACTATTTGGGTCTATCTTCGACTTTACCTGTCATTATTTCAATTGAGTTCACCAAAGATCAAGAACAAGAGGCACTTGTGATTTTGGAAAGGCACAAGAAGGGTGTTGGATGGATTATTGCAGATTTCAATTCACAGGTTGGAGGATTTGTAGGAATTACAGGAAGTTAAAGAAGGCCACCATGAAAGATCATTACGGATTTTCTTTCCCTAATAAGATGTTGGACAGATTTGATGGGAAAGAATATGATTACTTCTTGGATGGTTATGGTTGGTATAACAAATGGCCATTTGACACCACCATGGTCAATGACGATCCTAAATAAAATGAAGGGAGTTCTCTTCACTTTCTTTATCGTTATTTTATATTTTTAGTTTTTTTTCTCATTTGAATAAAATGGTAGGCTTAGATAAATTTTCTTTAGTTCATTACATTAATTAAAACTCTGTCTAGGAGATTGGGACTTAAGCGGGACCATCTGTGACCTCTCCAGTCTTTCCTGGGAGTTTAATTTGATGTAATTTTTCAAAAAAAAATATTTTTCTAAGTAGCCCAAAGAATTTAAGTATTTGTTTTGTTAAATAAAGGGTCAACCCAAGCACTAATTTCTTTGAGTTTTTTTTTTCAGTATAGGAGCTTAGGATCCAAAAAGGAGCTGCCATTGGGCTTAAGACACTACTAAGAAGGGAAATATTCAACCCTTCTCCGCACAAACCAATAGCACTTACCTTGTTCTACCACAACTCCCCAGTAGCCTAATAGTGCATCTCACTTAACCCCTTAATGTTGCAGCCCTTAACTCTCTGAATTACCACCCCAAACACCTTCATTCGAAGTCAGCAACTACCGCACCTAAACTATCCTTAAAACTGCCACCCTCTTCAACTCTAACCCTCAGCTACCCACCCACATGCCCAAAACTGAAATCACCCTTAACAAATTTCCTAAGTTTGACGCTGAGAGTCCCTTTATCTAGCACCATTCCATGAAGTGAACAGTTTGGTATAATGACTATGCAGCAACACATGTAGTTGCAGTAACAAGATTACTGAAGATACTCAAAAATACGGGATGACTCAATTAGAGATGCATTTAAAATATATATTTCATAACTCGTTTATTTTTGTGCATGAATTTCCAGACTTTGTACTTGAACCATGGACTCCAATGTCGAGGAAGGAAAAAGATGAGTCAGATTCTGATGGATCGGCGGACAAATAAAAAAGGGGAGGACTTCAACTTTAGTTTATTTTTATTCTTAAGTTATTCTAGGATTAGGTTAATTAGGAATTTTTATTTTTGCACAATAAAAAAAGAGATAAGAGGCATGAATAAAATCCGAACAAGTCTCAAAGGCTAAAGTGTGGCAATAGATATATACATGTCTAGGATTGGATTTTAGAAAGAGCCCGGTACTTAGGCAGTCAATTTTGACTCACCTCCTATTTTCTAATTATCCTACCTGGTGTATAGTATTTATTCACTTTAAACAATGAGGGCATTGTTCACTTTAAGTAGGGGGACCGAAAATTTGAATTGATTCCACTCAGAATAAAATTTTCTTTTAGTTATGATTAGGATATATTTTTGTTCAATAATTTGAAATTTTGTTAATTATGCTAAACTTCAGTATTAATAAAGTTGGAAAGAAGTATCAATTGCTCGAAAAATTGTAGTACATGAAGCAAGTGCTTGCAATTGAGCTTGAATTTACAAAAAAAAAAAAAAGAAGAGAAACATGTACTCAAAATAAGTGGTCGAAAGAGCAAAAGTTGGTGTATAAAGGGTGAAAATTCCGAAGGTTCGATTTTAAGCTGAGTCTAGGGTTTTTAAGCCAAAAATTTGTCTATCTTTTACCTACCCCTAAGCCCAGCCACGTTACAACCTTATTAAAGACCTATTGATTCAAAATTCCAATGTTACCTATATTAGTGGAGAGAAATTGCTCTGTTCAACATATGAAGACATCAGTTAAGCTTAATGATTGCAATTTAATTTTGAATAAGGAATTAAAATCAACTTGGTAGTGAGTAACATGTCTTTATTAAGAAACATTTAGTCTAATTTTGGTAGTATAATAATTGTTGAGAGTAATTTGAATGATATGAATGCTTAAGTAGCATAACTATCAAATTTCTTGTTCTTGAGCATAAGTATGCCAACATCATAATTTTGAAGAAAAATTGTTCTGAAGGAAGTTTTTCAAAGGTGTTTCCAAGAAAATTCTTTTCAAATTTGTGCATTACTCGGGACGAGCAATGAATTAAGTTTGGGGGTGTGGAAACACAAAAATTTATATACTTTTTCATGCCTTTTTTGACCCAAATTCATGTGGTTTCGAGTAAATTCTTGTCGGAAAATAATTAAATATTATAAAATAATTAAAGTGTGCTAAAAATATGAACATGATGAATTTTAATTAATTTTATAGTGAATTTTGTTTAATTTTGACTATTTTCGACAGATTCGCACAAAGGGCAAAAATTGGCTCGGCAGACACTGCTCGAAGAATAAAACCGAGAAGCGATTTGAAGATTCAAGGCAAATTTATTTCAAGCCCAAGACGGTCCAGTTATGAAGATTTAATCATAATTTTAATTTATTCCCAATTTAATTTGGGCTAAATAAATTATTATTAATTAATTATGGGAAAAAAGGCTAGTTGAATCGCACTGGTTGAACCGAGCCTATTGAATAGCTGATTAATTCAGCTTGCAAAGGAGTCCTTGAAGATCTTTCAAAATCTCATTCAAACCCCTCCAAAATTCATGGCTTTTTAGATTGCCCCATGCTATATTTAGCAAAGTTGAAACATTCAACTTTGCCACATGGGATGGCCAGCCAAGGGAGGCCTCTTTTGCTGCTGCTATGTGATATTTTTATCAGCCTTAAACACCTATAAATACAGCCCCTAGTTACTCATTCAAAACACACCTCAAGTCTTCACATTATCCTTTCTCATTTTCTCTCAATTCCCCATTTTCCATTTTCCTTTTTTGGTGTTCTTGTGCCGATTTCCCCTCTTGGAAAAGAGGTGTTTTCCAGCCATTTGAAGCAGCCATTGAAGTGTTCATAAGCCCCTTGATAGTAGAGGACAATGAAGAACGAAGAAGGGATCAATCAGATAAGCCACGGAGAGCCACCGGATTTGTTCCTTGTTCCCTATCTCTTTAAATTATTTGTTGTTGTTTTGACAAACATGCTTATGAATATTCATGCTTTTGAAATGTTTAATTTAATCAATTTAGCTTGAATTATATTCGTGTTGGTTTGATTTCATTTCACTCTCTTAGATTATTAAAATTGTGTTTATGCTGTTAAAGGCCTCGGTGAAATGTTTGATTAAGTAAAATCATGTTAAGTTATCTGGCATTATAATTGTTTAGATAGCTAATGAATTAATTATTTAAACGCATTGAAATTGTAATTAATGGGCACAATACTTAATCTGTGCATGTTTAATTCTTCTAAGGTAGCTGAAGATTAAATTAGCATTGTATTTGACGATATGTATGCCTTGCATAACTTGCAGGATTTTTGTGATTAAATTGTTTCAAGGTAAAAATACTTTGTTACTTCACATGATCTTTTATATGCTTGTTAGGTTGAATTAATCGTTTGCATCGACATAGGAATATGCGAGAGATTGTTTAATTTAATAAGTATGTATGTGCAATAACATGTTTACTTTTAGAAGTCTGTTTAATCGGTCGAATTGGCATAGAAATATGTACAAGAGATGAATGGATTTTTGATTTGTAAATATGTTCATAAGTTAGCAAATTACTAAGTTGCCATGTTTTAACAAGTATAAACACAAGTTTAATAATTCTAAGGTAAGAAATGTGATTAAACCAACACAATTATGTCATCTTGATTAAAAATTGTCTTTGAAATCGTGCACTAGAACTTTGTTTTATTTTATTTTTACTTTGTTTTTCTTTTAGTTTTAAAATATTCCTCAAAATCAAATATTTTTCTATTACCAAAGTGTTTGAACCATTGTCATAAATAATTCTTTTACAGTCCCTGTGGGTACGATAACTCGACATTTACTTGTCACTTTATTACTTGTTACGATTGTGTACACTTGCACATTTCCACCGTTCCATGTACACACCCGTTATGAAGCGCACTATGAATCCCTAGCACCGCACCTCAATCGAACTAGCTTTGCTAAGTCCTCCCCAACTGTTAGCGACTATTAAACCTCTTGTCAAATTCTACGTTAAACAAACCTTATTAAAAGAGATTATAACTATATAGTTAAAACCACACTTGACAGTTAATAGAGCCATCAGGAATATTCGGCCTCTAACCAAAACAAGGCAACAACACATACTTTGGTCAAGAACCAAAAATAGTATGTCGATTGCTTCAAGTTAGTTGCCCCTCTATCAAACCTCGAGCAACCCTAGATACCAACCACCATCAGACTAAGAGAAAAGAGGGGAGATTCGGTAGAAAGGAAAGGATTAATACCAGTAACGAAAACTAAATAAAAGAATCAATTTTACTTACTCTCGATCTCTGCAAACAAAGAAGAAAACCGCAACTTTATTGAAGGAGAAAGAAATCAGAACAGATTTGGCAATAGTTGATAGGGAGAGAGTAGAGGTATTCAGCTTTTACACACTTATGAACAAATGATAACTGTGTTACACAAAAGGAAAATTCGGTTCAAGAGAAATAAATGGGGAAAAATAAGAAAGAAAAGATGTAGAAGAAGAGAAGAGATGCAATCCGCCAAGGGAAAAAAATAGGCAGGAAAGGTACAAAAAGATGCCTAAATGGTACCACAGAAACGACTAAGAAGAAAGTAGAGTGAAATATAGCAAAAAGAATGCACGAGAGGTCACTTTTAGTGCAGTTTTGACAGCATCCAGAAAAAGAGAAAGTAGCTTCGATTTGGTAACTAAACTAATCAAAAGAAAACAAAAACAAAAACACCGAAAAGACAAAATGTGTACCAAAATCCTCCTTTGGCCGAATTTCTTGAGTGCTACACTCAAATTTCGGCTCTCACCTCCTCCAATTCAAATTTCTCATTTTTCTCCCTCGTTTCCTCCTCTAAATCTTTACCAACTTCTATCCCTATCCTATGAATTACTCCCCCAAGACCGATTCCACAACCACTCTAGCAGAACTCCATTCCAACTCAAACACTAGGTGTCCCGTTAGCAAAATAAATACTCATTGCTTATCCACAATCACACAAACATGCATAGCACTTATAATACTCGGGGAACTTACCTTACCTGCTCTGGTGAGCTGACCTTGCCAAATTTGGCGGACACACTTCGCCATTTTGGCAAACTCACCTGTCATATAAACTACCAAGCAAACTTATCCTAGCTAGCTCTGCCTCAGTGGACTCTAGCCTTGCAAGCCTTGACCTACTATCTCTGATACCAACCAATGTAACACCCCAAACCTGGTAGAGTAGGTTAGACCCGAATTTGGTTAGCTACATTAGCCACTGGAATAGGTTCAACCTACACCACATGAACTTCAAATTCCTGTGACCTATTGTTAAGACCTACCTCGGCTTCAATGTCCTAAGTCTCAAAGGGCTATATGGAGGAAATTTCAAAAGAAATGGAAGGAGTTTGATGATTTTTTCCATGACCATGACTCAAAATCATCTGACTCAGATTCTTCAAGTGGTATTTCCTCCAGGAATGAAACCTTCAACAATGCCTGAGCCTCTTTAGCTCGAAGGTAATTTAACAAAGGAGAATTGATTGATCCGCCAATTGGGGATTTTACCTAATCCTTTTTGGTACTTGAATCAATCTTTCTAAAGTAATGGAAACTCTAATCCTGTAACACCCTAAACCCAATCAAGTAGGTTCTACCTGAATTTGGCGAGCTACATTAGCCACCGAAGTGACCCTCCGTTAACTCCCAACCTAATGTCCAAAACACCACCCACTTACAACAAATAATTTTTGAAGTTACAACACAATAGCAGAATGCTATCAAACATATAAAGTAAAATATACGAGCAACTAAAGTTCGCATATGGCACACAACTGTAAACTGAAAAAATATAGGATTTTTCCTATGTAATTTGTCACCTTTTTACTTAAATTCGTTGTTAAATCTAAGTAATTGTTTAATAAATTAATGAAACATGAGAAAATATTAAATTAGGACATGGAAATTATTAAAATGTGATTTTATGCTTTATTATATAGTTTTCATGCATTAAATGGCTTATTTTAGATTTATTTGAACATATTATATTTTTAAGACATAAAATGGGCCATGCATGATTAAATTAAATGATAAAATATAAAATTATATTTAATAATTCATTTTAAAATATTTCATTAATAATTTGGGTTCTAATTAATTATTTAAATTAGATAAATTTTATTCTTTGGTCCTTCAAATTATTGATTTATTTTGGACAAGTCTGGTAGCTTTGTTGGATTACAAAAATCGTCCAAATTGAATACCAAGCCAACCCAAATTCGGCTACACATGGCTGTCCACATAAACCACTTTCGGTTTAATTACACAAGGTCCTTGCAATGTTGAAGAAATTGTAGCTTTGCCCGAATATTTACATTTGACCGAGCCTTAGTCTTGAGTTGTCATGGCTCTTAAAAATCAAGAAAAAAATCAACTCAAAATCCACTAAGCATGGCCGGCCACTCATTGAAGAAACGTGAAGAGATTAAACCCACCTTGTAACACCCCTTACCCGTATCTGATGCCAGAATAGGGTACGAGGCATTACCAGACTTATTCACAAGCAACATAAAAACTGAGACATGTATTTCCACTCAAATTTAAAACTTTTCAAAAACAACAATATCGTCCCTAAAATGGGCCTACAAGGCCCAAAACATGCATCGAAAGTGGTTCGGGACTAAACTGAGAATGTTGGAAACCTTCAAAAAACTTAGAAAATTTTTCATGTAAAAGGGGCCACACGCCCGTGTGGGTTCAGGGCATGCCCGTGTGACCTTAAGACATGCCTGTGCTTCAGGCCGTGTTCAAATTAGGGAGCATTCTATTTATGACGTCATCATCAAATTAAGGTCGCACGGCCAAGTCTCACGCCTGTGTGCTTAGACCGTGTGATCGATTAAATTTTCATAATTATTCATAAAATAGATGCAAACTTCACACGGCTAGGGCACACGCCAGTATT
Source organism: Gossypium australe (assembly GCA_005393395.2). Lineage (NCBI taxonomy): Eukaryota > Viridiplantae > Streptophyta > Magnoliopsida > Malvales > Malvaceae > Gossypium > Gossypium australe. The sequence continues at coordinate 37,376,669 of CM016615.1, read as the reverse complement.
CGAGGTTGTGCCATCCACACGGATGAGACACACGTCTGTGTCTCTACCCGTGTGCTCATTACTGAGCATTCTATTTCGCAATTATTTAGGGTGCAGGGGACACACAGGCGGATCACATGCCCGTGAGGTAGACCATGTGTCACGCACAGCCTAGACACATACCTATGTGGACAATAAAAAAACTATTTACCAAGCCATTTGTCACCCTTATTCACACATACACTCACGTCAATTCAAAGGCATATATCATACTTAGGCAACCAAAGCATCCACATTCATGGTTGAAACATATCAACTTTATATGTTATTCCAACATACTCACTACATTTATTAAGCCCCAACTCAAACATACAAATCCCACATTTATTAGGCTTCATTCAATTTCTATCTAGTTACCAAATTATACTCAAATTCCTCATCTTATTAATAGGTCACAATTTCAACATTACACAATTACGCCATAAATCACATTTCCAAATATTCCACTTTCACCAAGCATACCATGATTTTATCTCCACTCCAACCCGAGCTAGCTTATTAACCCTATAAGACATGGGAAAGGGAAGGGGAGTAAGCTATATAGCTTAGTAAGTTCATATGCAAATAATAAACAACATTAATTACACATTGTCATATGAAAAACATGACATATATTAACATAAATGTCATTAGACTTAATGAGCATATCTTGGTTAATCATAAGAATAACATATCACTTACCACAATCAACAAACCATTTTGAACCTCACATAAAACATACACGTTAAGTAGGAGCATTTACATTTCAAGCATATACTCTTACATCTTTCAATTGCCTAAACTCTTATCTTTCCATGCTTCCATAATCATTTTAATAGGAAATTTTGCCAATCTTTCCTTTATCTCATATCCAATAAATCACAACTTGCATGAATACAACAAGCTATGTCATAACATAATTTGGCTCGAAGCCCATTTACAAAACCGTCAATCAAATTTACCATGTATTTCATACATCACAAGTATAGACCATAATCACAAGGTCTTCATAAAAATCATTCTCGTGGAAAATCATGAACTCACAATTTCATGAAGTCAATGCTTATAAACTTTACGTATACTTACATACTCTTTCTCTTCTTTGACATACACGTTAAATTTCCCGTTGAACCATTGGAATACTAAAGAATACTCGGGAATCTAGTACATACAGTACTGTACCAATGCTATATTCTAGATATGGTCTTACATGTAATCTCGTATCGATGCTAATAGCCCAGCTATGGTCTTACACGAAGTCTCACATCGATGCCATATCCCAGATATGGTTTTACACGAAGTCTCAACTCGATGTCATATCCCAGATATGGTCTTACACGTAATCTTATTGACCCTAACTGTAACACCCATTACCCGTTTTCAACGTCGAAACTGGATACGAGGCATTACCAAACTTATCTCTCTTGAACATACCATTTTGGGATACAATATTTCATTCCAACTTTAAACTTCCCATTCACATGTAAAATATCCTCATTATGGGCCTATGAGGCCTTAAACATGTAAACGGGGGGTCTCGGAATCAGCCAAGAACTTTTGAGTAATAATTTTTTCTTTCTTTTTATCTAAACAGGGGCCACACGCCCGTTTGAAATGGGGCACGCCCGTGTGGACAGGCCGTGTGGTCACACATGCCCATGTCCCTAGCTCGTGTGGAATTTATTTCCTAATTCGAACCTACAGGGGTTTTCACACGGCTGGACACACGCCCGTGTCCCTGGCCCGTGTCCCTCACACGACCTCGACACGCCCGTGTCTTAGCCCGTGTCCCAAAACTATGGCATTCTTTTTATGATGTCATCACCTCACTATGGTCACACGACCAAGGCACACGCCTGTGTGTCTCGAATTAAATTCCAAATTTTTGGTGCAGACTTCACATGGCCAAGGCACACGCCCATGTCCATGGTCGTGCCTCCTACACGACTGAGACACACAGTCATGTCTCTGCCCGTATGTTTACTACTGAGAATACTGACTTGTAAATCTAGTATGCAAGGGGACACATGGCTGACCAACACGCCCATGTGTCTGCCCGTGTGTCTACTCGTGTGGACATTAAAAAGGCTGTATTCCAAGCCAAATGCCGCTCTACATAGCAATCATACTTATACCAACTCAACTCAACATAACTCATGACCCTAAGGAACTTCCAAGAACTCAAATCAAAGCATCCACACAAGCATAAACTTCATGATTCATCATCAACGAATATATATAAGCTTGTCAAGTATTGGCCCAATTTCAATGACCATTTACAAAATGTGTAACATCTGGAATTTGGGGGCTCTGCATCTTTTATGTTCTTCTGTGTTTGTTGAGTAATGTATGTGGTTTGGGTGTGTTTGGGGGCCTCGGGAAGGCAAGAGGTTAAGTTGAAGCCTTGGTGAAATTTTAGTTTGGGCACTTTAGAGGGGATAGCCGAATACGAGTAGGACTTAAGGGGTTTTAGTTTGCGTTTGGTGTCACAAGGTAGTACAGTGGAAGAGTGGCAAGGGGAACGCTACTTAGCATGCAGGGGAGATGGCGTCACAAGGTAAGGATGAGAGGGAGAGGGTTCGAAACTCTCAAGCAGCAAGGGAGTATTATTTTTGGCTTAGGCAAGGGAGGTGGTTGGGTGACAATCAAACTCTGGTGGAGAGAGGTAAGACTTGGTCAAATATTTCAAATGGATGGTGGAGAGGGATTTAAGGAGTTTGAATTATTCAAATTGGTTTGAGTGAGTGGAGGAGAGGGAATCAAGGAGGGATTCAAGGGACGGCATGGTGTTTGAGGGGAGTGGGGGAGTGCTAGCTGAAATTTTGAGAAGTGTGGGGGGTGGAGCATTCGGTTTTGGCAAGAGGAGTGGGTGTCGAATTTTGGTAGTTTTAAGTAGCTTGTGAGTGTAGATGTTCTCTTTTTTAGGCATTTGTGAGTGTGCTCTTTATTAAGTTTTTCTTATTTTCTTTTGCCGAAAATTTGCCTACCCAACTCCCTTCATTTTATTCTTCTATGACCTATAGCCGAAACTAAGAAGACCAAGATTGCACATTTCTTTTCATCTTCTTTTCTACCCATTCTCAAAAACTCCATAACCGAAAACACATTTGTTGACCCTTACGATCTTCGGGTTCTTCTTCTTTTCTATTTGTTTTCTTTAAATCGAAATCACTGTTCTTCTCTTCCTATTTTCTCCTTATCATTCTTTTCTCTCAACCTTCTCCTCTCTTTGGTGTTATTTGGTGTTGCCGAAACTCCTAAGCCTCCATCAAAGTTCTTTTGTTTCATTTTTGGCTTTTGCATTTTATTCTCTTCCATTCTGGTTCATAGCCGAATCATCATCTCAGGTGTTGGTAAGTTCTTTGTTACTTTCTTTTCTTTTTCTTTTCTACTCTAGGCCGAATCGTCATTCTTAATCCCTCTTTGAGCTTTGTTTTCATTCTTCTTCCCTTGTAGCCGAATTCTCTCTGCTTTGACAGTGTGTGTCGAATCTTTGGGGGTTAATCAAAGGTGAGTGGTGGTGTTGGTATTTGGGCCGAATGGTGAAAGGAGGGCTCATGTTTCCTGTTTGGCCGAAAGGCCATCTCCTTTAATCTATTCTCTTTTCAATCGAATCTCACTTGGTATTTGCATAGGTGTTTGATCAACTTCTTAAACCAAGCCTTCTAACTTCTGGATTCAATCGACTTAGGTAAAATGATTCTCCCTAGTTGTTCTATTATCGGTTTATCTATGGTTCGTCGCTTTAACCTAGTTGGGTGGTTATTCAAATCATATCTTTCGTAGTGATTTATTGACCGAGGCTTTTAATGGATGCAAGAAACATTCAAGTTGGGGAAGAAAGCAAACCTTCGGGTTCAATTCCTAAGTTTAAGAAGCGCGAGGTGTCTGCTGTTCGTGATTGGCCACCAAGTTGTGGGCCAGCTTCTGAGCAGAATAGTAGACAAATAGCCATGATTCCAGCTATTGATAGTGTCGACATAGATAGCATAGTGTTACGTGTAATCAAGTGTATAACTTCTCACACCATTTACGTTGTTTTGTTAATATATTATATATATACACTATTAAATGCTGAAACCTCGATATTGGCTATTGGTTAGCCTTGAAGGGTAAATGCGAGACGACAGGTTAGTGACTTTTGTTTATATTAAATAAATGGTTATGATGAGATGATTTAACATACACTATGAACATCTTATACATAAATGCCGGAACATGTTGCATCTATACATCAGGATTTTATTCTTGCATGGGGTTGGGTATATTTATTAAATGAAAGGGGAAGCGTCCTGGTGGCTCTGCCACGATCTGTTCTGGTGGCTATGTCACGATTCTGACGATGGGTAGCTAACTGCAGTATGACTGCCATCGATGGTGTGTAGTTGTGAGGGTTGATTGTAGAAATCCCCATTGGTGTGATTGGCAAGTACGGGTGGTGTGTAGCGGACGGAAATATAGGTTGGGTTGGGTTTCTGCATCATTTATGGCATACGATATCTTGTTCTTCTGTTCGGTAGGGCTAAGGCCCAATCTGGTGGTTCTTGAGTGTTATACACTGAGTCCTGTGACTCACTCCATTGTTTAACATCTTTATAGGTAGCACATAGTGAAATGGACCGGGCTAGAGAGGAGTACGAGGTGGCCATACCGGTGTTCTTTCATTTCAGTAAAGAAGTCTCTTTATTTTTAGTAACTGGTTTTATTATTTCTTTTTTTTCGCTGTAATAAGGCCACTGTTAATTGGGTTTTAAACATTTGGGTTTTAATCTTTAGACGCTCTAAAGATAAGATTAATGAAATGTCGCTAAGTTTTAAAACAAGGGCAATTAAAGTTTTCACGTATCTAAAATTGTTGAATCTCTTTCCCGACAAAAAATTAGTAATTTGATTGTATGAGAGGGGCTTCCAAAAGTCACTTGATTTCAAAAACTTTGGCAAACTAAATTACTATTTCCATATGATTATCAAGTTCTCTAAGAAACCACCAAATTTAGAAACACAATAGAAGAAATATACTGAATTATCTTTTAGGATCGCAACGTGTTTTTACAAATTCTTCTCAGTGACATGTCAGATTCGGTCGTGGTGTTTGGGCCGGGTTTGGGGTGTTACAAATTGGTATCAGAGCCAAGTTCAAAAGCTCGGCTTTGGGTTTTGGGTTCAAAACGTTTTTCAAAAATGATTCTAAAATATATATATATGTATGTATATAAAAAATACATGTTTTTCTAGCATGGCACCTAAGTCTCGTGCCCAGGTCCGCAAGGTAAGTTTTTCGGTTAGTAAAGGATTTGCATGAAGTGCATGTGCTGTGTGAATATGTTGCAGTAGATGTTAGAACTAAGAAACTATACCTTAGAAGTAAAAACCCTTTAGGTATGTATGTGAATCGTGGAAACTACTTGTAATTATATTTTCATAAAATTACTCGTTAATAAAATAGTGAAAAGAAATGCTAATACATAAAATTTGTAAATCAGATTAAGATAATACTATAGAGATGAGTAGTAGAGGACGTGGACGTAATGTACGTGGTCATGGTAGGGGCAGGATCGCTGTGTCGGAACCAGTAGGATCTGGTCATGGATCGGGTAGTGAGATACCAGTACCGTCAGCAGTAGAAGTAAAATTTCAGGATCAAACAGGCGAATATGAGGCGGTGTCTCAGGCAATGTTACGGGTCTTGGAGAGAGTTGCTGGGGCAAGCATGGGTACTGGGGCTCGGAAATATGTGCCTGAACGACTTCGAGCGAGTGAGCGTATAATGGATGATATTGATTTCACAGTAGAGGAGAAGTTGAAAGGGGTGGTGTCTTTTCTTTGAGACGAGGCCTATCAATTGTGGCTTACCATAAGAGAGGGTACTCCAGCAGATCAGATTGACTCGGATTTCTTTAAGACGACATTTCAGGGAAAGTACGTTGGGGCCAGTTATGTGGATGCCCATAGGAAGTTATTTTTTGAATTTGGTTCAAGGGAGCAAATCTGTGGCCGAATATGAGGCGACATTTCTACGCTTGAACCGTTATGCTTGGGGTATTGTGGTGACTGATTACGAGCGCTGCGTGCGGTTCGAAGACGGGCTGCGGGATGAGTTAAGGGTACTGGTAGCACCGCAGCGAGAAAGGGACTTTGCCATTTTGGTTGAGAAAGTTAAAATAGCCGAAGAGGTAAAGCGGACTGAGAGGCAGAACAAGGATAAGGATCGGGGTAAGAATTAGAGAAGTTTTGGGTCATTGGGATCATCTGGGGGTTTTCAAAAAAGGTCCAAATTTAATGGGCCAGCTCGTGTTTCGACACCTGCTGCAGGGGGTCAGCATCGATCATGTGCTTTGTGTGGGAAGGTGCATTTTGGGGAGTGCAGGAGAAGAACCGGTGGATGTTTCAGGTGTGGACCTATGGATCATATGGTGAAAGATTGTCCATAGGTGGATTAGGTACAGCCAGCTGGATGAGGTTTTGATCAGTTTAGGAGGGGTGGTCAGCAATCACCGAGGGGTCGTGGCCCAGTCAGAGGTGGAAATGGGTTCGGTCGGGGTCATGGGGCGCCCGGTAAGGGTGCTGGTAATGCAGACGCAAGACAGTTGGGTCTGGTCTATGCAGCTCGTCGGCGAGAGGATAGTGATGCACCGAACGTTATAACCGGTATGTTTCTCATAGCTGGTAATCCATTTCTTGCTTTGATTGATATTGGGTCAACCCACTCTTATGTTGCATGCTCGATATCTGGGACATTAAGTATAGAATCTGAAATATCTGCTAGGAAGATGACTGTAGTTAGCCCGCTAGGACAATCTATGGTAGTGGACAAACTATTTAGGAATGTGCCTTTAGAGACTCAAGGGGTAGTGTTTCCGGCAGACTTAATGGAATTGCCATTTGGGGAGTTTGATCTTATCTTGGGCATGGATTGGTTAGTTAAACATCGTGCAAAGTTGGATTGCGAGACTAAACGTATGGTGTTGAGTACCCCGGGAAGCGAGGAGGTGGTTGTGATAGGGGAAAGAAGAAATTATTTGTCCAACGTGGTGTCTGCGCTGAAAGCTGTTAAGATGGTTCGGAAAGGATGCAGTGTATTCCTAGCTTTTATCAGTGCATTGGATGCAAGGGAAGTGACTGTTAATGAGGTTAGGACAGTAAAGGAATTCGTGGACGTCTTTCCTGAGGAGTTGCCAGGGTTACCTCCGGATCGTGAAGTGGAGTTTGGAATTGAGCTGCTTCCAGGTACGGCTCCGGTGTCCATCGCCCCTTATAGAATGGCGCCGAAGGAGTTGGTAGAACTTAAAGCTCAGATCCAGGAACTATTGGATCGGGGTTTTATCTGACCGAGGGTGTCTCCGTGGGGAGCGCTGGTGCTATTTGTGAAGAAGAAAGATGGGTCCATGCGTATGTGCATTGACTATCGCCAGCTGAATAAATTGACAATTAAGAACAAGTACCCGCTGCCGAGGATTGACGATCTGTTTGATCAACTCAAAGGGGCTACAGTCTTTTCAAAGATAGATTTAAGGTCAGGGTATCATAAGCTAAAGGTCAAGGAAGTAGATATTCATAAAACGGCGTTTCGAACTCGCTATGGTCACTATGAGTTCTTAGTGATGCTATTCGGGTTGACGAATGCACTAGCGACATTTATGGATATGATGAATCAAGTGTTCCAACCTTACCTAGATCGGTTTGTTGTGGTATTCATAGACGACATCCTAGTTTATTCTAAATCAGAAGAGGAGCATGATGCGCACCTTCGAGTGGTCTTGCAGATTTTGAGGGAAAGGCAGCTATATTCCAAATTCAGCAAGTGTGAGTTTTGGTTAAGGGAAGTAACTTTCTTAGGGCATGTGGTTTTTGTAGAGGGAAATAGGGTTGACCCCCGGAAGATAGAAGCTGTGTTGGACTGGAAATCGCTAAAGTCTGTGGCAAAGATTCGAAGTTTCTTGGGATTAGCCGGGTACTACAGAAGGTTTGTAGAGGGATTCTCCTTGATTGCAGCACCCTTAACTAAGTTATTGCGGAAAGGAGTAGCATTTGTTTGGGCCAACAAGCAGCAGGAAAGCTTTGAGAAGATGAAAAGGATCTTGACAAAAGCTCCGGTTTGGATTCAACCTGAGGCTGGGAAAGAATTTATTGTTTACTGTGATGCTTCACACACGGGATTAGGGTGTGTGTTAATGCAAGAAGGGAAGGTAGTTGCATATGCGTCTCGGCAGTTAAGACCGCATGAGAAAAACTATCCCACGTATGATCTAGAATTGGCTGCGGTAGTGTTCGCTCTGAAGATCTGGAGACACTACCTGTATGGGGAAAAGTCCGTTATCTACACCGACCATAAGTGTTTGAAATACCTCCTTACCCAGAAGGAGTTGAATCTGAGACAACGTAGGTGGATTGAGTTGTTGAAGGATTATGACCGCTCGATTGAATATCATCCGGGTAAGGCAAATGTGGTGGCAGATACGTTAAGCCGAAAGGTAATATCAGAGTTGAGGGCGATGTTTGCCAACCTTAGTCTATACGACGACGGAAGTTTAGTAGCTAAACTGCAAGTGAAGCCGTCATGGGTAAATCAAGTTAAAGAGAAACAGTTGTTGGATGATGACTTGAGTGCTCGACTTCTGCAAGTATAGGATGGTGGGGTAGAAGATTGCAGTTTGAACAGCGATGGGGTTTTGTGTTACCATGGGAAGGTTTGCATGCCAAAGGATGTGGAGTTAAGACAGAAAATTCTTGAGGAAGCGCATAGTAGCCCTTACGCTATGCATCCTGGAAGAATCAAGATGTATCGGGATTTGCAAGAACAGTTTTGGTGGCCGGGATTAAAGCGGGAAGTTACGAAATTTGTGGGAAAGTGTTTAACCTGCCAGCAAATCAAAGCCGAACACCAGTTGCCCTCGGGGTTGTTACAACCAGTGATGATTCCACAGTGGAAATGGGAAAGGATCACTATGGATTTTGTTAGTGGGTTACCTCTTACGCCTACTAAGAAGGATTTGGTATGGGTGATAGTGGATCGGTTGACTAAGTCCGCTCATTTCTTCCCTGTTCGAGTTGACTTTTCTCTTCAAAGATTGGCAAAGCTATATGTGGCAGAAATTGTGAGGTTGCATGGGGTGCCAGTGTCGATCATATTAGATAGAGACCCTAGGTTTACATCGCGATTTTGGAGAGCATTGCATCAGGCTTTGGGCACAAGGTTAGACTTTAGCACAGCGTTTCATCCGTAGACAGATGGACAGTCTGAGAGAGTAATTCAGGTCTTGGAGGATATGTTGAGGGGCTGTGTCATTTATTTCAGGGGTAGTTGGGAAGAGTTCTTACCTTTGGTAGAGTTGGCGTACAACAACAGCTACCAATCTAGTATTCAGATGGCGCCTTACGAAGCGTTATATGGACGGAGGTGTCGCACTCCCACTTGTTGGACGTAATTAGGTGAACGTGAGATGTTAGGTCTGAAAATGGTTAATGAAGCAGAGGAGAAAGTTAAGTTAATTAGGACTCGGTTGAAGGAAGCGTCAGACAGACAGAAATTATATGTGGATCTGAGGCGAAAGGAGATAGAGTTTACAGTGGGTGATCGAGTTCTCTTGAAGGTATCACCGTGGAAAAAGGTGATGAGATTTGGACGAGAAGGCAAACTAAGTCCTAGGTTTATCGGGCCTTATCGAGTTTTGAAGCGTGTGGGACCGGTGGCGTATCAGCTGGAGTTCCCTCCAGAATTGAAGCAAATGCATAATGTGGTCCATGTTTCGATGTTAAGACGTTACCATTCAGATCCGTCTCACGTCGTGCCAGTGGAGGAAGTCAAAATAAGGTCAGATTTGTCTTTTGAGGAGGAACCAATCCAGATCTTGGAGCGAGATGCGAAGAGCTAAGAAGTAAGTTAGTTCCTTTGGTCAAAGTGTTGTGGTGGAACCATGGTGCAGAAGAGGCAACGTGGGAGCCAGAAGTTATGATGCGACAGCAATACCCTTATCTATTTTGATCAGGTAATTTCGAGGCCGAAATTTCTTTAAAGGGGGGTAGAACTGTAACATACGAGATTTGGGGGCTCTGCATCTTTTATGTTCTTCTGTGTTTGTTGAGTAATGTCTGTGGTTTGGGTGTGTTTGGGGGCCTCGGGAAGGCACGAGGTTAAGCCGAAGCCTTAGTGAAATTTTAGTTTGGGCACTTTAAGGGGGATAGCCGAATAGGAGTAGGACTTAAGGGGTTTTAGTTTGCGTTTGGTGTCACAAGGTAGTGCAGTGGAAAAGTGGCAAGGGGAACGCTACTTAGCATGAAGGGGAGATGGCGTCACAAGGTAAGGGTGAGAGGGAGAGGGTTCAAAACTCTCAAGCAACAAGGGAGTATTATTTTTGGCTCAGGCAAGGGAGGTGGTTGGGTGACAATCAAACTCTGGTGGAGAGAGGTAAGACTTGGTCAAATATTTCAAATGGATGGTGGAGAGGGATTTAAGGAGTTTGAATTATTCAAATTGGTTTGAGTGAGTGGAGGAGAGGGAATCAAGGAGGGATTCAAGGGATGGCATGGTGTTTGAGGGGAGTGGGGGAGTGCTAGCTGAAATCTTGAAAAGTGTGGGGGGGTGGAGCATTTGGTTTTGGCAAGACGAGTGGGTGCCGAATTTTGGTAGTTTTGAGTAGCTTGTGGGTGTAGATGTTCTCTTTTTTCGGCATTTGTGAGTGTGCTCTTTATTCTAGTTTTTCTTATTTTCTTTTGCCAAAAATTTGCCTACCCAACTCCATCATTTTCTTCTTCTATGACCTATAGCCGAAACTAAGAAGACCAAGTTTGCACATTTCTTTTCATCTTCTTTTCTACCTATTCTCAAAAACTCCATAATCGAAAACACATTTGTTGACCCTTACGATCTTCGGGTTCTTCTTCTTTTCCATTTGTTTTCTTTAAACCGAAATCATTGTTCTTCTCTTCCTATTTTCTCCTTATCATTCTTTTCTTTCAACCTTCTCATCTCTTTGGTGTTATTTGGTGTTGCCGAAACTCCTAAGCCTCCATCAAAGTTCTTTTGTTTCATTTTCGGCTTTTGCATTTTATTCTCCTCCATTCTGGTTCATAGCCGAATCATCATCTCAGGTGTTGGTAAGTTCTTTGTTACTTTCTTTTCTTTTTCTTTTCTACTCTAGGCCGAATCATCTTTCTTAATCCCTCTTTGAGCTTTGTTTTCATTCTTCTTCCCTTGTAGCCGAATTCTCTCTGCTTTGACAGTGTGTGCTGAATCTTTGGGGGTTAATCAAAGGTGAGTGGTGGTGTTGGTATTTTTGCCGAATAGTGAAAGGAGGGCTCATGTTTCCTGTTTGGCCGAAAGGCCATCTCCTTTAATCTATTCTCTTTTCAGTCGAATCTCACTTGGTATTTGCATAGGTGTTCGATCAACTTCTTAAACCAAGCCTTCTAACTTCTGGATTCAATCGACTTAGGTAAGATGATTCTCCCTAGTTGTTCTATTAATCGGTTTATCTATGGTTTGTCGCTTTAACCTAGTTGGGTGGTTATTCAAATCATATCTTTTGTAGTGATTTATTGACCGAGGCTTTTAATGGAGGCAAGAAACATTCAAGTTGGGGAATGAAGCAAACCTTCGGGTTCAATTCTTAAGTTTAAGAAGTGCGCGGTGTCTGTTGTTCGTGATTGGCCACCAAGTTGTGGGCCAGCTTCTGAGCAGAATAGTAGACAGATAGTCGTGATTCCAGCTATTGATAGTGTCGACATAGATAGCATAGTGTTACGTGTAATCAGGTGTGTAACTTCTCACACCATTTACGTTGTTTTGTTAATATATATATATATACACTGTTAAATGCCGAAATCTCGATATTGGCTATTGGTTACCCTTGAAGGGTAAGTGCGAGACGACAGGTTAGCGACTTTTGTTTATATTAAATATATGGTTATGAGGAGATGATTCAACATACACTATGAACATCTTATACATAAATGTCGGAACATGTTGCATCTATACATCAGGATTTTATGCTTGCATGGGGTTGGGTATATTTATTAAATGAAAGGGGAAGCGTTCTGGCGGCTCTGCCACGATCTGTTCCGGTGGCTCTGCCACAATCTGTTCTGGTGGCTATGTCACGATTCTGACGATGGGCAGCTAACTGCAATATGACTGCCATCGATGGTGTGTAGCGGTGAGGGTTGATTGTAGAAATCCCCATTGGTGTGATTAGCAAGTACGGGTGGTGTGTAGCGAACGAAAATATAGGCTGGGTTGGGTTTCTGCATCATTTATGGCATACGATATATTGTTCTTCTGTTCGGTAGGGCTAAGGCCCAATCTGGTGGTGCTTGAGTGTTATACACTGAGTCCTGTGACTGACTCCATTGTTTAACATCTTTACAGGTAGCACATAGTGAAATGGACTGGGCTGGAGAGGAGTACGAGGTGGCCATGCTGGTTTTCTTTCGTTTCAGTAAAGAACTTTCTTTATTTTTAGTAACTAGTTTTATTATTTCTTTTTTTTTTCGCTGTAATAAGGCCACTGTTAATTGGGTTTTAAACATTTGGGTTTTAAACTTTAGACGCTCTAAAGATAAGATTAATGAAATGTCGCCAAGTTTTAAAACAAGGGCAATTAAAGTTTTCACGCATCTAAAATTGTTGAATCTCTTTCCCGACAAAAAACTTTAGTAATTTGATTGTATGAGAGGGGCTTCCAAAAGTCACTTGATTTCAAAAACTTTGGCAAACTAAATTACTATTTCCATATGATTATCAAGTTCTCTAAGAAACCACCAAATTTAGAAACACAATAGAAGAAATATACTGAATTATCTTTTAGGATCGTAACGTGTTTTTACAAATTCTTCTCAGTGACATGTTAGATTCAGCCGTGGTGTTTGGGCCGGGTTTGGGGTGTTACAAAATGAATTTGATAACATAAATAGCCAACACTTTGGCTAACTAAAATGACATAACAAAATACCCAAGTCCTATACATGCCATACTAAAAATAAATCCAACTTTGTTATACCAAAGAGATGTTGATAGTGTGATTTCCAAACTCCGACGTCCCTCGATCCTCGTGTTATCTTGGCAATACTACAAGGAAAAGGGAAATGAGAGGGGTAAGCATAAAGCTTAGTAAGTTTGCATGAAAATAAATAGCAACAATAAGCTCATATTGACATCAATCCATGGCAATAGATAACTATCCGAAGTCTTAAGCAGTTTGCCATAACTTACTCATACTTGTTCTTATCTAGCACATACCATGCCACATATCGTAAACGTTCCTCGTGAATTACTCACGGGTACCTGTATTCACTCAATTACATGGCTTTAGTACTAAATCTCATTTCTATCTCCAAGCTTATGTATTTATCCCCCTAAATCACTAGAGACATTCAAATATGCATATTCATCATCATCACATAAACACAAAACCAATGCCACATCCTAGATGTGGTCTTACATGGGGTCACTTCTGAGTGTCGATGCCATATCCTGGATATGGCCTTAAACGGAATCTCACTTCAAGTATCGATGACATATCTGGGATATGGTCTTATACGATTCTCATATTCAATACCGAAGCCATATCCAGATACGGTCATATACAGGATCTCAATTCGGTGCCGAGGCCATGTCCCCGACATGGCCTTACATGGGACCTTATCATTATCCAACTCATGTCTCAATGATAGTAATCTCACATATATTATAGTCCCATTGGGACTTCAACATCCCAACTTTTATCATCTATCTCATTCAACACCATTACTCAATTTCATAGAATATCATGTATCATTACAATATCAAAAATACTATCATAAATGTTGAATTTATCATATAACTATCATAAATGTTGAATTTATCACATACAAACTTACCTCAATTTCAAAATAAGCTAGATTGTGATCTAGTCCAATACTTTGTTCTTTCCTCGGTCGAGGTTAATTCTTGGTTCTTCTTGATCTATAATAGCAAATTAGCTCATTTAATTATCACATTAATAAATGCATTTCAATAATCATGCTTTGGAAAAATTACTATTTTTCCATTAGCCTTTTGAAAAATGACCATTTTACCCCTAGGCTCAGAAATCAATTTTAATCAAATTTCTCTCTTTAACGAGCCTAGGCAAATGATCATTGTTTTATGCGATGTCAAAGTCTTAAAAATTTATGTAAAGAATGATCAAACCTGGAAACTAACTATGACAACGGTTTGAGGCAAGCACACCTATCAAACAATAGTATAGTTAAGGCAAGACCGGAATATCGAACCCAAAGGAACCAAAGGTACTAATACTAACTCTCTCTTTATTATTTAGCCTAAGAATTAAAGTGATTTTTCTAAAATTAACTAACTACTAAACTAAAGACTCTAAGACAAAGAAGAATGAAATTGGGAAAAATACTTTGAGGAAAAACCAATTGATTAAGACAACACCCAAGGAAGAATCCACCTAGACTTCACTTGTTATCTAACTTTGAACCAGACGATTTATTCATTTGACTTGATCCGTAAGATTCCCTAAGTTATATTAATCCCTCTCTCGAGGCGACTAACGTCTAACCCTAGGTTGATTAATTGAAATCTCTTTCTAATTAAAACCCTTGAATTGCATTAACTCGATCTATGGACTCCCATATTAGGTTTCACCCTAATCCGGCAAAATCTCGTCACCCTATCTCTAGGCGTGCGATCAACTCCACTTAATTATGCTAGATCTACTCTTAAGCACATCACACTTGAATTAATATCCCGGAAATATCAACACAAGAATTAAGATCACATAATTAAGAACAAGTCAAATATTTATCATATAGTTCAGCAAACGATAACAAGATTCATCTTAGGTTTCATCCCCCTAAGGTATCTGAGGGTTTAGTTCATAATAATAATAGAAAAAATCTCAGAAGAAAAGATAAAACCAAACATAAGAAATCCCTAAAACCCCCTGAAGGAATTTAAGGAGAGATCCTCCGTCTTGAGTATTTTTCCGGCTTCTTGAGATGAATCAACTGGCTATCTGCGAGTACATCTCCACAAATCTGCCCTCTTTGGCCTTGCTGGACGATCCATGACTAAAGCCCTAGGTTTCGGCTTCTACCGAACTCCCCTTTAAGTTGCCCCCTTGGGTGTTTATATAGGTTTTGAGGTGCCTTACATGGTCCCTAAGTATCCTGAATTGTGGAATTTGATGCTCCCAACCCATTAATTTCATGTTTTATACTTATGAGAGCATCGTGGGATGAAAAGAATGAGAAACGGGCCAAAAAACAGAGAAAATGGGCCAAAGTATGAAATTCACACGGCCAGGAGAAATCCACACGACCGTGCCTCTTTAGCAGATCCGAACACAGCCTAGATTCGATTTACACAGGCGTGTGCCACGGGCGTGTCCCTGTCGTGACCTGTTTTAATTCCATTCGGATTAGGATACTTAGGGGCAAAGAAAGATATTCCAACAGCCTATATAAACACTCTAGAGGGCAACCTAAAGGGGGTGTTCAGGTAGGCCGAGGAGCCAAGCCAGAGAGGGCCGAATTGTGGGATTTACTCGAAGACAGCCAGTTGATTCATCTCAAGAAGCCGGAATCACACTCAAGACGGAAGATTTTCCCTTCAAATTCCTTTAGAGGGTTTTAGGGTTTTTCTTATGTTTTGTTTTATACTTTCTTCTGAGATGTATTCTTTTATAAACATGAACTAAACCCCTCAAATACCTGAGGGGGATGAAACCTAAGACAGATCTTGTTATTATTTTCTGAACTATATGATAAATACTTGATTTGTTCTTAATTATGTGTTCTTAATTCTTGCTTTGATATTTCAGGATATTGATTCAAGTATTGATGCTTAAGCAGTGGAGCAAAAGTCCCTGTTTAAGAGTAGATCTAGCAGAGTTAAGCGGAGTTGATCGCACTCCTAGAGATAGACGACGAAAATCTGCCGGATTAGAGTCAAACCTAATATGGGAGTCCATAGATCGAGTTAATGCAATTATAGGGGTTTTAATTAGAAAGAGATTTCAATTAATCAACCTAGGGTTAGACGTTAGTAGCCTCGAGAGAGGTATTAATATAAATTAGGGAATCCTACGGATCAAGTCAAGTGAATAAATCGTCTGGTTCAGAGTTAAATAACAAGTGAAGTCTAGGTGGATTCTTCCTCGGGTATTGTCTTAATCAATTGGTTTTCCCAAAAGTATTTCCCCAAATTCATTCTCTGTGACTTAGCATCTTTAGCTTAGTAATTAGTTAGTTTTAGATTAAACAACGATTCCCTTAATTCTTAGGCTAAATAATAAAAAGATAGTAATTACTAGTACTCTTGGTCCTTGAGGATACAATATTTCCGGTCTTGCCATAGCTATACTACCAAACGATAGGTGCGTTTGCCTCAATCGTTGCCATAGTTAACTTATAGGCTTGATTATTCATTATATA
Source organism: Gossypium australe (assembly GCA_005393395.2). Lineage (NCBI taxonomy): Eukaryota > Viridiplantae > Streptophyta > Magnoliopsida > Malvales > Malvaceae > Gossypium > Gossypium australe. The sequence goes on along the minus strand of CM016615.1, from coordinate 37,360,232 downwards.
AATATTAAGACTTTCAGACACGATCACACCCCACGGAGAAAAACTCGGTTTGCGAAGCCTTTATCCGTTAACTCTTGCAACTGTGCCTTCAGTTCTTTCAGCTCGGTTGGAGCCATTCTGTATGGAGCAATAGAAATGGGGGCAGTACTAGAAGCTAACTCAATCCCAAATTCGATTTCTCTTACCGGAGGTAGCCCTGGCAATTCTTCTGGAAAAACGTCTAGATATTCATATAGTATGGGCACTGATTCGATTCTTAATTCAGTCTCTCTCGTATTCATCACGACGACAATGTAAGCTTCGTACCCCTTTCTTAAATACTTCTGAGTCAACAAGGAAGATATCACTACTGGGGATCTGTCTTGCTTATCTGATTCGACACGAATAAGATCACCACTTTCACATTTTAACTCAATAAACTTCCTTCCACAATTCACAATCACATCATGAGTAACTAATCAATCAATCCCAAGGATGACATCGAACTCGTCAAACGGTAATAACATGAGATTAGCAGGAAAACAATGACCCCTAATCAACAAAGGGCAGTCTTTACACACTCTATCAACCAACACATATTTGCCTAGGGGATTTGACACTTTTACTACAAATTCAGTGGACTCTCAACTGATAATACCCAGACCTTAAGTCTATTTAGGAAAATACCATGGCTCCCTTCAATTGATCAAACATATCATCGATTCATGGCAATAGGTACTTGTTCTTCACAGTTACCTTGTTGAGTTGCCGATAATCTATACATAACCTCATGGAACCATCTTTCCACTTCACAAATAATATGGGAGCACCCCGATAAATCGTAATATATACATATTTTAATCCCACATTTGGCATACTTTTGGATGATTTATCACCTGAATTGTGGAATTTGATGCTCCCAGTCCTTTAATTTCATGTTTTATACTTAGGAGAGCATCGGGGGATGAAAAGAATGAGAAACGGGCCAAAAACGGAGAAAATGGGCCAAAGTATGAAATTCACACGGCCTGGAGAAATCCACACGGCCGTGCCTCTTTAGCAGATCCGAACACAGCCTGGATTCGATTTACACGGGCGTGTGCCACGGACGTGTCCCTGTCGTGGCCTGTTTTAATTCCATTCGGATTAGGATACTTAGGGGCAAAGAAAGATATTCCAAAAGCCTATATAAACACTCTAGAGGGCAACCTAAAGGGGGCGTTCAGGTAGGCCGAGGAACCAAGCCAGAGAGGGCCGAATTGTGGGATTTACTCAAAGACAGCCAATTGATTCATCTCAAGAAGCCAGAATCACACTCAAGACGGAAGATTTTCCCTTCAAATTCCTTTAGGGGGTTTTAGGGTTTTTCTTATGTTTTGTTTTATACTTTCTTCTGAGATGTATTCTTTTATAAACATGAACTAAACCCCTCAAATACCTGAGGGGGATGAAACCTAAGACAGATCTTGTTATTATTTTCTGAACTATATGATAAATACTTGATTTGTTCTTAATTATGTGTTCTTAATTCTTGCTTTGATATTTCAGGATATTGATTCAAGTATTGATGCTTAAGCAGTGGAGCAAAAGTCCCTGTTTAAGAGTAGATCTAGCAGAGTTAAGCGGAGTTGATCGCACTCCTAGAGATAGACGACGAAAATCTGCCGGATTAGGGTCAAACCTAATATGGGAGTCCATAGATCGAGTTAATGCAATTCTAGGGGTTTTAATTAGAAAGAGATTTCAATTAATCAACCTAGGGTTAGACGTTAGTAGCCTCGAGAGAGGTATTAATATAAATTAGGGAATCCTATGGATCAAGTCAAGTGAATAAATCGTCTGGTTCAGAGTTAAATAACAAGTGAAGTCTAGGTGGATTCTTCCTCGGGTATTGTCTTAATCAATTGGTTTTCCCAAAAGTATTTCCCCAAATTCATTCTCTGTGACTTAGCATCTTTAGCTTAGTAATTAGTTAGTTTTAGATTAAACAACGATTCCCTTAATTCTTAGGCTAAATAATAAAAAGATAGTAATTACTAGTACTCTTGGTCCTTGAGGATACAATATTCCCGGTCTTGCCATAGCTATACTACCAAACGATAGGTGCGTTTGCCTCAATTGTTGTCATAGTTAACTTCTAGGCTTGATCATTCATTATATAAATATTAAGACTTTCAGACACGATCACACCCCACGGAGAAAAACTCGGTTTGCGAAGCCTTTATCCGTTAACTCTTGCAACTGTGCCTTCAGTTCTTTCAGCTCGGTTGGAGCCATTCTGTATGGAGCAATAGAAATGGGGGCAGTACTGGAAGCTAACTCAATCCCAAATTCGATTTCTCTTACCGGAGGTAGCCCTGGCAATTCTTCTGGAAAAACGTCTAGATATTCATATAGTATGGGCACTGATTCGATTCTTAATTCAGTCTCTCTCGTATTCATCACGACGACAATGTAAGCTTCCTACCCCTTTCTTAAATACTTCTGAGTCAACAAGGAAGATATCACTACCGGGGATCTGTCTTGCTTATCTGATTCGACACGAATAAGATCCCCACTTTCACATTTTAACTCAATAAACTTCCTTCCACTATTCACAATCACATCATGAGTAACTAATCAATCAATCCCAAGGATGACATCGAACTCGTCAAACGGTAATAACATGAGATTAGCAGGAAAACAATGACCCCTAATCAACAAAGGGCAGTCTTTACATGCTCTATCAACCAACACATATTTGCCTAGGGGATTTGACACTTTTATTACAAATTCAGTGGACTCTCAACTGATAATACCCAGACCTTAAGTCTATTTTGGAAAATACCATGGCTCCCTTCAATTGATCAAACATATCATTGATTCATGGAAATAGGTACTTGTTCTTCACAGTTACCTTGTTGAGTTGCCGATAATCTATACATAACCTCATGGAACCATCTTTCCTCTTCACAAATAATATGGGAGCTCCCTGATAAATCGTAATATGTACATATTTTAATCCCACATTTGGCATACTTTTGGATGATTTATCACCTGAATTGTGGAATTTGATGCTCCCAGTCCTTTAATTTCATGGTTTATACTTAGGAGAGCATCATGGGATGAAAAGAACGAGAAACGGGCCAAAAAACGGAGAAAATGGGCCAAAGTATGAAATTCAAACGGCCAGGAGAAAACCACACGTTCGTGCCTCTTTAGCAGATCCGAACACAGCCTGGATTCGATTTACACGGGCGTGTGCCACGGGCGTGTCCCTGTCGTGACCTGTTTTAGTTCCATTCGGATTAGGATACTTAGGGGCAAAGAAAGATATTCCAAAAGCCTATATAAACACTCTAGAGGGCAACCTAAAGGGGGCGTTCAGGTAGGTCGAGGAGCCAAGCCAGAGAGGGCCAAATTGTGGGATTTACTCGAAGACAGCCAGTTGATTCATCTCAAGAAGCCGGAATCACACTCAAGATGGAAGATTTTCCCTTCAAATTCTTTTAGGGGGTTTTAGGGTTTTTCGTATGTTTTGTTTTATACTTTCTTCTGAGATGTATTCTTTTATAAACATGAACTAAACCCCACAAATACCTGAGGGGGATGAAACCTAAGACAGATCTTGTTATTATTTTCTGAACTATATGATAAATACTTGATCTGTTCTTAATTATGTGTTCTTAATTCTTGCTTTGATATTTCAGGATATTGATTCAAGTATTGATGCTTAAGTAGTGGAGCAAAACTCCCTGTTTAAGAGTAGATCTAGCAGAGTTAAGTGGAGTTGATCGCACTCCTAGAGATAGACGACGACAATCTGTCGGATTAGGGTCAAACCTAATATGGGAGTCCATAGATCGAGTTAATGCAATTCTAAGGGTTTTAATTAGAAAGAGATTTCAATTAATCAACCTAGGGTTAGACGTTAGTAGCCTCGAGAGAGGTATTAATATAAATTAGGGAATCTTACGGATCAAGTCAGGTGAATAAATCGTCTGGTTCAGAGTTAAATAACAAGTGAAGTCTAGGTGGATTCTTCCTCGGGTATTGTCTTAATCAATTGGTTTTCCCAAAAGTATTTCCCCAAATTCATTCTCTGTGACTTAGCATCTTTAGCTTAGTAATTAGTTAGTTTTAGATTAAACAACGATTCCCTTAATTATTAGGCTAAATAATAAAAAGATAGTAATTACTAGTACTCTTGGTCCTTGAGGATACAATATTTCCGGCCTTGCCATAGCTATACTACCAAACGATAGGTGCGTTTGCCTCAATCATTGTCATAGTTAACTTCTAGGCTTGATCATTCATTATATAAATATTAAGACTTTAAGACACGATCACACCCCACGGAGAAAAACTCAGTTTGCGAAGCCTTTATCCGTTAACTCTTGCAACTGTGCCTTCAGTTCTTTCAGCTCGGTTGGAGCCATTCTGTACAGAGCAATAGAAATGGGGGCAGTACTAGAGGCTAACTCAATCCCAAATTCGATTTCTCTTACCGGAGGTAGCCCTGGCAATTCTTCTGGAAAAACATCTAGATATTCATATAGTATGGGCACTGATTCGATTCTTAATTCAGTCTCTCTCGTATTCATCACGACGACAATGTAAGCTTCGTACCCTTTTCTTAAATACTTCTAAGTCAACAAGGAAGATATCACTACTGGGGATCTGTCTTGCTTATCTGATTCGACACGAATAAGATCTCCACTTTCACATTTTAACTCAAAAAACTTCCTTCCACAATTCGCAATCACATCATGAGTAACTAACCAATCAATCCCAAGGATGACATTGAACTCGTCAAACGGTAAAAACAATGACCCCTAATCAACAAAGGGCAGTCTTTACATACTCTATCAACAAACACATATTTGCCTAGGGGATTTGACACTTTTATTACAAATTCAGTGGACTCTATAGACATGTTCATGCTAGAGACTAATTTCATGCAAATATACGAATGGGTAGATCCCGGATCAATTAAAGCTACAACATGAATATCATAGAGAGGAAATGTACCCGTGATCACGTCGGGGGAGGACGCCTCTTCGCGAGCACGAATGGCATATGTTCTCGTCGGTGCTCTACCCTCAGCTCTCGCAATTTGCTCTCTAGATGAATTCTTGCCACTCATCTCGTTTCCCAGGTTTCTCTGTGGTTTTCGTCTAGTAGTACTTCTCGGTCTTACACTCTGAGGTTTCTCTTTCTCACCCGCCTCAAGGAAATCTCTGATTAAGTGGTCTAGATACCCACACTTGAAACAAGCCTTCTCGTTTGCTCTGCACTCACTGGAATGGTGTCTGCCACACTACGGGCATTCTGGTCTACTCGGCCGAACGTTGCCAGCACTAGCAACTGATGTGGTTTGAGCTCTAGACCCCGAGAACTGTTTACCTCTGTAACACCCCAAACCCGGCCTAGAAGTTAGGCCCAAATCCGAAATGTCACATTAAAGGCACAATTCAAAATGATTTTGCTAATTAACAATTTAAGGCCCAAAAGCCCTTTCATCCTTGAGTCTTGTTAAGTAATAATAAAAACCCATTTTTATAGTTTTAAGTACTTCAGAAACCAAGTTTAAACATATAAAATCTACTTAGGCTTAATATTTAAGTAAACAGTTGAAAACAACAATCCAAAATCTAAAGTCAAATCGGAGTACAAGGCCTTATTACATCCAACTAAAATAAAGCAATTAAAAACCATGTCTTTAATTTTTGAAACAAAAACAACAAAAAAAAAACAAAATTTAAACATCTCGTAGTGTGGCCATCTTCAAGTCCTCTCCCACGTCGAGCCGTCTATTGAGGATCACCTGAAACATTAAATAAAGGGTGTGAGTTTCAAAACTCGGTGTGTACAACCCTTGGCAATCAAATCAACATACAAATATTCACATTGAGCCTAAGCCCTATCAAAATCGGTAGTCTTGGCCTTAGCCCACAATGACCTCATATCATAACGTATCATATCATATCATATGCAAAACAAGGTAATGCAAAACCCTTACCAAAAATCCATCCGCTACACACCATTTCCCTTCCAACCCTGCACACTTGTGGGGATTTCTAAATTGACCCACCCATCCTCTACACACCACATGTAGCACTCATAACGGCACTATCAACGTTGCAGTAAAGCTGCTAATCATATAATGGGCTTTAAGCCACCAGTGGATCTACGGTCGTCAAGCAACTATGCGATCCTCAAATCTTCCTCCGTACCATAATTCCCACTCATATGCATCCTAAATAGAATATCGTATGAATGCAACATGTACATAAGTAACATCCACAAAACTCATATTCATCACATAGGGGTATTTCCGTCATTTCCCAACCCAAGGGTATTTCTGTAAATCTACTCTATATGGGTATTCAGGTAATGTTAAAAACAAAGGTATTTTGGAGATTTTGTAAATCGGGGATGTTTTGGTAATTCTGCAAATCAAGGGTATTTCGGTAATTTCTAACTAAGGGTATTTTAGGTATTTTCAAATCAGGGGTATTTTAGTAATTTTACAAATCTTGGGGTATTTCGTCCCTCTCGGGTTTTAGTTATGAACTTTGGCCCATTAACAAGTCCTTGCAGCTAAAGTGAACAGACGCTATGCACCAGGCAGGATTCCAGAGAAGAGGAGGTGGGCCGCTAGGGCCGCTTAAGTACCAAGCTCTCCCTAGATCCAATCCTAGACATGCACATGCCCGTTACCACACTTTAACCTAGCGACTTGTCCACGGACAATGTTTAATTAATATAAAGTCTTATGCGGTTTAAGAGTTGTTCAGTACTAAGCCTAAAGTCCATAAAACCCTAGCATACTAGTCTACATCCCCATAAAGTCCATCAACCCATTACACGTTCATATAACCCTTAATGGCCACACACATTTTTATGACCCACTAGGCCCAAATCTCAGTCATATGACCCATTAGGCCTAAAACAAATCCATATCATGTTACATGCATACATAACCCAATTCATATAATCAAATTAATCCATTTCATCAAACTTAGCCTCAGGGCCCACCGGGCCCATTTAGCCACTTTCGGCTTTTCGGCTTTCCAGCATTGCCGACATCATGTATGTGTAGTGTTTGTACACACCTGGTTACCGCGACGTGCTATTCTATCCTTAGCCTTGAACCTACAACCAACCAACCTTCAATCAACCACTCATACTTAATCAAAATATTTACTCAAAAGCTGAAGCTTTACCGTAATCTTATCGTGTGCCACCGGGTTCTAATAGCCTTTCCTTAGCTACTAATCACGAGTATCCCCTAGATCTATACTCACACATACATCATTAAAAATTCGAGTGACTCATAATCCACACAAGTCACCCCTATAGATCACACACACATTCGGCCATTCACTTAATCCACCATCGAGTTGAGAACACTTACCCTTGCTAATGATACTACCACGCTTGCGATCTTTGAACCTTATCCTTGTTATCACAGAGTTAGCAACAGGACAGTTAGATAGCCTTTTGGCTTTTAGCAAAATGTACAAAAGAGGTTAACTGAATACTTACCAAATCCACTTTCGATCATGCGGCCTAAATTCGGCTCTTGAGATTAATATGGTGACAGAGACAATTCGACACCAATAGGGAGAAGAAGAGGAGAACTGATCGGCTAGAACTAAATGTGAAGAAGAGAAGGAATTTAGGAAGAGAAGGTATGGGGAATTCGGCTAGAGAGAAAACCAAAATTTTGGCAAAGGAATGATGGGTTTTTTTCGGCAAATGGAAGAATTCGGCTAAGGGGGAGAAAAAGAAAAGTAATGGAACCCAAGGAACCTCTCAAAGGAATTCGGCACCTCCTTTCATAGCCAATAGCCGAATCCTACCTTCCCCCATAGTCCAATTCGGCACCAACTCTTCCCACATATCATCTCCTAATTTTTCTCCATGATATCTCCCTTATCTCATCCAAAATTCCCACCTTTATCAGTTCACAAGACCAATTCAAACACTTCAACAAAAGAGTCCAAATTCCACACTACTCTGGTCGTCCACTATGCAAAACAAACGCTCCAAAAACACCTTACCACTACTCGAACCTTGGACCTCTTCGCGCCACCTTGTAGCTCCCCTAGTGACGCCACCTTGCCACTGGACCACAAGCCCATTTGTGTCCTATTTTCCCCTTAATCTACTTAAGAGGCCTAATGCCTAAGACTAGGGTCCACTAAAGCAAGAAAAATAAATTTTTCCCTATGGTCATCTAATCATCCAAATCAAAGCTTTAAAATTTATAATGAGAATCATCAAACTTAGAAACTAACTCTGACAAAGATTTTAAGGCAAGCGCACCTATCGAACTGTAGTTTAGTTTAAGCAAGACCGGAATATCGAACCCCAAAGGAACCAAAAGTACTAATACTAACTTTCTTCTTATTATCTAGCCTAAAATAAGTGAAGTTGTTGTTTAATCTAAAATTATCTAATTACTAAGCTAAAGACGTAAAGACAAAAAGATTGAATCGGGGAAATACTTTTGGAAAAACTCAGTTGATTAAGACGATACCCTTGGGAAGAATCCACCTAGACTTCACTTGTTATCTAACACCGAACCAGATGATGTATTCACTTGACTTGATCCGTAAGATTCCCTAAGTTATATTAAACCCTCTCTCAAAACGAATAACATCTAACCCTAAGTTGATTAATTGAAATCACTTTTTAATTAAAACCCCTAGAATCGCATTAACTTGATCTATGGACTCCCATATTAGGTTTCACCCTAATCCGGTAAAATCTCATCACCCTATCTCTAGGCGTGCGATCAACTCCGCTTAATTATGCTAGATCTACTCTTAAGCAGGGACTTTTTCTCCTCCACCTTAGCACATCATACTTGAATTAATATCCCAAAAATATTAACACAAGAATTAAGCACACATAATTAAGAACAAGTCAAATATTTATCATATAGTTCAGAAAACAATAACAAGATCCGTCTTAGGTTTCATCCCCTTCAGATATCTGAAGGGTTTAGTTCATAATAATAAACAAAACATCTCAGAAGAAAAGATAAAACAAAACATAAGAAATCCCTAAAACTCCCTAAAGGAATTGAAGGAGAGATCCTCCATCTTGAGTAGAATTCCGCTTCTTGAGATGAATCAACTGGCTATCTTCGAGTGATTGCCCACAAATCTAACCTTTTCAGCTTTGCTCCTTGGCCTAGCGAACCGCCCCGACAAAAGCCATGGCAGAAGGCTTCTGCTGAACTCCCCTTCAAGTTGCCCCCTTGGGTGTTTATATAGACTTTTAGATGCCTTACTTGGTCGCTAAGTATCCTAATTCAAGTAGAATTCCTACTAGGGTGTTTGAATAGGCTTTGGAATGTGTTTCTTTGCCTCCAAGTATCCAAATCTGAGTGAAACTCTTCTTTCCAGTGACAGGGACACGGCCATGGCACACGCCCGTGTAAGTCGTGGCCAGACCGTGTTCGAGCCTATTGAATGAGGCACGGCCGTATGGATTTGGGCCCAAGCCGTGTGGATTTCATGATATGGCCCATTTATTCTGTTTTGGGCCCGTTTTCCATTCTTTTCGTCATTGGGTGCTCTACTGAGTATAAAACATGAAAATAAAGGATTAAGAGCACCAAGTTACACTATTCATGGCTTAAATCATCCAAAAGCATGCTAAATGTGGGATTAAAATATGTTACTTTTATGGTTTATCATCATCCCTATCTTTAAGACTTCAAATAATCCCGATAATACCTTAGAATTAATATTCTATGTGCTACTCATACGTACCAACCTCAGTGCATAGAAATTTAAAGTTTTGGAATTTTTGGGGCGTTACAACCCAATAGGCCCAAATTCGAGGCGTTATAACCTCTACTTCTACTTGAAAATTCAACTGAGGTGGCTGACCGAGTAGTGAAATCTCTTGACTTCGTAGATAAAGATTGGGATGACTTGCCCATTTGCCTCTTCTTCAAGTTGTGGGACTCAATCTCAGCTTTCTTTTTCTCTTTGACCAACTCTTCAGCCTTACAGGCTCTATCTACCAACACCACAAATTCCTTTAGTTCGAGGACTCCAACATATAAATGAATATCCTCATTTAACCCATCCTCGAGCCTTTTGAACATGATAGCCTTGATAGACACGCACTCCCGGGCATACTTACTAAGCCTTATGAATTCATGTTCGTATTCGGCCACCGTCATTCGACCCTGCTTTAGCTCTAAGAACTCTTTTCTTTTTTGGTCGATGAATCTCTGACTAATATACTTCTTCTGAAATTCCTCTTGGAAGAACTCCCAGTTTACTCTCCCCCTTGGTACCACTGACACAAGGGTATTCCACCACTGATAGGTCGAATCTCTCAAGAGAGATACTACACACTTCATGCACTCTTCATGTGTGTATGAAAACTCGTCGAATACCTGATGGTATTCTCTAGCCAGAATTCTACCCTCTTCGGGTCATCGTCTTTACTAGCCTAAAATTCCTCTACTCCTTGTTTTCGGATCTTATCGACCAGAGGCTTTTCTCTTCTTACTATCTCAACCACATGAGGAGCTATAGGAGCGAGCTGAAGAATAGGTAGGGGTGGAGGGGGTTGAGCATTAGGATTTGCTCTAATGTACTCAGTGTACCAATTGCTCATCATCTGGAGAAAGGCTTCTCGAGCCTCTTCTCCCTGTGTAACAGCCCGATTTTAGGGCTAGTCAAAACAGTGGTCTCAGGACCACTAATCCGAGGTTGAGGAAAATTATTTTGATATTATTTTATGTGTTGTAACATGTTTATAATAATGCATGAGAATTTTGGTGCTTTAATTTTAACGATTGAATGCTTAATTGCAAAAAAAGGACTAAACTGCATAAAGTGCGAAAGTTCCACTATACAAAGTAGAGGTGTCTAATAGCCATAGAATATGAATTTGGAGGTCCTTAAAGTGCAATAAGGCCATTATAAGTGTGTTGGCCAGCCATGTAAACAAGGGAGACAAGAGCATTTATCTTTGGTCAACATTTGGTGAAATTAGGTCACAAAAATGAATAAAATAAGATGAATAAAAGAAGCTATCATCTTTCACTATTCATCTTTCCTCTCCCACCAAAATTTCAAACAAGAGTAAGGGTTTTGGATGCTTGAAATTTTCAGCAACTTATCTTCTCTACAAGTAAGTGATTTTGGTGGTTTTATTTGATAATTTTTGCACTTTTGGAGTCCCCAAAGCTTAAGCTAGCTAATAAGGGGACTAGTTTGCTAAATGGTTGAAAGTTTAGGGACTTGCCATGAGAGTGTTCATGTTGGTTGCTGAGTTTTTATGGAGGAAAATGAATGTTAGGGTGATGAGGAATAACTTTTGTGAAAGGTGTTAGCATGAAAACACCTAAATAGGACTTGAATGCAGAGATTGAAAAGGTGTAATAAATGCATGAAATAATTGGAATTATGAGTAGTTGTAAGAGTAATAAATGTTCAGCTAGGCTTGTTTAATGAGAAAATGTGATAAAAAATTATTTATGAGCCTAGGGGCAAAATCGTAATTTTGCCATAGTACAAAGGCAAAACGGTCATTTTTGCCTAAGTAGAGATTATGATGTATTATGATTATAAAATTAGTGAATTAGTGAATTTTGTTGTTATGGACCAAGAAGAGCGTGGAATCAACCTTAACTGAGGAAAAGGCAAGGTTATGGAATAGGTCGTTAATTAACGCGTTTTGCACCGAGGTAAGTTTATGTGTAAACGATGCATCTTGTAACACCCCTTACCCGTATTCAACGCCGGAATAGGGTACGAGGCATTACCAAAACACATACACTTGTAAACGTATTGAACTGAGTCATAAAATTTCATCCAGATTATACAAAATGAACTGCTAAATATTAAAGGCCAACATTTTAAGCCAAACCAATTATAACATATACAAATGACTAAGTCCCCTATACATGCCATAAACTTAAGAGGTTTGTATTCACTTTTACCCCACGATAATAGCTTGATAGTGTGATTACATCTCCGACGATCTCCAACTTGAGTTAGCATACAACCCTATAAGATATGGGAAATGAAGGGAAGTAAGCTACAAAGCTTACTAAGTAAGTATGTAAATAATAAGTAATTTATTAACAGGCTTTTATAAATCTTCACAATTTGTTCTCAAGATAATACAATCATAATTGCACATAGTTCCACTTTTTATTCATGTTCATCTCAAGCTGTCTACTCGAGTCACAGTCACTAAATTATTTATATCTTGAGGTACAGAACTCCAAATTAAGATCCGATAATTTTCCCTAAAACTAAACTCAAATATCTTATTACCATAAAATTTTCAGAATTTTTGGTTTATCCAATTAGTACAGTTTATTCTTCAAAGTATCCCATGTTCTGCTGTCCAACAGTTTTGACCATTCTTTGCTAAAATTTAATTATCATTTCGTACAGAATTCAAATTATGTTCTAGTTTGTTTCTTATAAAAATAAACTCAATAAGGAATCTAACCATATAAATTATGTCCCAAAATTATTTTTTTATAATTTGCAATGATTTTTCCAAGTCAGAATAAAGGATCTCGAAATCACTCTGAACTAGTCTCAAAAAATCTAAATATCTCAAAATATACAAATCATTTGCTTTCTTTGTTTCTTTTATATGAAAATAGACTCAATAATATTTAAATCAATATCTCATCCAACATATATTTCAATTTCTAATATTTATGGTGATTTTTCAATCTATTTTACTCAATAATATTTAAATCAATATCTCATCCAACGTAACTGCTGCTGTTTCAATCTATTTTACTGAAAATTTTACTCTCCTGTGTTTTCTTTATATTACTTCCATATATGCACACATAACACCAAGCATGTTCAATACTAGCCATACAAATGAATAATCATCACCAATATTTAAGAGTACTCATAATGGCACTCACACCATATCAACCTTACCACAATTTCAATCACGTATCACATATCAAACACATTATGCACATATACACATAGTCACATGCACCCTTGCTCACACGTACATTTTCCACATTGTTGTAACGCCGGTACCCCATGGCGCAGCAGAATAAAATTAGATCCGGCGATCCAAATCAGGGATCCATGTGTGAGGAATGAATCGGGGTGAAATAAAGGTTTCAAAATTACCAAAACTTCAATCTGAGTAGACAGCGACGCCCTGGCAACAAGAGTTTTGATCTACTGTCGAATCAAGCCTCAACCTTTTCCGATGTCGGCCTCTACGTAATCCACCCGGTTTTGACTATGAATGGAAGAAATCTCCAAAACTGTTTTGGAGGCTTATTTGCTTGACGGCTGCTAGACCTAACAAGCAATCACTTAGGGTTTTCATGTTGAGTTTTGTCTCCTTTTAATACCTTTTATAATGGGTGCCTTTCTCAGTGGGCCTTTTATAATAGGTATCCTCTTAATTGGGCCTTTTATAATTGGTATCTCTTGAATGTATTACAAGATTAAATAAATACAATAAAGTTTTTAACCGAAAATTATAATTACATTAATTATATCTGAAAATTATAATTACATTAATTATAATAAGGATTTCGGTAAACTATATTTATTTAAATTTATATATGAATCAAATTCATATATTAATAAAATTATGTTATCATTATGTGTACAACATCCTTGTACATATAATATGTTCAATATTTGATTGCCCAATTAAATTAATTCTTTAATTAATTTAATTTATGTGACAACCAAGCACAATACCAACTATATTTTATTCCGTTCATTTCAACCATAGGGTGTGACCCTGTAGGTTCTTGCAACGTTAGCAATAATACTAGAACGATTCTATTGTCACAGACAATGAGTGGCATCTAGCAATGCATCATTGCTACCTAAGTTACAAGAAGTCATGATTCGACATAACCTTTCGTGATTAACCTTTCATGCATTAATCCTTAAGTCCTTTATCTTTGGAACGGATACAAGTCATGGGATAGTCACACTTGCATAGTCCATCCCATGTTTCTTGATATCTTGAGTAGACTATGATATACAAATTAGTATGACATCTCATATCAACTTATTTGAGCATGGCCATGCATTTCTAGTCTCACTCAATCAAGTGGCCTAAGATATTACTCCTATTATGTAGGAGGGACTTATCCTTTATTGATCAACCATATCCCTCTACATAGATTGTGGTATATCCAACATCAGCCTTTATAGAACAACCTGTTACGGTGTACGTTTGACTGTATCAAAATATACAACTCACGATGCTGGGATAATAATGATCTCAAGTCTGAGGATCATATACATATTAATCACTATGAGTAATGTTGTGACAATTACATAATAATCCAAGAAACATACTCATAGCGGGTCAATCCAATATGTTGTTCTCTAACACACATATTCATGCATTGATTTTGACACTCCATATCAATGACAACTCTTTATCATCAATCAACTACATGTTAGTCTTAATGCATTATTATTGTCCTAGTCAACAATAATACTCGACTAAGGATCTTTTAAGAATAATCATATTATTCTCAGGACATTATTATAAAACAGTTTATCTATACACACAGAAAGAAAAACTGAAATAATAATGACAACGCTTTATATTAATAAACATGGTAAATTAAGTATGTTATTACACCCATCTCATGATTGATCTTTGGGCATACTCTTACACACATTTCTCAATTAATCACATTCACTCTTGCACTCATTCATAACATGATCGTACCAATCATCTTTAGTAATTTATCTCGTTGAACCCCTTCGAAAAACATCCGATACTCAGTGGTCTCAGCACATTGCTCTACCTACACATAACTCGGCTTTCTTGTACACATGGTGAAGGTCCCTTATCACCCATGTGACCTAGCCATTCCATCTCGTAGCTTTCTTGTCTACATGGTGTCCAACACTAGGAACCACTCATGTGACCTAGCTACTCATAACCCGTAACTTTCATGTACACATGGTATACACACAGTATTACACATGTGACCTAGCTACATATGAAATTATTATCCCGTAGCTTTCTTGCACACATGGTGAAAGTCCCTTCTCATCCATATGGCCTAGCTACATATCAAATTTTGCCATCTCTTAGCCTTCTTATGCACACAGTGAAGGTCCCTTATCACTCGTGTGACCTAGCTACATATTGTCCTATCTCTCGGTTTTCCGAAGGTTCAATCAAGAATTTCACATTCCATACATTTTCATATTATAGTTATCACCCAATGATTTCCATAATATCTAGAAAAATAATTATTGAACAAGTAAAATAAATGCATTATTTACATATCAACTTTCCATTTCACATAATAACCATAGTCATAGAAAACACCTTTAAGCACAACATTTCGACCCATTTTCCATGTCACCTATGTCACCTTTTATCATAAACATTATTATTAAATCAGTTCACCAACGTAATATACAAAACATGTAATTCAGCAAAATCAATTTAATACCACAATTTTGGTTTCAAACATACATTACGACATTATTGCATTATTATTTACACACCAACTTACCTCGTACCCAGAAACGACAATTTACCAACTTTCTCGATTTTTGATTTTCCTCCCGTTTTAGGTCCAAATCTCGTTTTTTGGGGTCTAAAACATCACATTTCACTTATTTAATTAATGTATTACTCAAAACAGTCCCCTAACTCAAACTTTGGCGAAATTACAATTTTGCCTTTAGACTTTTCAAAAATTATACTTTTACCCCTAGGCTCGTAAATTAAACTTTATTCCTTTTTCTTATGTTTTATGACATGGTGAAATTTTTTCCCTTTTATGGCAACATCAAATTCTCGCTCTAACATGTACTTCTGAACATTAGGTATTTTTACCGATTATGTCGTTTTACTCGTTTTCACGTAAAATCGCTTAGTAAAAGTTGTTTAACATTATTTTAGCCTTCATATTCTATCATAAAACATCAAATTAAACACATTTCACCTATGGGTATTTTTCCAAATATGAACCCTAGGTTAAATTATTGCTAGAATAAGCTAAATCAAGTTACCGAGACTCCAAAAACGTAAAGAACATTAAAAACGGGGCTTGGAATCACTTACTATAGACTTGGAAGCTTGAAAAAAACCCTAGCTATGGAGAACCCTTGTAATTTTGTCCTAATGAAGAAGATGGACATATTTGGCATTTAAATTTTATTTTTAATTCATTTAATTCACCAAATTACCAAAATGCCCCTTAAAAGATCTTTTGAAACATACCCATCCATGTCCATTTTTGTTCACCAACTTAACCAATGGTATAATTATCATTTAAGGACCTCCAATTTAAAATTTCATAACAATTGGACACCTCTAACATGTATAACTCAACTTTTGCACTTTTTACAATTTAGTCCTTTTGACTAAATTGAGTGCCCAAACGTCAAAATTTTCGAATGAGATTTTCATGAAATCATTCCATGAAATTTTAGACCATAAAAATATAAATAAAATAAATTTTCTTACGTCGGATTTGTGGTCCCGAAACCACTGTTCCGGCTAGGCCCTAATTCGGGATGTTACATTTTTCCCCCTTTTAGGATTTTCGTCCTCGAAAATCTTACCAGAAGAGTGGTTTAGTATCTTTCTCTTAATTTCCAAAATCACTAAATATGTTAGCAATAAAACTCATTCTAATCCGTTCACTAGTGCATCACTGAAAAAAAATCATAAACTCATTACTCAATTCCAACTGAACTCAGAACTAGAGCTTCGGTTAATAATACCTTCAATTGCTTTAACTTTGTTAGTATACCCAGACCATTCAAACTTTCACAAATGTGATAATTTTTCCAGTCAAAACAACTTTAACTTATAATAACATCATCCGGTTAGAATAATCCAATAGGCATATCTCTGTATTATGCTTTCTAGAATATAATTTCTTCATACTCGTGAATACAAAAAATTTATTATCTTAGTTGAGGCATGTTTAAATATACATAACTCACAAGAAAATAACAGAGATCCTGATGATCCCTCAGAGAAACCCAACAGAAAAAAAAATGCTTACCGACTTTGGACTTCCATCATAACAGAGATAATATATTTTCCGTATATATACAACAAAACCATAATCAGTAGAAATAAAAGAATAGTCCCACATAAATTTTTACCATCGACTTCATTCGAAACATATTTAAATAGAATTCCAAAGAGATAAAGAAATACCAATCATAAACCGACCAGACCAACAGGGCATTCGTCTAACATCATTGTTAGCTTCTCACAATGTAAGAACTCCATCAGAAACTGAACAATCACACACATATCTCTGGGGATAAAAGAATATATAGAATACACAGAAAAGATCATCATATTCATTTCAAGTGTAACTGTCACACACACACATATTTACTACTCAAGTATCATTTCTTTGACTAATTCTGTCATCATGAACCCCGTATTATTCCACTCACTAACGAAAATCAATTCGGGAAAAATTTCAGCAAACACTTACTTTAGACATCATATCTAAATAAGTCGATTAGCCGAGACTAACTTCTCCTTTATCCGTGACATTGCATAATCTGTATAATCTTTAAAACATTCTGATATCCTTCCAAAATTGTTTCCACTTTCCAAACTATTCGTATCGCTATATGCATTACTAAGTATTTCACCAATAAACTTTTTAGTTTCACATTTATGGACTTATTCCACGTGGTTCTCATGAATTTTCGTTATAAAACAACACTGGTAAGGGGGTGAGGTCATAAAGCTTCTGACGTGACTCTCATAAATACACACATATGACTTTGTATTCATCACCAACATCATATAATCACAATTACATAATTCACTTCAAGCTAATTAACATACATAGTCATGTTACATGAACTTTTTCGATTATCTTATTCAAACAAGTGTATATAAACACAATTCCGTCAATTTGAGTAAATTTACTTATCGTATTCACTTAATCAAATATGTTGGGCACATAACATCATATGCATGCCAAACAAACATGGATGGGCTTATCACCATATAAACTTTCATTTCATTCCACTTCTCACATTTCTCAACTTGTGGTTATCTCATTTCGTACATTAACACATATATATCGTGAACTTCCATTCATACCTTTCCAAATTTCGACACATCATAAGCATGTCTGAATCATTTCAATATCATTATCAGCACTATCGAAAAATAGCTCGGTTGGAAGTCATCTCTTT
The DNA here is from genome assembly GCA_005393395.2 of Gossypium australe. Lineage (NCBI taxonomy): Eukaryota > Viridiplantae > Streptophyta > Magnoliopsida > Malvales > Malvaceae > Gossypium > Gossypium australe. The sequence goes on along the minus strand of CM016615.1, from coordinate 37,342,059 downwards.
CTTAACAAAACAATTTCGTCAGAGTCGGGAGATATCACACTATAACGAGTAGTAATATGGCATGTATAGCTAGACTCACATACGCTATGTTAGTCCGAGAATCGACTAAACCATAGCTCTGATACCACTAAATTAATACCCCTTACCCGTATTCAATGCCAAAATAGGGTACGAGGCATTACCAAAACACATACACTGGTTGCATTAAAGGACTAACTCTGCCAACGGTAGAGAATCCTCCCAACTACCTCTGAAGTCAATTACACAACCCCTTAACATGTCTTTCAAAATCTGAATTACTCTTTCTGACTGACCATCTGACTGAGGATGAAAAGTCGTACTGAAGTTTAACTTTGTTCCTAAAGCCTCATGCAAAGCTTTCCAAAACCGTGATGTAAACCTAAGATCCCTGTCCGATATGATAGACACTGGTACTCCATGCAACCTCACGATCTCAGATACATACAGCTTAGCCAACTTCTACAGCGAGCAATTCGTACGAACTGGTAGAAAATAAGCAGTCTTCGTCAATTGATCTACTACCACCCAAACGGAATCTTTCTTAGTAGGTGTTAAGGGTAACCCACTAACAAAGTCCATCGTTATCCGCTCCCATTTTCATAGAGGAATCTTTACCAGTTGCAATAAACCCGATGGTAATTGATGTTCCGCCTTCACTTGTTGACAAGTCAAGCACTTACTCACGAAATCGGTAACCTCTCACTTCAACCCTGGCCACCAATACTGCTCTCGTAGGTCTCGATACATCTTATTTCCTCCAGGGTGCATAGCATAAGGGCTACTATGCGCCTCCCGCATAATCATTTGTCTCAAATCCAAATCCAAGGGCATACAAACTCTTCCACGAAAACACAGCACTCCATCCTGGTTCATTCTAAAGTCCCCTATTGCACCACTTTCAACTTTTTGCATTAAAGGACCCAACTTTTCATCTGATAACTGCTTTTTCTTGATCTGTTCTAACTACAAAGGCTTCACCTGAAGTTTTGCTAGCAGACTACCATCCTCATACAAGCTGAGATGAGCAAACATTACTCTTAACTCCGAAACTACCTTACGACTCAACGTGTCTGCCACCATGTTAGCCTTTCCAGGATGATACTCGATTGAGAAGTCATAATCATTTAACAGCTCCACCCATCTCCGTTGTCTCAAGTTCAACTCCTTTTGGGTAAGGAGGCACTTAAGACTCTTATGGTCCGTATAAATGATAGACTTCTCACCGTAAAGATAATGCCTCCAAATTTTTTAAAGCAAAAACCACCGCAGCCAACTCCAAATCATGAGTAGGATAGTTGACTTTGTGCGGCCTCAACTGACGAGATGCATAAGCCACCACCTTTCCACCTTGCATCAACACACATCCTAAACCCGTGTGTGACGCATCACAGTAAATGGTAAACTCTTTTCCAGCCTCAGGTTGAATCAGTACTGGCGCTTCTGTCAAAATCTTCTTCAGTTTCTCAAAACTCTCTTGTTGTTTACCTGCCCACACAAACGGTACTCCCTTTCGCAACAGTTTAGTTAAGGGTGCAGCGATCAAAGAAAACCCCTCAACAAAGCGTCTATAATAACCAGCCAAACCCAAGAAACTCTGAATTTCAGCCACTGACTTCGGTGGTTTCCAATCCAACACAGCCTCTACCTTCCGAGGATCAACTCTTATTCCTTCGGCTGACACCACATGACCCAAGAAAGTCACTTCCTTCAGCCAAAATTCGCACTTACTGAATTTGGCATAAAGTTGATTATCTCGCAGTATTTGCAATACTATGCGCAAATGTGAGTCATGCTCTTCTTCATTCCTCGAATATACCAAAATATCATCTATGAACACCACTACGAACCGATCTAGATAGGGTTGGAAGATCCGGTTCATCATGTCCATAAATACAGCTGGTGCATTGGTCAACCCGAATGGCATCACTAAAAAATCATAATGTCCATAACGAGTTCAGAATGCTGTCTTATGAATATCTCCCTCCTTAACCTTGAGTTGATGATAACCCGATCTCAAATCAATCTTGGAGAAAATTGAAGCTCCTCTCAATTGATCAAACAGGTCATCTATTCTCGGCAATGAATACCTATTCTTGATTGTCAATTTATTCAACTGCCTATAATCAATGCACATACGCATCGACCAATCTTTCTTCTTGACGAACAAAACTGGTGCTCCCAACGGAGAAACACTCGTTCGGATAAAACCCCGATCCAATAATTCTTGAATTTGAGCTTTAAGCTCCGCTAACTATTTCGGCGCCATTCTATAAGGAGCAATGGACACTGGAGCCGTTCCGGGCATAAGCTCAATGCCAAATTCTACTTCCTGATCTGGAGGTAGTCTCGGAAGTTCTTCAGGAAAGACATCAGGAAAATCTTTCACCATTCTCACACCCTCCACTGATAACTCCTTGGCATCCAAAGTACTAATGAAGGCTAGGAACGCTCCATACCCTTTTCGCACCAACCTTTCTGCCTTTAAAGCAGATACCACATTTTCCAAAAAAGTTCCTTCGCTCGCCTATCATTACTTCCTCCTTATTATCCAAAGTCCTGATCGACATCCGCTTTGCAGCACAATCCAATTGCGCCCGGTGCTTTACCAACCAATCCATGCCCAAAATAAGATCGAATTCGCCAAAAGGAAGTTCCATCAAATCCGCTAGAAATATTTCTCTTTGAATTTCTAAAGGCACGTCTATAAACAATTTATTCACGATTACAGACTGTCCTAAAGGACTAATTACCGTCATCTCTCTATCGGTAATCTCAGATCTAATATTCAAGCTTTTAGATATGGCACTAGCGACATACGAGTGGGTAGACCTGATATCTATCAAAGCAGTAACAGGTACATCAAAGATGAAGAACGTACCAGTTATCACATCAGGTGCATCGCTATCCTCCCGACGCCTGACCGCATAGACCAACCCCGATTGTCTTGCCTCCGCATTACCTCTAAAGCCATTACCTCAACCCGGTGCACCTTGACCACGTACAGCACCATTACCACCACGACCTGGTCCACGGCCTCTCGGTGGCTGTTGAGCGCCTCTCGCTGGCTGTGCATCAGGGTTACGAGCTTCCTGAGTCGGAGTAGTCCGTCGAGGAAAATTCCTATACTGGTGATCCTTGGAACCACATTTAAAACAACCACCAGTTCTCTTCCAGTATTCCTCGGGGTGTCGTTTCCAACAGTCAGCACAGTCTCGACTCTGATTGGTAGCCACAGGTGCTCTAACTTGAGCTGGCTCATCATTTTGAGGTCTCTTTTGGAACCTTTTAGAAGAACCCGAGTACTTAAAGTCCCTCTTGCCTCTGACCCTTTCCCAGTTCTGGCGTTCTGAGTTCTTAGCCTCTTCGGCTATCTTGGCTTTCTCCACAAGCGTGGCAAAAGTCCTTACTTGTTGCGGGGCTATCAGTACTCACAACTCATCATTCGATCCATCCTCAAAACGTACACAGCGCTCATGATCAGTTGGCACTATCGTGCGAGCATAACGGCTCAAACGAAGAAATTCTGCCTCGTAAACTGCCACCGTTTTATTTCCTTGAACCAGATTCAGGAATTCCTTCCTCCGGGCATCGACATAACTTGTCCCGACATACTTCCCTTGGAAAGCAGCTTTGAAGAAATCCCAAGTAACAAGTACAGCCTCAGTGCCTTCTCGAACAATAAGCCACCATTGATACGTCTCGTCCCTTAACAAGGACACCGCTCCTCTCAGTTTCTGCTCGACGGTGCACTCCAAATCATCCATGATTCGTTCCACTGCCTCAAGCCAATATTTCGCAACATTCGGAGCTACTCCGGAAACACCCCTGAAAACCTCGACACCACTTGGTTTAAGTCGTTCAGATATTGATCCACGAGTTGCTGGCCCAATTCTAGGCCCAGCAACCCTTTTTAGGACTTGCAACATTGCTTGGGTCAAAGCAATGTCCTCTCTCATATGGTCATGGGATCCATTTTCCGACACAGGTGATGCCGGTGCATCCATTTCCGGCACATGTCCCGATGCCTCAGACACAGCTCTAGCTCCTCGGCCTCTACCACGGCCACGTCTACCACGTCCACGTCCTCTAGCGCGCATAATGACTAATTCGGTTTAATCTTATTACAAGTTTTATGAATCAAAAAACTATTTCAGTGTTTATTAACGATATTTTATGAGATATAAGAGATAGAGTTATTTTCGCATACACATCCTATAGTCTCAATCTCTATAGTTTTAACACCTAAAACCAGAAGTTCTAGAGTGTTCCTATGATCATATCACAATAATAATCATTCAGTATACGAATACTTACTTGACTTGGTGCCGGATGCTCGTGGTGCCATACTACTTTTAAAACATAAATTTTATAAATTTGAAACAGATTTAAATGAAAATTGTTGTTGAACCCAAACCACAGCTGAGTTTTGAAACTGGCTCTGATACCATAAAATGTAACACCCTAAGCCCGGCCTATGCGTTAAGACCAGGCTTGGTATGCCACACAAATCGAACATACATCTAGTCATCTAATGAATTAAAGAAAACAGATCTTCAAAAACCATTTTGGAGATGGAGTTTATCAAAAATCAAGGTTAATTTGAAATATATGATTTTAGAACATAAGAGTTTATAATTTGATCTCAGAGAAATAATTGGTTAAATTTTTAAAGAAGTTTAAAAGAATTCAAAAGGAATTTGAAAACAAAATTCATAAAAGAGTTTTCAAAGAAATTTATACGAGTTAGTGATATTTAAGAAAAACCCCTTTTTATACGTAAATTTAAGAAAACATTTATAAAATTAAAATAGTCTCCTTTTAGTATCTAAAACATATTAAAATCCATCCACAAGTAAAAATCCATAAAAATAATACCAGAGGCCTTATTACATCACAACTGAAAAATTAATTAAGTAAAAATACTAAAGAGTAGTTCAAAGTTCATAAAAACCATCATTTGAAGTATGGCCCCCGCGAAGTCATCCCCGGCCCAAGCCTCCATCAATTATCATTACCTGAGAAGGGTAAGAAAAAGGGGTGAGTTACTTATAACTCAGAGTGTAACCCACTTACCAAGTCCACTAGGCCAAACCATTCAAGCATTTAATTGGGCTTGAGCTCATTTACGAATATAACAATATAGTAATTAAAAATGTATGTGAAATGCAATGCCCAACCAAGCTTAAATTTCCATCCGCTACACACCACCCGTACCAACCAGCACACCTGTGGGGATCAGGTCGACCCACCCCGCCAACACACCAATTGCAGGCATTAAGCCATTTAATTCGCAGGCAAAATGCCATTTAAATCAATGATTTGCAGGCCAGTGGCCATTAACACGTAGGCATTAGCCATTTAATACAATATTTCGCAGGCCAGTGGCCATTAATACGCAGGCATTAAGCCATTTGAACTAGGCACGAAGCATCAAAATATCCCAACCCATGCAATCATGTATTTAAAATGCATAACCATTCATTTATATGATAAATTCAACATAAGGCCCATAAATAATTAAAATTATTACAAAACTGGCCCATTTCACAATTTGGCCCATTTATCACAATTTGGCCCATATAGCAATCTATCAAAACGGCCCATTAAGCAATCTATCGAAACAGCCCGTTAAATCATGAGGCCCATATATCACTTTATATCGCATTAGCCCATTAAGGGCGATTACGTAACTTTCACGATTTTAATACCGATTTCATGCACTTACACTAAAGTATTAATAAACCAATTTTTTTCTGATTTTACCAACTTTGCGATTATTAGTCTAATGCTTAATAACAGTATAACATCTAACCCATGAGATAAGTGTGAAATTACACACCTGATTACGGTGAGAACTATACTTTCCCGCTCGTCGATACCTAAATACGTGTCACGCTTGATTAGAACACTAATACTTAATATAAATCTATACTAAAGATAAGCAATCTAGATCTTTACCCTCGGAATCTCGAACAACAACTATTTGTCGGTTCTCCCAGTTTAACAGTTCACAACCCGATGGGAAATCCCGAACAGCTAATGGCTCCAAACTACGAACAACTTCGAATAATCGATTCTCCTCGGATGAGGGTCCACAACCCGGTGGAAAATCCTGGATTGCCGAAACAGCCCTTCGCTTGAATCTAGAGGGAATAGCAAAATCGCCCCTCTTCTAAACACTATTCACCACCGTTTTCGACCCTATCTTGTTTGCCAGGATGAAAATCGAGCGATAACGTCCCTAAAATAAAATCGATTAATAACTCATCTTTGACGAAATAACAAGTAATATGGAAATCCTTGATATAAACTCTTACCTTAACACTTTGAACCAAATCCTAGCGATTCACGATGATTACGAATACTCCGAGTTTCGGCCTTCACTTTATCACTATAAAGACAAAAAAATTGTCTAAGAGAAAGCGATAGAGGATGCTATTTTCGGTCAAAAGACCCTCCCAGACTAATATATATATTCGGCTAAAGAAAAGAAGAGAATAAAGATTTGAAAAGGGTTCTTACCGATTATTCAAAATGAGTGCAAAGAAAACGATTGATAAGAAAATATATGTGACGAGGGAGGTTCGGCCAAGAAGAAAAATTTGATGAAGATGATGCTAGCAATATTCGGCCATGGAGGAAAAGAGAAGGGAGAAAATGTTGAATGGATTTTGTAGGAAGAAAAAGATGAAATAGAGGTATAGGACAATTAGAGGTTTCGGTTTTGGTTCATTTCAAGAATGAAAGATGATCAAAATGAAAGGTTTGAGGCTAGAGAGCATTCGGCTATGGAGAAAGAAAAGAAAAAAGAAATTGGCCTTCAAGTCTTGGTGTTTTCGGCACTAGGGAAAAATGACTTGAGAGAATAGGCAAATTTAGACCAAAATGGTCAAAATGGAATGACCAAAAGAAGAAAAACAAAGATGTTCACCAAGGCCTAAAGTGCATTCGGCTATGAGAGGAAAAGATGAAAAGAAAAGTGTTTTGTGAGAAACAAAAATGACCAAAATGAGAGTGACTACTAGCTACACAACCTTACAAATGCCATCAACAAAAATTTGGCCAGCCCCTAGCTCCTAAAACCGTCCAAGTTCATGGACAAAGTTTGGCCATTCCAAACTTTCCAAAACATATTCCTTAAAATGTGCCTTGTGTCCCCTACATACCTTATCCCATTGATTTCTTTCCCTATGTTCAATTCTTGCCTTAAACCATTAGCCAACTTGCCATAAAAATAAAGTCCAAGCTAACAAAAATACTAGCTTGACCGACACTATAAAGATGGGAAGCAAAAATAAAAATTCCACATGCATAACAAGGGATTCGATCCTCTTCCCTCAAGCAATACTTATGGCACCAACTCCACTTTACTACTAGCTCATCTTATGCTAGCTTTTGTCACTTAATTTCCTTAAACATCAAGGACACTTGTTCTACTTCAATAAAGTACTCCTTACTAAAATTTATTCTAATTCTGAATAAATCTCAAGCCTTCTCAAGGCTATATAATAAACACACAAATTAAATCATTCACTAGCTAAGCACCAAAGTTATGCAACATAACGATACTCAATTTTTAGGATGTTACAAGAATTTTTCCATAAATAAGTTCCTTTACATTCAGCACAAATGCATCTGTCACAAATATTTTTGAAAAGAATAAGTCTTTCAAGCATGAGTCTGCATTATGTGCATGTTTCTATCTCTGTAGTCATTTAAAGGGGTCCATCAAGACTAAAAAAAAGAATTTCTGAAAGGAAAAAACCATGGCACTCTAAAGACCATATAGTGTAAGACCGTGGCTGGGGCATGGCATCATATGGAATATGTTAAGGACAATTGGGTGAGTACTAGCTACGAGGGGAAAACCTTACGATGGTGAGTATAGGTGGATCCCTATCGTCAAAAGCACCAATTGTCGTATAAGTAAGTCTTTATGGCTATTCCTGTTAAAGGAAGCCTTTACGGCAATCTATGTTATAAGAAAGCATTTACGGTTGTCTCTATTAAATGGAAGCATTTGTGGTTTTTTCTATTAAAGGAAACCTTTGTGGCTATCTTTGTAAAAAGGATGCCTTTGTGGCTATTTCTGTTAAAGGAAACCTTTGTGGCTAACTCTGTTAGAAAGGATGCCTTTGTGGATATCTCAATTAAATGGACACCTACATGGAGAGACTCTAAAAGAAAGGCCTCTATGGCTATCTTTGGAAAGGAATGCCTTTTTGGCGAAATCTGAAGAACAAATCTCATGATGACCATTTGAAGACAACGCCTTTAAGGGACATCAAATGAATGGCGAACCCCGTATAGTTACAAGGATGAATAAGAAAGGCTAGTGTATGCCAGAGTATGTGGAAGATATGAGCAAATTTTGAGAGAAGTATTGGGCGCAGTCTACCCCACCCGAATGTAATGATAAGACTAGTAAGTATAGAATTAGATTTTAAATATGATGATAAAGTAAGTGAAATGGTTAAGGGTTATATAAAGATAAGATATAAGAAATGATATAGAAGGTAAAGGGATGTTAAGTATAGTACACTCAAGAGGAGGAAAATGATTCGAAAGAAAGAAAGATGGTAGTCAGTATTGTACCCTCCAAAGAAGGAAAAAAAGTCAAGAAATACCCTAAGGATGTGCAAAATAACATATGCAACATAGAGTAAATGAAAAAGGTATTCTAAGGTTTAGCTCACTAAGTTCTTACAGGCTTACTAAAGTTATTTCCATTTCAGTTCTATAAAGGAATGTGTGCCGAGAGATGATGCTAGGATTACGCCAAGGAAGCGATGCATTGGGCTGTTATGCATACAAAGGAAATCTAGTGGCGTGTCAAAGTCTGTGTATAAGTCTTTTGAGTGAAAATTCAATATGTTTATAGCTAAAGTACTATCCCTAAATAAATAAGTAGTACTCGAAGATGTATATAGTAAACTAAGAGAGAAAGTAGGAAAGCTTGATTTTTTATTAAGTCAAGATGATAACCACATAGTGTATTTTTACAAAAAACTCTGTAGTAGTCATAGGTAGTAGTTTTTACATAGGTGAAATGTAAATGTATGCTAATAAAAAATTTTGTTACATTCATAAAGACATTTGTGAAAATGAATAAAAGAAGGAAATAACTTTTCCAGGTACATATGTAAGAAGGACATAACAATCGAGATTCAGATTCGATAGATTGGGTTAGGTCGAGGGCCTTACAAATAACCTTTCTTAAATTTTTCCATATGATTCCATAACATACTAGTTACGGTCTTACACGATATGATCTTCTTCTCATATGATGCCATAACCCACCAGTCACAGTCTTACACGATATGGTCCTTCAACGTCATGGCCATGGACTTGTCCTTTCAAAGATTTGTGTTTTTATTCCCAACAGACCCATTTGATGACTCTTGAGACAAACACAAACTCTTCATACTTAGACCTATGAACTTATCATACCTTGACTTACTCATAACAGAAACATCCAAACCATTCAGACACATTAACACATTTCCATTATCTTGATACAAGCATCCTTTAACCTTAAGATTCATGTTTCATACTTTTACCACGAAACTTCATGTTATCCATACATGCAAGTTCATAAATCTTATGTTCCTCATCAGAGTCATCACATCATATTTTACTAGTTCTAGTTCACAATTTGGTTACTAAGCATAAAGGTTTCTAAAAGGCATATTATGCATGCATTAGTCAGTTTAAGGACTCACCTAATAACCTCAGAGGCAGTTTAAACTTTAGATCTAGCCTTTCTATGTAGAATCAATAGTTTGGGCTCAAGATCTATCATTCAGCCAAATGTTACAGCCTTCTCTGCCCTGGTAAATAGAGATACTTTTTTAGAACCCATTTAGGTAACCTTCATCATTACTTTAAAACTCAAACGTATCACTAAGCCCTATTTATCCAAGCATACTTACATATTTGTGTTCCCTTGTCAAGTAGAGTCATGAAACATACCTTGATGGGAGGAAAAATCACTAACAAAAATCAGGGTTTCAGACTCACCTTAGAGAGATGTTTCCATATCCTTTTAGCCCTAGTTCTTAATAAGGAAATAACTCTCCCTTAACTTAACCCGAGTGTCCTTTTAACTTAACTCAAGTCTTCATGGGAAATTGGTAAACATCACATCAATATTGAATTGTCTTATCCAAAATCTACCGCTTCTAAGAAACTTATCTGATTACTCCACTTAGCCTTTAACCCTTCTAGTTCGCATTTGATTAATTCCTAACCGACACCTCACACATTAGCTAGCATGAGACTACATTAGTCACTGGATGTACTATATCACTAGCGTGGACTCATACCTTATAACCATTCATTCCGTAAGTACCACTTTTATTTAAATTATCATTGTAATTTGACAGGGAACTATTGTCTATTTATTTTCATGTCAGAGTCTGCACGTTCTATATGCTGAAAAGGGCTTTTGGGAGAACACTACTTCACCATTAGTACTTCTTTATCTTGTGTGCCATACTCATATAATTTATACCAGTACTCCTTGATTCGTCATACTTACCTTTCTTAAGAGTTAGTCATAAGCTTTGTTCTTTCAAAATATCCTATTCACTATACATACTATAGTTCACCATGGGTTCTTTTCGTTCAGAATTCGCTAGACAGGGGCATCACTGGTGCACTCAGAAAGTCCTTACACTTAATCGATTCCTAACGTTAAGCACTTGAAACTTACCCTTACGCCTTACTTCTATAAACAAAACTTAAATCGTCAAGACTTCGTCGGGCGGGATGTTACAACTCTCCCCCACTTAGGAAATTTGGTCTTCAAAATTTTTTTTAAGGATTTAATGACTTGAGTAAAATGGTTGTACAAGAAAACCCTTCACCAAAACAACACAACTTCCTGATTAAGTTTTCAAGATTTCCTTCTTACTATCATATCCCTCAATATCACCATGGAAATTTCATTTATCTACTTTTTAGAGCATTCTTGGAGGTCAAACACTTCACTACGAATCTTATGCGATTTCCTTAGACAAGTGTTAATCTCATGTTGGAGAATTGAAAAAATAACCTAAACTTAACTTATCATACACGATTTTCTTTATTTATTGCTGTCGTTTCAACATTTATCTTTTGTGACAACTGTTAAGATCCCATGCAGGGTTGGTCCCCTCTATAAATTAGGAATTTACTCATTTTAGGCACATAGCCTCGGATTGGTTCCATGGCCAAGCCATGATCTTTTACATACTTTCCCATTGCATTCCATCCATTCCTCCATTCTTCATCCTATACCTTGAAGCTCGAACACCGCAATGTCCCCCCGCAAGGCTAGAGCTTCGCACATCACGGTTTTCACTCTCCAAGACTGTATGATGGTATCAAACAAGGTCACCCCTTTTTCCATTCCTAACTTCATCTAGCCTGATGTTAATCCCCTTTTTACACTACCACTATACACATGCATCTCATCCATTTCTTAGATAAAATATCATGAGCTATGGCTACTAAACTAAAAACACGGATACTCATAGACTTATGTAGACTTCCAGTATAATTAGCATTTCAAAGTTCAAGTGCAAAAAATCACTTGATACACCTTTGTCTCACCATCTTAGCTTTTCCAAACGCTAGAGTTTTCATTCTCCTGGTAGTAGCTTACTCGATTCTCCACTTTTCAAACTTAAACCTCATGATAATTACTCAATGCAAAGCTTTATTTAAATATTATTTCCTCGAAGCGACCAAGGAAGAAGCTGAAGAAGTAAATAGATTGGAGAAGAAGTCTCCCCTGGGAAGTCACTCTTCAACTATATATATAGCCTTTCCCGTACAACCTTCAACCATGTAAAATCCACTCGTTTTCAATCATTTTGTCCCCCACCAAGGGATCGACTTTTTTTAATCCAACCGAACTACAATTAGATTTCAACCTTGTATTCAGTTACTATATTTTCCTGATTTTTCAATAATGACCGCAAACTTACGGTCTCTTCCAATTTAACCTTTAAAGGTTCCTAATTTTGGAGTTTCAAGGGAAATTGGGTGTGACACTTAAGTGCCATAGGTACCCCTCATTAAGGTGAGAAGTTTTAATCTTTTTATTCACCGTTTTAGTTTGAAGAATCAAGTAGTTATTTGGTTTGATTAAATAGAAATTATTTTCCATCCACCCATTACAGATTAAGGAACAATTTCTATGAATAGAAATCCCTTTATTAAATGTCATGGAATAACCGTCATTAAATAAACATGATAAAGAAATTAAGTTCCTCATAAACTGAGGCACACAAAATACGTCTTTTAAAACAACCTTTCTAAAATTATCAAAATGTAAAATAACTTCCATAACACCCCTCACCCATATCCGTCGCCGGAATAGGGTACGAGGCATTACCAAACTTAATCACCTATAACCGATCATTTCTGAGTCACAAATTTCCATCTAAAATTAAAACTTTTCATATTCAATCATAGAGTCCCTAATATGGACCTACGAGGCCCAAAACATACTTTGGAAGCAGTTCGGGACTAAACCAAGAACTTTGGAAAATTTCACAACACTTAGAAAATTTTTCTTCAAAACAGGGTCACACTCAATATGCATCCTCAACAACTCTTATACATGCATAATTATATCTAATTATCATACCATACCATTGAGCCAAACTTAGCCATTCGACATCAAGACTACTAGCACATTCAACCATTAGGTATTTAGGCCATAACCCACAGCTCATCGTGTATCATGCAAACACAGCTCACATCATAAGACATTGGCATATACATAATATATAGGCTTACAATCAATTAGCCAATATAAGCCAATTAGCATGGCTACATACTACAATAACCTTTAACCATTACAAGCCAATACATTTGACCAAAACATAATAAAACATACACAAAATGAATAAGTCCCTATACATGCCATAGACTTAAAAATACTTGAAGATCATTGATACAATACCAATCAATAACTTGTTAGTGTGATATAATCTCCAACGACCTCCAGCTCGAGCTAGCATCTATGACACTATAGGAAAAAGAAAAGGAAAGGGGCTAAGCATTATAGCTTAGTAAGTAGGTATGTAAATAATAAGTGATTTATTAATAGGCTTTTATAAATCTTCACAATATGTTCTCAAGATAATACAATCATAATTGCACATAGTTCCACTATTTATTCATGTTCATCTCAAGCAATCTACTCGAGTCATAGTCACTAAATTATTTATATCTTGAGATACGAAGTTCAAAAATAAGATCTGCTAATTTTCCATGAAACTAGACTCACATATCTTCTTACCATAAATTTTTTAGAATTTTTGGTTTAGCCAATAAGTACAATTTATTCTTTAAAGTCTCCCCTATTCTGTTGTCTGACAGTTTCGACCCTTCTTCACTAAAAATTAATTATCTCTTCATATGGGATTCAGATGATGTTCTTGTTTGTTTCTATTGAAGGTAGACTCATTAATAAATTTAATAATATAAATTATAAACCATAATTATTTTTATAAAATTTTTAGTGATTTTCCAAATTTGGAACAGGAGATTCTGAAATCATTCTGACCCTGTCTCATAAAAATTCAAATATCTCAGAATATGAAAATCTTTCACTTATAGCGTTTCTTTTATACAAAAATAGACTCAATAAGATTTAATTTCATATCTTATTCAACTTCTAATTCAATTTCCACCATTTTTGGTGATTTTTCAAATTCACACAACTAGTGCTGTCCAAAACTGTTTCGTTGCTAAATTTACTCTTTCAGAATTTCACTTACTCCATTTCATCTTACCGAAGGTTCGATCAAATATCAAGCATATTGTTCATAAATTTTCACACTTATACCTACACTTATTCATCACATAGTCATATTCAATTACACTTAGTTGTTACATGGTCACATGTATTTTCACTTAGACAATTTCCCGTTGAACTTATTGGAATAATAACATTTACACGGTGGCCTCCACATAGTACTACCCTTGTAGCTGAAGCTATCTGGTGCACATAGTAGCCTGCAGTTAGTACTACACATGTGACCAAAACCATCACTTACAGATAGTGGTCTGCACTTAGTACCTCACATGTGATCGAAGCTATCGGGTACCCATTGTAGCCTGCACTTAATACTACACATGTGACATATCCATCTGTTACACATAGTAGCTTGCACTTAGTACTACACGTGACCTAAAACCATCTTGTAGCTCTCTTGTACACATAGTGGCCTACACTTAGTACCACACATGTGACCTAGCTACCTCATTCGTATCTTTTCTATTCCGAAGGATCAACCGAGAATTCTCCCTTTTCAATATTTTACCAATTCATTCATAATCAATCACAATTCATAATTTACATCAAATAATTACTCCATATTAAACCATATCTCATATAATATAACAAAATAGTAAAACATAAATAAAAAACGATGTATTATTTACATACAAACTTACCTCGGTAGCACAACCGGTGAAAAGGACTTATTCGTCATATTATTTGTTTTTCCCCCGTTCTAAGTCCGAATCTCATTTTCCTTGATCTATAACAACACATTTATCTCATTTATTCATCCTGCTACTCAAATTAGCTTAAATTCTCATTTTGGAAAAATTTACATTTTTGCCCCTAAGCATTGTCATATTTATACTTTTGGCCCTAGGCTCGTAAAATGAATTTTATTCAATTTCCTTGTACTTTTGCCCTTAGACTTTAACCATATCTCAACCTAGTGGTAGAAATATATAGATGTTGTTACGAGGATTTGAAAAACGTAAAAATCATTAACAACGGGGCTAGAACGGACTTAAAATCAAGCATGGAAGTTTGAAACACCCTAGCCATGGTTTCTTCATGCAACATTCGGCCATAGCTGTAACATCCTAAATTTTTGGGCCTATGCATTTAATGGGTGAATATGTGTAATGAGTTAATTTGAGCATTAGGGGTCCAAATTGGGCTCAAGATTGAGCTGAAGCCTTAGTTAAATTTTTGTTTGGGCAATATAAGGTTTAAAAGGTGGTATCTGAGTTTAAAATATCAAAATGGGCTTGTGGCCCAGTGGTCAGTGGTGCCACTTAGGTAGCAAGGAGGTGACGCCACACAAGGGAGTAAGGGGCCCAAATTTAAGTTTCATGGAGCCCAATTCTTCTAATTTAAGTTAGCTAATTTTCAGCATTAGGGTTAGGTGGAGTGGACGGCAACAAGGCTCAAAAATAGGATGATTTATGTGAATGGGATAATGTAGATATTATAGTTGATAATATGGAAGATAAAGGAGAAAAGATAGGAATTATCTGCAAGGCTAAGTGGTGGCCGAATTTCAAACTCTGAGGGGGAGGAGAAATCGGTTTCTGATATGGCTAAGGGGTGTCGAAATTTCCCTTGCTAATTAACTGGTTTTAGTTGTCAAAAGAGGGCAATTCCGGATTTTGGTTAGTAGGAGTGCCGAAACTTTAAATAGTCAGGTGAGGGTTCTCTTCTTTATTTTTCGGCATTTAGGGTTTCCATCTTTTCTTTCTCTTCTTCTATGAGTAAAAGCCGAAATCTTCTAGGAGTTGCCGAATTCTCTGTAGTGGTAAGTGTCGACTTGTGCTATTACTTTTGAAATCTTTTTTCGGTTTTCGAGACCATAGCCGAATGGCTAGTTGGTTGTTAGGCCATCTTTAGTTTGACGTTCTCACTGATCTCGTGTTTTCTTTTTGGGTCGCATTCCGGGATTTGAAGGAGATCTAATCGGCTAGGTTCCTAAGCTAGAAATCGTTAACGTTCGAACCATATTATTATTTTTGGGATTTCAAGGTAAGGATTTCAATTCTCCTTAAGATGATCAACTATTTTCTTTTCGTTAGCTATGCCTTAACCTAATGTTTCGTTACCGGCTTCTGAACAACACCTTAGGTAGATAGCGGTGGTGTTGGCTACGAATAGCGTCGACTTAGAGGGTCTCGTTCTAACGGTAATCAGGTGTGTAGATCTCTAACACACTATTAAATCTGTATGTGTATATATGTGTGGTGGGCTAAGAGCCGGAAAATAGGCTGTGTGAATAGTCGTATTACCCAGAAAGTGAGGCAAAGGATGTTAGGTACGTAATCATAGAAATCTCTATATGTGTATCGATGTATGCGATAAACTGAAATCTCTTAGGTAATGCATTGTTTGATTTTGCATGTATGTATGCATGGGATGGGATTGATATGATGAAGGGGAAGAAGGTCGCATAGCGATCGGTGGCTTTGCCACATAGGTCACATAGTGATCGGTCTTTATGACAGGCAGCTCAACTGTCAAAACGCTACGATGTGTTATTAAGGTCGCATGGCGATCGGTGGCTTTGCCACATAGGTCACACAGTGATCGGTCTTTAAGATAGGCAGCACTGCTGTCGATATGGTGTGTAGCGGTTGGTGGGTTGATTGTAGAAATCCCCAAGGTGTGATGGTTGGTACGGGTTGGTGTGTAGAGGATGGATTTCTAGGATGGGTTGGGCTATTCATCATTCATTATTTTCATGTATTTACGATTGATGCCTTTATGTATGGGCCAGGGCTCATAATGTGTTTGTGGGCCAAGCCTTTGATGTGTCTTCGGGATTTACACACTAAGTCGTGGTGACTCACCCTATTATTTTTCCTTAACTTTGCATATGAGCAGTAGATCGTGGACATGGGAGCCGAGACGGACTCGAGGGGCCATCAAATTTTAATTCTATAGATTATTTTCGATTTTTCTTTAAGTTTCTCTTTTTATTTATTTTGGGAATATTTATGTAACAAGGCCCCATAGTTTATATTCAATTAAGTAGTTTTTAATATTTGCAACATATGAAATAATGTCAAAGGTATAGTTATTCAAAATAATAATAATACAAGGTTTTATTTTCAAATGTCACCTAATTATTCAAATATCGTCTAATTAACTTACGGCTTCCAAAACCAACAAAGCAAAAGTTTTCAATGTACAACCCGTAGCATACCAGATCTGGTCGAAACTTATGGGCCGAGTTTGGGGTGTTACATTTTGGTATCAGAGCGCAATTCAAAACTCGGGCTGTGAAATGGGTCCAATAGTGTTTTGAAAATTGATGTGAATTTGAGAAAAGTTCTGGTTAAGATATAGCCTTCGAGTCTACCGGCACCCGATCCACGCAAGTAAGTATTCTAACTCTTGATGTGATATACTTGTTGGGTTGATGGGCTTTTGTGGACGTAGACTAGTATGATAGTATTAATGGACTTTAGGCCTAGTTAAACAACTCTTCAATTCCATAAGATTTGATCCAACTAAACAAACCCGTGAACGAGTCGCTGGGTTAGAGTGTGGCAACAGGCATACGCATGTCTAGTATTGGATTCAGGGAGAGCTTGGTACTTAAGCAGTCCTAGTGACTCACCTCCTCTTCGCTGGAATCCTACCTGGTGCGTAGTGACTGTTCACCTTATCCACGAGGATTTGTTGACGGGCCAAAATCTATAATTTAAACCCGAAAGGGACCAGCCACCCTATTTCACAATAAAAAAACCCAGGTTTTGTAAAATTTCCAAAAATACACTTGATTTGTGAAAATTTCCAGAATACCCCAGAATTGTAAAATTTCCAAAATCTGTGAAATTATCGAAACACTCTGGTTGGCAAAATTTCCAAAATACCCGTGGTTTGTGAAAATTTTCAAAACAACCATGATTTTATAAAATACCCATGTTTTGCAAATCTACCCGAAAACCCCTAGATTTACAATAGTAACCCGGTTTGCAAAAATTAAATTTTCCAAAGTACCCCTGCTTCAAAAAAAAGAACAACAAACAACATCAAAATATCTCTTTTTCGTTTTAAAAAAAAAAACTTGTTTTCCAAAATACCCTTTCTTTAAAAAAAATGTGTACCCAAATTACCTCTAATTCGAAGAAAATCACCAAGATACTCTATTTTGGAAAATACCCTGTAGGGCAAAACTACGGAAAAACCCCTAGGTAGTGAAATAACGAAGATACCCTTATGTGTTGAATGTGAGTTCATGGATGTTATATGTTTGTTGATGTGTGATGGGTTAATGTATGTGGTTTCCAGAATTAGGAGATAAATCTGAGACTGAAATTGTAGATAGGTATGAATTCGAAAGAACTACTCTCAAACTACTATTCATAAGACTGTTCGTGGTTAATCGGTGAAAGAAATTAATAATTCATAAAATTTCTAATTCAGATACTATGAGAATCAACGATGAGCGCTAGAAGAGGAAGAAGAGGCCGCGGCCGAGGCCGTGGAAGTGTTAGGACTGATGTGCTTACTCAGCTAGTTAGGGAGGTACTGAAGGAGGTTAAAGAAATCGGTGAAACACTTCGGGTTAGGTGCGTGGACTGTAGGAAAAAAAGAGATCGTAGTTTTCTAGGGTTGCAGTCTCGTTCTGTGAAGCATGTTAAGGTACGTCCAAACATTCAGGTTTGTGAATATTGCAGAAGGCGTCATCCAGGTGAATGTTGGAGGAAGTCAGGAACGTGTTTAAGATGCGGGTCTGAGGAGCATAAGGCTCGGGATTGTTCAATCACCATTAAGTCGGGTATGTTTCGTGTGGATGCTATGTTTTTGGGTATAGAAATTGTATGCGTGCAATGGTTATATATATAATTAAATTAGAGTTCGCAGCGAAAGCATAGTGGTGAGACTTGGGTAATACGATTAGTAGTTAGTTGGAAATTTCGAGGACGAAATTTCTCTAAGGGGGGTAGAACTGTAACATCCTGAATTTTTGGGCCTATGCATTTAATGGGTGAATATGTGTAATGAGTTAATTTGAGTATTAGGGGTCCAAATTGGGCTCAGGATTGGGCTGAAGCATTAGTTAAATTTTTGTTTGGGCACTATAGGGTTTAAAAGGTGGTATCTGAGTTTAAAATATCAAAATGGGCTTGTGGCCCAGTGGTCAGTGGCGCCACTTAGAGAGCAAGGAGGTGACGCCACACAAGGGAGTAAGGGGCCCAAATTTAAGTTTCATGGAGCCCAATTCTTCTAATTTAAGTTAGCTAATTTTCAGCATTAAGGTTAGGTGGAGTGGACGGCAACAAGGCTCAAAAATAGGAGGATTTATGTGAATGGGATAATGTAGATATTATAATTGATAATATGGAAGATAAAGGAGAAAAGATAGGAATTATCTGCAAGGCTAAGTGGTGGCCGAATTTCAAACTCTGAGGGGGAGGAGAAATCAGTTTCTGATATGGCTAAGGGGTGCCGAAATTTCCTTTGCTAATTAACTGGTTTTAGTTGTCAAAAGAGGGAAATTCCGGCTTTTGGTTAGTAGGAGTGCCGAAACTTTAAATAGTCAGGTGAGGGTTCCCTTCTTTATTTTTCGGCATTTAGGTTTCCATCTTTTCTTTCTTTTCTTCTCTGAGTAAAAGCCGAAATTCCTAACCCTATTCCCTCATCTTCACTATGATTCAAAAGCCGAAACTCCATTGTTCTTTTCTCTTCTTTCTTCTAAAAGCCAAAACCTCATAATCCTTTTTCTACATTATTTTCTTTTGATCTTTACTAAAGCCGAACCTACCTCTGGTCTGCCGAAATTCTCTTTTCTTCTTCCTGCCGATTTCTTCATTAAAAGTCGAATCTACACAGACTCATTCTTATCATCTTCTGATCTTCTCAAAAAGCCGGAATCTCAAAGGGGTAGTCGAATACTTTGTGTTAAGGTGAATGCCGATTTTCCTATCTCTTCACTTTCTCTTTCTGTTTTTGGAAGACAAAGTCGAAAAGCTAATGGTTTAATGGTTTTATGTATTTTCTTGTTGGGCGACATCGGGAATTGAAGTAGATCTCTTAGATCTAAAAGCTGGAAACACTAGTCCCTGAATCTCATATCACTTTTCGGGATTTCAAGGTAAGGATTTCAATTCCCCTTAAGATGATCACCCGTTTTCTTTTCGTTAGTTGTGCCTTAACCTAATGTTTCATTATCGGCTTCTGAACAACACCTTAGGCAGATAGCGGTGGTGTTGGCTACGGATAGCGTCGACTTAGAGGGTCTCGTTTTAACGGTAATCAGGTGTGTAGATCTCTAACACACTATTAAATCTGTATGCGTATATATGTGTGGTGGGCTAAGAGCCGGAAAATAGGCTGTGTGAACAGTCGTATTACCCAGAAAGTGCAGGCAATGGATGTTAGGTACGTAATCATAGAAATCTCTCTATGTGTATCGATGTATGCGATAAACTGAAATCTCTTAGGTAATGCATTGTTTGATTTTGCATGTATGTATGCATGGGATGGGATTGATATGATGAAGGGGAAGAAGGTTGCATAGCGATCGGTGGCTTTGCCACATAGGTCACATAGTGATCGGTCTTTATGACAGGCAGCTCAGCTGTTGAAACGCTACGATGTGTTATTAAGGTCGTATGGCGATCGGTGGCTTTGCCACATAGGTCACACAGTGATCGGTCTTTAAGACAGGCAGCACAGCTGTCGATATGGTGTGTAGCGCTTGGCGGGTTGATTGTAGAAATCCCCAAGGTGTGATGGTTGGTACGGGTTGGTGTGTAGAGGATGGATTTCTAGGATGGGTTGGGCTATTCATCATTCATTATTTTCATGTATTTATGATTGATGCCTTTATGTATGGGCCAGGGCTCATAATATGTTTGTGGGCCAAGCCTTTGATGTGTCTTCGGGATTTACACAGTAAGTCTTGGTGACTCACCCTATTATTTTTCCTTAACTTTGCAGATGAGCAGTAGATCGTGGACATGGGAGCCGAGACGGACTCGAGGGGCCATCAAATTTTAATTCTATATATTATTTTCGGTTTTTCTTTAAGTTTATCTTTTTATTTATTTTGGGAATATTTATGAAATAAGGCCCCATAGATTATATTCAATTAAGTAGTTTTTAATATTTGCAACATATGAAATAATGTCAAAGGTATAGTTATTCAAAATAATAATAATACAAGGTTTTATTTTCAAATGTCACCTAATTATTCAAATATCGTCTAATTAACTTACGGTTTCCAAAACCAACAAAGCAAAAGTTTTCAATGTACAACCCGTAGCATACCAAATCTGGTCGAAACTTATGGGCCGGGTTTGGGGTGTTACATTTTGGTATCAGAGCGCAGTTCAAAACTCGGGCTGTGAAATGGGTCCAATAGTGTTTTGAAAATTGATATGAATTTGAGAAAAGTTCTGGTTGAGATATGGCCTTCGAGTCTACCCGCACCCGATCCACGCAGGTAAGTATTCTAACTCTTGATGTGATATACTTGTTAGGTTGATGGGCTTTTGTGGACGTAGACTAGTATGATAGTATTAATGGACCTTAGGCCTAGTTAAACAACTCTTCAATTCCATAAGACTTAATCCAACTAAACAAATCCGTGAACGAGTCGTTGGGTTAGGGTGTGGCAACAGGCATACGCATGTCTAGGATTGGATTCAGGGAGAGCTTGGCACTTAAGCAGTCCTAGTGACTCACCTCCTCTTCGCTGGAATCCTACTTGGAGCGTAGTGACTGTTCACCTTATCCACGAGGATTTGTTGACGGGCCAAAATCTATAATTAAAACCCGAAAGGGACCAGCCACCCTATTTCACAATCCAAAAAAAAAACCCCAAGTTTTGTAAAATTTCCAAAAATACACTTGATTTGTGAAAATTTCCAAAATACCCCCTTACTCCCTTGTGTGGCATCACCTCCTTGCTCCCTAAGTGGCGCCACTGACCACTGGGCCACAAGCCCATTTGTATCTTAAACCATGCACAACTAATTTTAAATCTATATCCAAATTCTAAAGTCTGTTTAAAAAGAAAACCAAAATTTCCTTAAAGCCAAAGTTTGATCCCGGGACTTCATAGAAGCCCTCTAACATTCCAAAATCACTTATCCAATAGGTCCAACTTGTACTAAACCCGATCTCTTGTTCTCAAAAAATTTTAAACGCTACTACGCTCAAGGCCCATTGGGCTCAATCCTACTAGGCCAAAAATTTAGCCTGTATGATGTTTTCTTTATGTGTGTATGCATGGGGTGGGATTATGATATTGAAGGGGAAGTGCATGATAGGTCACTTGGTGATCGGTGGTTAAACCACAAATTCAAATGTTAGGTCACATAGTGATCGGTGGCTCTGCCACGTTTAACGATTCCTGATTAATAGGAATAGGCAGTACGACTATCGTTATGGTGTGTAGCGGATGGAGGGTTGATTGTAGAAATCCCCAAGGTGTGATGGTTGGTACAGGTTGGTGTCTAGAGGATGGAATTCTAGGATGGGTTGGGCTATTCATTCTCTATCATCTATTATGTAATTATGTTTGTTGCCATTGTGTATGGGCTAAGGCCCATAAGGGTTTGGGGTGTTACAATAGCTTGAAGATGGACAAAAGTTTGCTTTAATTTTGGCTTTTTTAATTCTTTTAATTACTAAATGACCAAAATGCCCCTAACTTAAAAATATTTTATTTCACCTATTTCATGTCCATTTTTGTTCAAAAAATTAACCAATGGTCTAATTACCATTTAAGGACCTCCAATTTAAAATTTCATAACAATTGGACACCTCTAACATGTAGAACTCAACTTTTGCACTTTTTACAATTTAGTCCTTTTGACTAAATTGTGTGGCCAAACGTCGAAATTTTCGAACGAAATTTTCACTAAATCATTCCATGAAATTGTAGACCATAAAAATATAATAAAAATAATTTTTTTCTCATCGAATTTGTGGTCCCGAAACCACTGTTCCGACTAGGCCCAAGTTCAAGTTGTTACAATTCTCCCCCGTTTAGGGATTTTCGTCCCCGAAAATCTTACCAGAATGAGGTTTAGCATCTTTTCTCAAAGTTTCCAACACGTTACAGAATAAACATCTTTGAGGGCGATCCTTTCAGAAACACACTGTCATTGATCTGGAATCCAATATATTTAGGTTTTGCTTCTATATAGCTTTTTATGTCGATCTGAAACTGTTTTCAACTTTTACAAATTGCTTCTACCTTTTTATCAAAATCACAATTCAATTCAACCTCGTGCTTAGAATTTCCTGTAGCTTTTTCCATAGCGGATGATATAACCCTCGGATTTCCAAATAGTTTTACGGATTTTTATAATCCATCAATCATAATTCAAGTAGCATCTCTCTTTTTACGGGGATAAGAGACATCCCGATACAAAATCCATGGTATCTTTTTCCCAACATTACACCAGTATCCTCGTGGACCATAGTAGTCCTGATTGTATTTGATATTCGTCCTTAGTCTGATGACAAAAAATGACATTTCAACACAGAAATCGAAAATTCAAATATCTCAGAATATGAAATTCTTTCGCTTACACCATTTCTTTTATACGAAAATAAACTCAATAAGATTTAATTTCATATCTTATTAAACCTCTAATTCGATTTCCACCATTTTTGGTGGTTTTTCAAAGTCACACAACTACTGCTGTCCAAAACTATTTTGTTGCTAAATTTACTCTTTCATAATCTCACATGCTCCATTTCATCTTACCGAAGGTTCGATCAAATATCGAGCACATTATTCATAAATTTTCACACTTATACCTGCACTTATTCATCACATAGTCATATTCAATTACACTTAGTAGTTACATGATCACATGTATTTTCACTTAGTCAATTTCCTGTTGAACTCATCGGAATAATAACAGATACACGGTGGCCAGCACATAGTACCACCCTTGTAGTCGAAGCTATCTAGTGCACATAGTAACCTGCACTTAGTACCACACATGTGATCGAAGCTATCAGGTACCCATAGTAGTCTGCACTTAGTAATACACATGCAACCTATCCGTCTGGTACACGTAGTAGCCTGCACTTAGTACTACACACGTGACCTAAAACCATCTCGTAGCTCTCTTGTACACATAGTGGCCTACACTTAGTACCACACATGTGACCTAGCTACGTCATTCGTATCTTTTCTATTTCGAAGGATCAACCGGGAATTCTCACTTTTCAACATTTTACCAATTCATCCATAATCAATCACAATTCATAATTTACATCAAATAATTACTCCATATTCAACCATATCTCATATAATATAACAAAATAGTAAAACATAAATAAAAAATGATGTATTATTTACATACAAACTTACCTCGGTAGCACAACTGGTGAAAAGGACTTATTCGTCATATTATTTGTTTTTCCCCTGTTCTAAGCCCGAATCTCGCTTTCCTTGATCTATAACAACACATTTATCTCATTTAGTCATCCTGCTACTCAAATTAGCCTAAATTCTCATTTTGGCAAAATTTAAATTTTTGCCCCTAAACGTTGTCATATTTATACTTTTGCCCCTAGGCTCGTAAAATGAATTTTATTCAATTTCCTTGTACTTTTGCCCCTAGACTTTAACCATATCTCAAACTAGTGGTAGAAATATATAGATCTTGTTACAAGGATTTGAAAAACGTAAAAATCATTAACAAAGGGGCTAGAACGGACTTACAATCGAGCATGGAAGCTTGAAACACCCTAGCCATGGTTTCTTCATGCAACACTCGGCCATAGCTTGAAGATGGACAAAATTTTGCTTTAATTTTTGGTTTTTTAATTCTTTTAATTACTAAATGACCAAAATGCCTCTAACTTAAAAATATTCTATTTCACCTATTTCATGTCCATTTTTGTTCAACAAATTAACCAATGGTCTAATTACCATTTAAGGACCTCCAATTAAAAATTCATAACAATTGGACACCTTTAACATGTAGAACTCAACTTTTGCACTTTTTACAATTCATTCCTTTTGACTAAATTGAGTGCCCAAACGTCGAAATTTTCGAACGAAATTTTCACAAAATCATTCTGTGAAATTGTAGACCCTAAAAATATAATAAAAATAAATTTTTCCTCATCGGATTTGTAGTCCCGAAACCACTGTTCTGACTAGGCCCAAGTTCAGGCTGTTAGAACTTCTCCCACTACTTCAGATGAAACATAGCTCCCATCTCCGATCTGCAACGAGAGGCTCCTGTCATGCAAACTTCTTGCTTCACTAAACCACTCTAAAGAAAAACACACATGGTTAGTGGTTCTAGAATCAATAACTCAATTTTTAATTGATTCTTCCACTAAGTAAGCTTCAAGCACAAAGAGTTCCATACATTTTCCTTTTTCGGCTAGGTATGTAACAACCCAGTTTTAGATAAATCGAAACAATAATTTCAGAACCACAAATCTGATGTAGAAAAATTATTTTAATATTATTTTCTGTATTTACAGCACGTTATTTGATATGTGTGAAAGTTTCATGAGCTAATTTTATCGTTTGGATGGTTAATTAGAGAAAAAGGACTAAATCGCATAAGGTGCAAAACTTGTGTTCTATTATCTAAAAGTGTCTAATAGCTATAGAACTTTAAAGTTAAGGTCCATATGTTGTAAATAGACCAGTATAAGGGTGAGTGGACAAAGATGGACATGCATAAATGAATTTTAATGGTTTATATTAAAGGTTAATATGGTAATTTGGTTATTTTAAGTATAATCATAAAACAAAAACATGATTTTAAGGCTTCCATCTTCATCTAGCTGATTTTGAAGAAGAAAAAGACACCATTTTTGTGTTTGAAGGTTCGGCCATGGTACTTTCAAAATGTAAGTCCTTTTTTGTTCGGTTTTTGATGATTTCTATGCTTTTGTAATCGTTGCAGCTCAATCTAGCTAGCTCGTACCTTAGATTTCGAAACTATTAAAGATTTAACATGTTGTTATTGTTGAATTTTTTAGTAATTTGATGACTGATGATAGGTTTGGGAGGTTTAATGTTAGATTAATAGTTTTTGTAAAGTGATTTTTGACAAAAATGTCAAAAAGGGATTTATTTGTGAAAATGTGAAATTATATGGTTAAAAGTGAGAATAAATTGAAAATATGGGCTGCTAGTAGTATATATGAAATTTGGCTAAGCATGGGCTTGTACTAAATTGCATGAATTTGCAATTTTATGTGATATGGACTAAATTGTGAAAATGTGAAAGTTTAGGGGGCTAATGTGTAAAAATGCCCAAATGTGTATTTTTGGATTAATTGAATGAGTAGATGAATAAATAAGTTAATTTTTAATTCATATAGATCAAGAAAGAAAGAATTCGGATTTAGATCGGGGGAAAGCAAGGTTATCAAGTAGTAGACCTGATTCATCAATTTTGAATACGAGGTATGTTCATATGTAACGAGCTCTATTATGATTGTATTTAAATGCTTTGATTATGCGTAAGTTGTAAATACTAGACCATGGACTTGTTCGACCATGATTCGACAATGATTCGACAATAATTCAAAATGATTTGACTATGATTTGGTATTAGAAAATCTCGGTTGAACCTTAGGAGTAGTCTAGGATATAATGACATGTCATTAGGGTATTAAGTTGGCTTCGGGCCATGATATCGGCACTTCGGGTGCGAGTTATGCCTTGTTTTGTCTTCGGGCCATGGTATAGGCACTTTAGAGGATTTACCTTGATTTGGCTACGGGCCATGGTATAGGTACTCTGAGGATAAGTTACCTTGATTTGGTTATGGGCCATGGTATAGGTACTTATCAATTGAGATTCTTGAGTATCCGACTTCTATTCCGAATGGTTCAACTAGAAAATGAAAGATGTGAATCAGAATGAGATTGGTATGAGTTGGTACAAGTATGTGAGTAAAGTTTATAAACATTGAATCTATGAAATGGATGAATTCTTAATAAGCTAGTGAATGAATGATCAAATGACTTGAGATTAATGTATTTGTGTTATCTTGTATTTATATTGTTTGAATTGAGAATGAATGGTGAAGTTGCCCATTACATTAATACGAACTTACTAAGCTATGAATCTTACTTTGTGTTATTTTCCTATGTTTTATAGAGAATCAAGGCTAGCTCGGATTCGGGAGTCATCGGGAACATCATCGCACTATCAGATATCTAAGTTGGTACTTTTGAGTTACATATATGGAATATGGCATGTATAGGCTAGATGTGATATTTGGTTGTGATTATAGCCATGAGAGTTGGCTTGTAAATGATGTTAATATTAATGTGTGTTTGGCCATTTGAAATGGCTTATAAATGTATATGTTTTGGTATGTTGTGATAATGGTTTTATAGTTGTTCATATGGTTAATTTATTTGTGGGTATAAAAGCTTGAAAAATGCTTTGATGAAGTGTGATTTTAAAAATTGAGTTGATAAGTATTTGGTTAGGTAAATGGCATTGAATTAAGCATTGAATTTGGTTGAAATGGATATGGTATGATTGTGTACTGGTTGATGACTTTTGGCTGCATATTTGTGTATTGAAATGGTACCAATTGAGCTTATATAGGTATGTGCAAAAAAGGTGGCAAATTGGCCTTGCGAATGGCCTATTTTTGTCCACACGGGCAGAGACACGGGCGTGTGTCTCAGCCGTGTGCGACACACAGTCATGTTACGCGGGTATGTGTCTCCTAGTATTGATATTAAATTGAAGTCAGTATGCTCCACACGGTCTCACACACGGGCATGTGGTACAAGTCAGTATACCCCCTAAATGGCACACGGTCTAGCACACGGGCGTGTGACTTGGCCGTGTTGCAAAAGTCAGTATACCCTACAGGTTTGGCATGGCCTAACACACGGCCTAGCACACGGGCGTGTGTGGCCACTTCGAAGGGTACACGGGCTAGACACATGGGCGTGTGGTTGGCCGTGTGACCTAAGTCAGTATGTATGCCCTGTTTTCACAGGGCTGGAGACACGGGCGTGTCTGGAGTCGTGTGAGGCACACACACAGGTGTGTGACCTATGGATGGAAGAAAACTTTCTAAGTTGTCCAAAACTTTCGTATGTTATCAGTTTAGTCCCGAACTATTTCTAAAGCATGACTAAGGCCTTTTAGGCCCTAATAAGTGACAATGTGATTGTGTTGAGTGGTATTTAAATATGAATTCATAAATGTATGAGTTATGTATGCTTTATGATGTATATTAATCAATAATGCCTTGTAACCTTACTCCGGTGACGCATACAGGTTAAGGGTGTTACATTTTATTAGTATCAAAGCTACGATTTAGTTGATTCTAAGACTAACGTAGCGTGTGTGAGAGTCTAACTATACATGCCATATATATTTTGCAATAATGTGATGATTCCTGACAGCTTAAATTGTGTTTTCGTATAGTAATGGACCCCGAACAAGCTGTAGCTAATGATGTAGAGAGTAATGCGCCTGCTCCCGCTCAAGGGACAGCGCCTACTAAATTTAGACCCGTGTCGAGTAGTCACGGAGGTGAGGCTAAAAAAGCCTTTTTCCAAATGATGAGTGAGTGGTTCACAGAGTTTGTTCGAACGAATCCGGCTGCTTAACAACCTCCACCCCTGCATGTTCCTCAACAAATCCCTGTTGTTCCTCAAGTATTAGATTTGATACGGTTGAATAAGCTGCCAATAGGTAAGATACATAAACATGGGGCTGAAGAGTTTCGGGCTACTGCTGATGATGATGCTGAGAGAGTTGAATTCTATCTCGAAAATAAGATTCGAGTATTTGATGAATTGTCTTGTACTCTCGAAGAATGTATTAAATATGTTGTATCTTTGCTGGGAGACACCACGTACCAACAGTGGAGCCCGTTGATATCTGTGGCTTCGAAAGTACGGGTTACTTGGGAGTTCTTTCAATTTGAATTTTGAAAGAAATACATCAGTCAATGATTCCTGGATCAAAAGCATAAAGAATTTTTAGAATTGAAACAAGACTGCATGACTGTAACCGAGTATGAAAGAGAATTTGTACGGTTAAGCAAGTACGCTCGAGAGTATGTGTCTACTGAAGAAATAATGTGCAAGCCGTTTGTTGATGGGCTAAATGAAGATATAAAATTACTAGTCAAAATTCTAGAGTTGAAAGAATTTGTCGTTTTGGTTGAAAGGTCTTGTAAAGCCGAAGACCTTAGCAAATAAAAGAGAAAGGCAGATTCAGAAGCTAGAGACTCGAGAAAAAGAACAATCAGTAAGCCGTATCAATCTTCATCGAAGAAATCCAAAGATTCGTATGCTCGCCCAAATGCTTTAAATGAATATTCGAACAGAGATCATAGAAAACAATATTCTGGTTCTAAATCTCAAGCTACATCATTATCGAGTGTTGGCAATGTGAGAGACAACCAACCCGAATGTCAGCTGTGTGGAAGATGACATTTTGAAGAATGCTGGAATAAAAGTAATAAAGCTTGTTACAAATGTGGTTCATTAGATCACTTTATTCGAGATTGCCCTGAGCTGGATTAGAAAGATAAAGTTTAGAATATGAGGCCAAGTAACACGTCGAATAGAGGTAGACCACCTAGAACTGCCGGAAATGTAAGTTGTAGTAGAGGGGCGGCAAAGGATTCAGCTGTGAGATCCGAGGCCAGAGCACCTACTAGAGCCTACGCTATTCACGCTCACGAAGAAGCGTCATCTCCAGATGTTATCACCGGTACTTTCACTCTCTATGATACTAATGTGAATGCATTAGTAGATCTAGAATCAACTCATTCTTATATATGTATGAATTTAGTATCTAGTAAGACTTTTTCTGTAGAGTCTACTGAATTTGTGATTAAAGTATCGAACCCCTTAGGCAAATTTGTTTTGGTTGACAAAGTCTGTAAGAATTGTCTGTTAATGTATCGAGATTTATGTTTTTTCGGCTAATCTGATGTTGTTGCCATTTGATGATCTTGATGTGATTTTGGGTATGGATTGGCTAATGATGCATGAAGCTATAGTGAATTGTAGACGAACACAATTGAATTGAAATGTCAGAATAATGAGACTATTAGAATTGAATTTGACGATCTGAATAGTTTGCCAGTTGTGATCTCGTCTATGTTACCTCAGAGATTTGTGAGAAAGGGGTGTGAAGCTTACCTTGCTTATGTACTTGATACGAAAGTGACAGAAATAAAGATTGAATCAGTACCAGTTGTGTATGAATATCCAGATGTATGTCCTGAAGAGTTACCTGGTTTACCACCTATCAGAGAAGTTGAGTTTGGTATTGAATTAGTATCGGGAACAATGCCGATATAGATAGCTCCGTACAGAATGGCTCTAACAAAGTTAAAAGAATTGAAAGCTCAGTTGCACGAATTGACAGATAGAGGTTTTGCTAGACTGAGTTTTTCTCCCTAGGGTGCACCAGTGTTATTTGTGAAAAAGAAAGATGGCATGATGAGAAAGTGTATAGACTATCGACAGCTCAAAAAAGTGACAATCAAGAATAAATACCCTTTATCACGAATAGATGATTTGTTTGATCAGTTAAAAGGGGCAGTAGTGTTTTCGAAAATTGATTTGAGATCGGGTTCTTACTAGTTGCGAGTTAAAGACTCCGATGTGCCAAAGACTGCATTTAGAACAAGGTACGGACACTACGAATTTCTTGTTATGCCTTTTGGACTAACAAATGCACCTGCTAGTTTTATAGACTTGGTGAACTGGATTTTCAGGTCGTACTTAGACCGATTCATACTTGTGTTTATTGATGATATTTTGATTTACTCTCATGATAAATCTGAGCATGCTGATAAACTGTAAAAGTAACATACTTTAAGCCCACATTCAGCATGCTTTTGGATGATTTATGCCTTGAATTATGTAATTTGGTGCTCTTAATCTTTTGTTTTCATGTTTTATACCCAGGAAAGCACCAGAGGATGAAAAGAATGGAAAACGGGCCCAAAATGGAGTAAATAGGCCATATCACGAGATCCACATGGCCTGGGCCCAAGACCACACGGCCGTGCCTCCCTTCTTACTAGAACACGGTCTGGCCACGACTTACACGGGCGTGTACCATGGGTGTGTCCCTGTCACGGCCAAGAAAAGTTTTACTCGGATTTGGATACTTGGAGGCAAAGAAACACATTCCAAAGCCTATTCAAACACCCTAGTAGGAATTCTACTTGAATTAGGATACTTAGGGGCCAAGTAAGGCATCTCAAAGCCTATATAAACACCCAAGGGGGCAACTTGAAGGGGAGTTCGGCAGAAGCCTTCTGCCAGGGCTTTTATCGGTGGAACCCAAGGCTTTAGTCAGGGGGCGTCCAGCTAGGCCAGAGAGGGTCGATTTGTGGAGATTTACTCGAAGATAGCCAGTTGATCCATCTCAAGAAGTCGGAGTTATACTCAAGACAGAGGATCTCTCCTTCAATTCCTTCAGGGGGATTTAGGGATTTCTTATGTTTTGTTTTATCTTTTCTTTTGAGATGTTTTCTTTTATTGTTATGAACTAAACCTTCAGATACCTAAGGGGATGAAACCTAAGATGAATTTTGTTATCGTTTGCTGAACTATATGATAAATATTTGACTTGTTCTTAATTATGTGTTCTTAATTCTTGTGTTGATATTTCTGGGATATTAATTCAAGTGTGATGTGCTTAGGTGGAGGAGCAAAAGTCCCTACTTAAGAGTAGATCTAGCATAATTAAGCGGAGTTGATCGCACGCTTAGAGATAGGGTGACGAGATTTTGCCGGATTAGGGTGAAACCTAATATGGGAGTCCATAGATCGAGTTAATGCAATTCTAGGGGGTTTAATTAGAAAGAGATTTCAATTAATCAACCTAGGGCTAGACATTAGTCGCCTCGAGAGAGGATTTAATATAACTTAGGGAATCTTACGGATCAAGTCAAATGAATAAATCGTCTGGTTCAGAGTTAGATAACAAGTGAAGTCTAGGTGGATTCTTCCTTGGGTGTCATCTTAATCAATTGGTTTTTCCTCAAGATATTTTCATAGTTTCATTCTTCTTTGTCTTAGAGTCTTTAGTTTAGTAGTTAATTAATTTAGATTAGATAAATAAATCCCTTTATTCTTAGGCTAAATAATAAAAAGAGAGTTAGTATTAGTACTTTTGGTTCCTTTGGGTTCGACATTCCGGTCTTGTCTAAACTATACTACTGTTCGATAGGTGCTCTTACCTCAAATCGTTGTCAGAGTTAGCTTCCAAGTTCGATAATTCTTTTTATAAATTTTAAGACTCGATAGACACGATCAAGTTTTTGTCGCCGTTGCCGGGGAACTAAAATATTAAAAACGCTTAATTTTTATTACTTTAGCCATTTTTTTTCTGCAATTTATTCTTATTTTATTTTTTTTACATTGCTAATTTTTCCTCTTTTTGTTTTTGGCCAGATAATTTTAGTCTATAGAGAAGATGGCACTGAATAATTATCAGTGGCAAGTCATGAGGACAATTCCTACTAAAGCAGCCAGTGTTTTCAACCTCGACGTGGTCACCAGGTTATCTAATCAAGTAGAAATGATGAATAAAAAAGATTGATGGTTTGTATAGTCTCTCGCAGGTACACCCAGTAATGCAATATGACTTGAATCTAGGAGGCGTGGCGAATCTTGAGTACCCACCCTACGGATATGGCATGGAAAACGAGCAATCTCACTATATAGGTAACTATCCTAGACCTCAAAATAATTTTTATAGTAACACTTATAATGCAGGTTGGAGGTACCATCCCAATTTCTCATAGGATGATCAAAGTAGCCAAAGACCAGAACTTCCTCCAGATTTTCAACAACCACCTTACCAACAGGAAAAGGAGTTGAACCTTGAAAAGATGCTGACAAAATTCATAGCTATCTCAGAAACACATTTCCAAAATATAGAAACACGTTTCCAAAACATTGTAATAACACTCAAAAATCAAGAAACATCAATTCAAAGGATCGAGGATCAGTTAGGCCGGCTTACTAAGCTGATTTCAGAACAACTACAAGAAAGCTTGCCAAGCAACACTGAAACTAACCCAAAAGAGCAAATTCAAGCCTTAACAGCTCATGACAATGAAAGGTTAGTGGAATCTGACCCAAGGCAAGAGCCTGTGGTAAGTGGAGTAAGGTTGAGGTAAGCCAGGATTTACCAAACCCGATAATTACAGAATACCAACCCCATGTGCCATGCCACAATACGATAAAGAAAGACCACACAGAGGAACAATTCGGTAAGTCTCTTAAACTTCCAAAGAAATTTCATATTAACTTATTATTTCTTGAAGCTATTTCGCAGATGCCAGATCCTAGACCTCGTGTCAATAAAGAAGAAATTCATAAGGAACGAAGACTTTGGATCGATGAACTAGACGAATGGACGACACACTTCAAAGAGAGACCAAAAACACACGAAGTAAAAAATAAGGCAACTCCATGACGAACTTAATGATGGGACAACCCAGCTTAAGATAGAAGATCAGGTACTCAAAATCTTCCCAGATGGAACAGTCGAGGTAACTAGTCCTAAAATCAGCACCTTTAAGGTAAACACTACTCGACTTAAACTTTCTCTAGTTTTAGTACAACCTGAGACGGGGAAAGAATTTATAATTTACAGCGATGCATCCTTAAATGGGTTAGGTTGTGTGCTTATGCAAGAGGGCAGAGTGATTGCTTATGCCTCAAGACAATTGAAGCCTCATGAGAAGAACTATCCGACACACGATCTAGAGTTGGCTGCCATAGTCTTCGCATTGAAGATATGGAGACACCATCTATATGGTGAAAGATGCCAAATTTTCACCGGTCACAAAAGTTTGAAGTACTTGATGACGCAAAAAGAGTTGAACTTAAGGCAACGGAGATGGTTAGAGTTAATAAAAGACTATGAGTTGATCATTAACTACCATCCAGGAAAGGCGAATGTGGTCATCGATGCTTTAAGCAGAAAGTCCCTATTTACATTAAGGGCAATGAATTCATGAATGACTTTATTCGATGATGATTCTATTCTAGCTGAGTTGAGAGCTAGACCAGTATTCCTCCAAGAGATCTTTGAGGCTCAGAAAGAAGATAGCTAATTGTAAGCCAAGAAAGCTTAGTGCGAGCCAGATATTGAATCCAACTTTCAGATTAATTTCGATAGATGTTTGATGTTTAAGAATAGAGTTTGTGTACCAAGAAAGGAAAAGCTTATTCAGAGAATTTTGCATGAGGCACATAACGGATGTTTATTGTACATCCGGGTAGTACAAAAATGTATAATGATTTGAAGCAACAGTATTGGTGGCCGAGAATGAAGAAAGATATTTCAGAGTTCGTTTCAAGATGCTTGATTTGTAACATCCCGATTTAGGGTCTAGTCAGAACAGTGGTACAAGACCACAAATCTAAGGTCTATGTAGGAGTATTTGAGGTTTATGCTATGTTTGCATGTTAGTGTGAAAGTTTCATGAAGCAATTTTATGAAATTGCGGTTGAATTGTTCAAAAGGACTAAATTACAAAAGTTGTAAAATGTGAGATTCTAGAAGCTATTTATGTGAAATGGCTTTAGAATTTATATTAGAGATCCTTAAATAGTAATTTTCCCAATTTTTAATTTTTGGACAAAATTGGGCATGGATGAGTTAAAATAGAAAGTTTATCAAAAAGGGCATTTTGGTCATTTGGCAATTAAATGATTAGAATGGGAGAAACGATGACAAAATTCATTCATCTTCTTCTCCAAGGCTGCCGAAATTTTCAAGAAGCCATTGTTAGGGCTCTTCAATTTTTCAAGCTTGCTAGTAAGTGCATCCAAGCCCCGTTTTAGATATTCTTCGTATTTTTGAAGTCCTAGTAGCATGAGTAAGCTATTTTTAGCTATTTGATGAGCTATGATGGATGTTCAAAAATGTGCCTATGTATGACATGCATGTATCTTGGTGTTTGATGGAAGAATATGAAAGCTTGATGTAGTAGAAACATCTTTTGCTAAGTGATTTTCCATGGAAATGCATGTATGGACTAGTTTGTAAAAGTCTTGAGTTTATTCATACATGTGTGATTTAGTGAGAATTGATGATAGCTTTAGTTGACTAAGTGATTCGGCTAAGCATGAAAGGCTAGAAAGTTGAATAAAAATCACTTTACGAGCCTTGGGGAAAAAAGTAATTATGAGAAAGATTAGGGGTAAAAGGGTAATTTTACCAAAGTATGATATAAGTGTCAATTTAGTCAATGTGTGTATTGAATAAGCTGATTTATTCATTATAGATCAAGAAAGACGATGCCCGAATCTAAACCGAGGCAAGAGCAAGGTGGTGGACTAAATTGCAGATTTCCATACTTTTGAGTATCGAGGTAAGTCTATGCTTAAACAACGCATTCATACTTACAATTTCTTAATGCTAGCTAGTGTGTAGCATGATTGAGAATGATTGAGAACCTATGTGGGATGAATGTGGTAGAATTTGTGAATGGATGTATGGTTAAGTAACTAGATATGTGAATGTGTAGTGAGAATGCTAAATGGTGGGCTAAGTGCGATACCATCTTAATGCGTACTGACAATAAGTTGGCTATGTGCAATGCTATCGTTAGGTATATCGTCTAGTGGGCTATGTGCGAAACCATTATGAATACCTTCGTGGTAGGCTAAGTGTGATACTACTTTATTAATTGATTGAGGTGGGCTAAGTGCAAAACCACTGAGAAATTAGTTGTGTGGATTAGCTATGTGGATTAGCTATATGGTTATATTATTGAGTTAATTAGCTGCGTGGATGAATTATCGAGAAATGATGTTGTGTTGTATATTGTGTAAATGGGATATTGAATGCAGGGGTGCATTTCAATGGTTATGAGTATGTGACTCATGATTTGTTGGAAATGTGGTAAGGGATAGAAATAGTAAGTATTGTTGTACATTATATGTTAGTATAATGCTAATTGTTGTTTAGCTTATACTGTGATGCTTAATTGTTTATGTGTAAACTTACTAAGCTTAAAGCTTACTACCTTTCTTTTCCCTTATCTTATAGAGTAAAAGTGTTGAATCGAGATACGAGGATCAATTGGAAGATCGTCCACATTATCAGCACACTCTAGTACATGAGACTTAATGTTTTGTATATGGCATGTATAGAGGCTAGACAAGTTAGTGAATTTTGTTGTAAATGGCTAGGATGTGTTAGCCCATAGTTGGATAATCTATTTTGTATAATGCCATAGTTGTTGGCTGTTATATTATACGAAGAGATGTAGTTATCCATGTGAGATTGTGATTTCATTTGAGTTGATTATGGATGTGTTGAATAAGTGCATGTTGTGAATGCTATAGGGGTGAGAAGGGCTTAGCAAATAGCTTTGTTCTTGTCCATGTGGATAGACACACGGGCGTATGTCTAGGCCATGTGTGACACACGATCAGCCCATGGGTGTGTGACTTGGTCGTGTGTCCCCTGCATGTTGAATCTTTAAGTTAGATTTGGCCACGAGCTAGCCACACGGGCGTGTTTCTAGGCTCTAGGCTGTGTAAGTGAAGTCAGTGTTCACCACGGTTGGAGAGGACGGGCGTGTACCCTAGCCGTGGGGCATTGGTAGAATGCTTGGGTTTTCATACACGGGTTTAAGGCATGGGCGTGTGTGTCTACACACGGGCGTGCGAGCCCTGTATAAAAGAGAAAATTTAAAGATTTGAAAAAGTTCCAGAATAGTCTCGAGAGTCGTCGTGTGTATGAGTGAGGCTTCGTAAGTCAAGAATGAGGTTGTTGAGGTGACTTGAGAGAGTAGTCACGATGAGCCTAGGTGGCGATCAAGTGGTTTTAATTACGGTAACGCCTCGGGCCCAGTTCCGGCGTAGAACCCGGGTAAGGGGTGTTACATTTAGTGGTATCAAAGCTATGGTTTAGTCGGTTCTATGACTACCGTAACGGGTGTAAGAGTCTAGCTATACATGCCATATGTGTACAATGATAGTGTGGTGGTTTCTGATGATTTTAAATCTTGTTTCGTATAGTATATGGATCCCGATGAATCTACTGCTGATGAAGCAGCTAGTAATGCGTCGGCTTCTGCGCAAGGGACCGTGCCTGTTCAAAGTGGACTCGAGGCTAGGGGTCAAGGGGAAGAGGCACGAGAAGCCTTTCTCCAAATGATGAGTAATTGGTACTCGGACTATGTTCGAGCGAACCCTAATGCTCAACCTCCTCCACCTCCTCCCATACCTCAGCCCAAATCCAGTGGCTCTTCAAGGTATTGGTGTAGTGAGGATATCGGAACCCCCGATGGATAAGATTAGGAAACACAGGGCTGAGGAGTTTAGAGCTAAGGTAGATGATGACTCTAAGAGGGCGGAGTTCTGGTTAGAGAACTCGATGAGAGTGTTTGATGAACTCTTATATACACCCGAAGAGAGTTTGAAGTGTGTTGTATCCTTGCTGAGAGATTCGGCATACCATTGGTGGAAGATTGTAACATTAGTGGTCCCGAAAGAGAGGGTGACGTGGGACTTCTTTTTGGAAGAGT
The DNA here is from genome assembly GCA_005393395.2 of Gossypium australe. NCBI lineage: Eukaryota > Viridiplantae > Streptophyta > Magnoliopsida > Malvales > Malvaceae > Gossypium > Gossypium australe. Next base: position 37,304,751 of record CM016615.1, on the reverse strand, counting down.
TCTGGAAGAAGTTTATAAGCCAACGATTTACTGATCGGAAAAGGAAGGAGTTCTTTGAGTTGAAGCAAGGAAGAATGTCTGTAGCAGAGTATGAGCGTGAGTTTGTTAGGCTTAGCAAATACGCTCAAGAGTGTGTATCGACAGAGACCATCTTGTCTAAGAGGTTCGATGATGGACTAAATGAGGACATCAAACTCCTAGTGGGTATTTTGGAGTTGAAAGAGTTTGTTGTGTTGGTGGAAAGGGCAAGTAAGGCCGAAGAGTTGAGTAAGGAAAATAGAAAGGCTGTGGGTGAAGCCCGAGATGCGAGAAAGAGGCCGATGGGCAAATTGTATCAAGCCCAGTCGAAAAGATCCAAGGAAGGGAATCCTCGGATGACAGCACCAGTGGGATAATCGCATAGAGACTTGGGCAATGCTCGTTTGGGTTCGAGAGTCCAAGCCACCTCGATGGAAAGTGTAGGCAATCCAAAGAGAAAGCCGGAGTGTCCAAATTGTGGTAGATATCACACCGGAGAATGTTGGGGTAACAGTCGAAACTGTTATAAGTGTGGTTCCCCCGATCACTTTATCCGAAACTGCCCCGAGAAGGATGATAAGGAAGAGAAACAAGTGATAAGATCCAGTGATGTGTCTGCAAGAGGTAAACCACCTAGGAACCCGAGAGGTGGGAATAGTGGTAGAGGTGCATCTAGAGATTCTGCTGTGAGACCAGAGGGTCGGGCACCTGCGAGGACGTATGCTATTCGCGCTCGCGAAGAGGCATCCTCCCTAGATGTGATAACGGGTACTTTTTCTCTCTGTGACACCTTTGTTATTTCTTTAATAGATCCAGGGTCTACTCACTCTTATATTTGCATGAGATTGGTATCTAGTTTGAGTATGACTGTTGAGTCTACGGACATAGTAGTTAAGGTGTCAAACCCGTTAGGAAAGCATGTGTTAGTGGACAAGGTGTGTAAAAGTTGTCCTTTTTTGATTGAGAGTCATTGTTTTTCGGCAAACTTGATGTTGTTGCCGTTCGATAAGTTTGATTGAATCCTTGGCATAGATTGGTTAACTACCCATAATGTCTTAGTGAACTGTGGTAGTAAGTTTATTGAATTGAAATGTGAGAGTGGAGATGAAGTTTGGGTTGAATCAGGTGGATCGGATAGTCTACCAGTGATGATTTCTTCTCTAGTAGCTGAGAAATGTTTGAGAAAAGGATGTGAGTCCTATCTCGCCTTTGTGTTGAATACTCGAGAGGTTGGAGTGAAGTTTGAAACAGTGCCGATAGTATGTGAGTATCCAGATGTATTCCCAGAAGAGTTACCCGGATTACCTCCAGTGAGAGAGGTCGAGTTTGGGATTGAGTTGGTTTTAAGAACGGCACCGATTTCAATTGCTCCATATAGAATGGCATCTTTAGAGTTGAGAGAACTAAAGGTTCAGTTGCAAGAGTTGACAGATAAGGGTTTTGTAAGACCAAGTTACTCACCGTGGGGTGCTCTGATATTATTTGTAAAGAAGAAATATGGGTCTATGAGATTGTGTATTGACTATAGACAGCTCAACAAGGTGACGGTGAAGAATAAGTATCCTTTACCAAGGATAAATGATCTTTTTGATGAACTGAAAGGAGCTACAGCATTCTCCAAGACAGACCTGACTTCTGGTTATTATCAGTTGAGAGTGACAGAGTAAGATGTGTTGAAGACTGCATTTCAAACAAGGTATGGCCATTATGAGTTTTTGGTTATGCCGTTTGGTTTAACGAATGCACCTGCAATTTTTATGGATTTGATGAACCGTGTATTCAGACCATATGTGGACAGGTTTGTGGTTGTCTTCATTGATGACATATTGATCTATTCTTGGGATGAGAATGATCATGAAGAGCATATGAGAATTGTCTTGCAAACTTTAAGAGATAAGCAGTTGTATGCTAAGTTTAGCAAGAGTGAGTTTTGGCTCCGAGAGGTCAGATTTCTAGGACACATTGTGTCGGGAGATGGTGTCAGAGTTGACCCGAGTAAGATTTCAGCTGTTGTGGACTGGAAACAGCCAAGGAACATAATAGAAATCAGAAGTTTCTTAGGATTAGCGGGATATTACAAACGTTTCGTAAAGGGATTCTCTATGATTACTACCCCGATGACAAAACTATTGCACAAAGATGTCAAGTTTGAATGGACTGAGACATGTCAATATAATTTCGAGAGACTAAAAACAATGTTGATGGAGGCACCGATTTTGGTTCAACTAGAATCGGGGAAAGAGTTTGTGGTTTATAGTGATGCGTCATTTAATAGTCTCGGTTGCATGTTGATGCAAGAGGGTAAGGTAGTCGCTTACGCCTCATGATAGCTAAAATCGCACGAGAAGAATTATCCGACTCATGATTTGGAGTTGGCTATGATTTGTTTTGCGTTAAAGATTTGGCGACATTACTTTATGGTGAGAAGTGCCGAAACTTTACAGATCACAAGAGTTTGAAATATTTGATGGATCAGAAGGGTCTAAATTTGAGACAGAGGCGGTGGCTTGAGTTATTGAAAGACTATGAATTAGTCATTGATTATCACCTGGGAAGAGCGAATGTGGTTGCGGATGCCCTGAGTAGGAAATCCTTGTATGCTCTAAGAGTTATGAGCACGAGTTTAGTATTGTCTGATGACGGTGCTATTTTGGAAAAGTTGAGAGCTAAGCCACTATGTGTTCAACAGATATGTGAGGCTCAGAGAAATGACAGTAAGATGCAAGCTAAGAGAGCTAAGTGTGGATCTGAAAGTGATTCTGATTTTCGAGTGGGCTCGAATTGTTGTTTGCTATACCATGACAGAATTTGTGTACCGAGAGATGAAGAGTTAAATCGAAAGGTTTTGCATGAGGCCTACAATGGATGTTTGTCAGTACATCCGGACAGTACGAAAATGTACAATGACTTGAGGAAGTTGTATTGGTGGTCGGGTATGAAAAAAGATATTTTAGAATTTGGGCAAAGTGTCTAATTTGTCAACATGTGAAAGTTGAGCACCAAGTGCCTTCGAGATTACTTTAACCAGTGATGGTTCCCGAATGGAAGTGGGATCGGGTTACCATGGATTTTGTGTCGGGGTTGATGATGACTCCGAAAAAGAGAGATGTTGTGTGGGTTGTTGTGGATAGACTAAAGAAGTCGACTCACTTTATTCCAGTACGTGTTGATTATTCACTGGATAAGCTAGCTGAGTTGTATGTTGCAGAGATAGTGAGATTGCATGGTGTGCCTATGTCTATTATATCGGATAGAGATCCGAGATTTACTTCGAGGTTTTGGAAGAAGTTGCAAAAGGCCATGGGTACGAGATTAAATTTCAGTACTGCGTTCCATCCGCAAACTGATGGTCAGTCTGAAAAAGTAATTCAAATTCTCAAAGATATGCTTCGATGCTGTGTGTTAGAATTCGTAGGTAGTTGGGAAAGATATTTACCTTTGGTCGAATTTGCTTACAGCAACAGTTACCAGTCGAGTATACAGATGGCTTCGTATGAGGCTTTGTATGGTCGTTAGTGTCGAACTCCTTTGTATTGAACCGAGCTTAGTGAGAAACGGATCCATGGAGTTGATCTGGTAAAAGAGACCGAAGAGAAAGTGAGAGTGATCCGTAATAGTCTGAAAGCTACTTCGGACTGTCATACGCGGATTTGAAAAGAAAAGAGATTGAGTTTGAGTTGGGTGACAAAGTATTTTTGAAAGTGTCCCAGCGGAATAAGATTATAAGATTTGGACGAAAAGGGAAGTTGAGTCTAAGATTTATAGGGCCATATGAGATTACAGACAAAGTTGGGCAAGTGGCTTACCGGTTGGCTTTGCCAGTAGAGTTGGAAAAGATTCATAATGTGTTCTATGTATCGATGTTGCGACGGTATCGCTCCGATCCTTCAAATGTGATTCCTTCAACAGAAATTGAAATAAGACCGGATATGTTTTATGAAGAGGAGCCGATTAAGATCTTGGCTCGAAAGGTGAAACAATTGAGAAATAAGAGCATATCACTAGTGAAATTGTTGTGGCAGAAACACGGTGTGGAAGAGGCTACGTGGGAAACAGAAGAATCCATGAGAGAGCAACATCCAAACCTCTTTACTGGTAAGATTTGTAACATCTCGATTTAGGGTCTAGTCAAAATAGTGGTACGAGGCCACAAATCCGAGGTCTATGTATGAGTTTTTGAGGTTTATGCTATGTTTGCATGTTAGTGTGAAAGTTTCATGAAGCAATTTTGTGAAATTGTGGTTGAATTGTTCAAAAGGACTAAATTGCAAAATTTGTAAAATGTGAGATTCTAGAAGCTATTTGTGTGAAATGGCTTTAGAATTTATATTAGAGATCCTTAAATAGTAATTTTCCCAATTTTTAATTTTTGGACAAAATTGGGCATGGATAAGTTAAAATAGAAAGTTTATCAAAAAGGGCATTTTGGTCATTTGGCAATTAAATGATTAAAATGGAAGAAAAGATGACAAAATTCATTCATCTTCTTCTCCAAGGCTGCCGAAATTTTCAAGAAGCCATTGTTAGGGCTCTTCAATTTTTCAAGCTTGCTAGTAAGTGCATCCAAGCCTCGTTTTAGATATTCTTCGTATTTTTGAAGTCCTAGTAGCATGAGTAAGCTATTTTTAGCTATTTGATGAGCTATGATGGATGTTCAAAAATGTGCCTATGTATGACATGCATGTATCTTGGTGTTTTATGGAAGAATATGAAAGCTTGATGTAGTAGAAACATCTTTTGCTAAGTGATTTTCCATGAAAATGCATGTAGGGACTAGTTTGTAAAAGTCTTGAGTTTATTCATACATGTGTGATTTAGTGAGAATTGATGATAGCTTTAGTTGACTAAGTGATTCGGCTAAGCATGAAAGGCTAGAAAGTTGAATAAAAATCACTTTACGAGCCTTGGGGTAAAAGTGTAATTATGAGGAAGATTAGGGGTAAAAGGGTAATTTTGCCAAAGTATGATATAAGTGTCAATTTAGTCAATGTGTGTATTGAATAAGCTGATTTATTCATTATAGATCAAGAAAGATGATGCCCGAATCTAAACCGAGGCAAGAGCAATGTGGTTGACTAAATTGCATATTTCCATACTTTTGAGTATCGAGGTAAGTCTATGCTTAAACAATGCATTCATACTTACAATTTCTTAATGCTAGCTAGTGTGTAGCATGATTGAGAATGATTGAGAACCTATGTGGGATGAATGTGGTAGAATTTGTGAATGGATGTATGGTTAAGTAAGTAGATATGTGAATGTGTAGTGAGAATGCTAAATGGTGGGCTAAGTGTGATACCATCTTAATGCGTATTGACAATACGCTGGCTATGTGCGATGCTATCGTTAGGTATATCGTCTAGTGGGCTATGTACGAAACCACTATGAATACCTTTGTGGTAGGCTAAGTGCGATACTACCTTATTAATTGATTGTGGTGGGCTAAGTGCGAAACCTCAGAGGAATTAGTTGTGTGGATTAACTGTGTGGATTAGCTGTGTGGTTATATTATTGAGTTAATTAGCTGTGTGGATGAATTATCGAGAAATGATGTTGTGTTGTATATTGTGTAAATGTGATATTGAATGCAGGGGTGCATTTCAATGGTTATGTGTATTGACTCATGATGTGTTGGAAATGTGGTAAGGGATAGAAAGTGTAAGTATTGTTGTACATTATATGTTAGTATAATGCTAATTGTTGTTTAGCTTATACTATGATGCTTAATTGTTTATGTGTAAACTTACTAAGCTCAAAGCTTACACCTTTTCTTTTCCCTTGTCTTATAGAGTAAAAGTGTTGAATTGAGATACGAGGATCAATTGGAAGATCGTCCACATTATCAGCACAATCTGGTACATGAGACTTAATGTTTTGTATATGGCATGTATAGAGGCTAGACAAGTTAGTGAATTTTGTTGTAAATGGCTATAATGTATAGATGTTTTAGCCCATAGTTGGATAATCTATTTTGTATAATGCCATAGTTGCTGGCTGTTATATTATATGAAAAGATGTAGTTATCCATGTGAGATTGTGATTTCATTTGAGTTGATTATGGTTGTGTTGAATTAGTGCATGTTGTGAATGCTATAGGGGTGAGAAGGGCTTTGCAAATTGTAACACCCCATACCCGTGCCCGTCGCCGGATTAGGGTTATGAGGCATTAGGAAACTAAACTAATTTCCGAAATAGACCTTCAATTGAATTCAAGCACAAGTAATGCGATCATTACTATATTATATAACATTACAACCTATTAAATAAATAAAAAATAAATGTACAACGAGTTCTATTACCAGTACATAATACATACAAATGTCTGAATCACATAACTTAAGCATTCATGACATATAAATATACACTTAAACCATATCTCAACTTATGTCAAGTTATAACATATATCGGATATCAATCAAAACTCATATAACTTAAGCTGAGTTTCATTCATATTACTATAAGACGTATGTATATTAAATCAATTGAACCATTATACCATTTAATAATCAATTTCATATACAAACAGATTAATATTACATCTTGGCCGAATATACTATTTCACCTTTCATCTGGATTTGTAACAAACCAACCAAGAAACATATTCATTTCTTACCATTTATAATCGGATCTACATAGTCAACTATCACATGTATATGTCTCGTTATAAAAGTATAAATATCACATAGTCAAATTCACTTAAACATAGCATCATTTATTCTTACTAAACACATCAAGCATATGCTATTTACCATAAGGCCGAAACACATGTCTTAACTCAAATATCATTAGTAAAGTGTATTAAGCAAGTAACACATAAATTCACCTTAATCGCAATTATGCACGCATCATAAACACGACAACCATGATTCACAAATAAACAAAAACCAAGACCAAGTTTGCTTAAACCATCACCTAACATATATATATATATATATATATATACCAAATGAGCACCTTTCTACATATGATATAAACCATGACCGAATCTAAAACATCCATTGACATTATGAACAAACTATGAAATCAAAACATAGAAATGAAACTTAACCAAAAGAAGTAGCCATTTTCGCAAGGCTATATTTATGTACAAGACCAAAAGTCATTAATCTTAACCTTAGTCTAACCTATACATGCCTTCGATTCAAAACTAAGATTAAGTACCAAAAGGAGGTGATAGTGTGGTTGACTTTTCCGACGATCCTCAGATGCCCGTAGCTTGATGGAAAACTATAAAACAGAACAAAGAGCACACACGAAATAAGCTAACTAGCTTAGTAAGTCTTAAGCAATTTAAAGAAAATAATTCAACTTGACACCTAACTTTCCAAGTCAAATACTTGATATTACATCGAACTTTAACAAATCACACATATGGTGTCACATTATCGAACTTCAATATCATCTTTAATTTGACATTTCTCATTATCCTACCTTTAACAAATAGTTCATTAAATCAACTCAAGTTCAAATGATAAATATCCATTTCTTGCCAAATACTCAAATCGTATGCACGTCATTTTTAAATGGAATCATATACAAAAGCATGTATGTATATACGCTCATTCATTTTACATCTTATCACTCCAAAAGTCCAACCTACACGAAATATCAATATGAGTTTCTTAACAAACAACCGAATATACATACGTAAATCATATACCACATTTTCATCCAACATCACACACATATACATATATATATTCATTTATAATTGAACGAATATATATATATACTCGATTAAACAACTCACAGGTACTTACCCGTACAGCTATGTAATTTAATTCATACGAATAAGCTTAAGTTTGTCCTTTTTGCCAACATAACTCCACCAGTTTATATGCATAAGCTCGTATTTAGAAATCACCGGCATTTAGCCTGCTAGGCAATAAGCCCGAAACTCTTCACCGGCACAAGGCCTGCTAGGCTCAAAGCCCGATACATTTCACCGGCACTAGGCCTGCTAGGCATTTAGCCCGATACTTTCCACCGGCACAAGGCCTGCTAGGCTCAAAGCCCAAATATCAACACACTTAACATTTCAATATACAATGCTTAATAATGAAATCACAACATCTTATATTCTTTATACTACTTTCACTTATCGAACCGAACTTACCTATTCACATTGCATTAAACAAAATAGTTTCACTTCAATACCATACACTCATATTCGGCTATATCATGTATTTATGCTTTAAATTTCCAAAATTCATCATTCACTAAGTTCATAAATAAATTCATTGACATTAGAACGCTTAGGGACTTACCTCGGCTGTCGATAGACCGTGTAAATCGGCTATTCGAGAACCTTCGTCTTTCCCCGATCTAATTCCGTTTTTCTTTGTTCTTGATCTAAACATATCAAAAGTAATCTCATTCAAGCACATTTCATATCAATTTAGTCCCAAAACACATAAATGGGCAAATTACTATTTTACCCCTAATATTTCACAACTTTGCAATTTAGTCCTATGTGCATAACACACAAAATACACCAAATTAGCTAAGACTATACAAGGGCCGAATATTCCTAGGGACTTTACAAGCCCTCACATTTCATTTATTTTGCAAATAAGCCCCTCTAAAATTTCATTTTTACAAATTAGCCCAAAATACTCAAATTTACCAAAATTTCCAATGCAAAATATACTAATCTTTAACATATCATTTATATAAAATCATAAAACACCAAGAATCACAAGAATATAGCAATGGCCAAACCTCATACATGCTCATTTCCAAAAATTCTAACATGGGTCGAGTACTATACAAAGCAACGATCTCAAAAACGTAAAAATTATCAAAAACCGATTAAAAACTAACCTTAAATCAAAGCTTGAAGTTGCCGAAATTTAAACAGGGTTTTCTCCCTTTCCTTTAACACATTCGGCCATGAAAAATAAGATGATAATGGCCTTTTTTTCATGTTTTATTTAACATATAATATAACATTAATTAGTTTACTATTATAACTTTTAACTAAAAATAAAACTATCATATTTAATAAGGGAAATTATGACTTTAGCCACCCACTAACTTTAAAAATGGACTATTTACCCTTTAGATGCTCCATATTAAAAAGCCATCACCATTCTAGTACTTTACACTATAGAATGCAACTTTTACGCTTTACGCGATTTAGTCCTTTTTTATCAAATTAAGCACTCAAACAATAAATTTTTTCTACGAAACTTTCACACACATTAATTCACACATAAATAACACAAAATATAATATTTTAAAATTTATCGAACTCGAATTCGTGGTCCCGAAACCACCATTCCGATTAGGGTCAAATTCGGTCTGTTACAACTCTCCCCCCTTTAGGATTTTCGTCCCCGAAAATCTTACCGTTAAACAAAGTCGGATATTGTTGCCTCATTGAATCCTCAAGCTCCCACGTAGCCTCTTCAACTCCGTGACGATTCCATAGTACCTTCACTAACGGAATTCTCCTATTTCTCAACTCTTTTATTTCCCGAGCTAAGATTTGGATCGGTTCTTCATAATATGTCAAATCGGGTCGGATCTCAATCTCTGACGGTGTGATTACATGAGACGGATCTGATCTGTACTTACGAAGCATCGAAACGTGAAATACGTCATGTATCTTTTCTAACTCATAGGGCAACTTCAATCTATAAGTAACAGGCCCAATACGTTCAGTAATTTCATAAGGTCCGATGAATCTCGGACTAAGTTTGCCTTTCCGACCAAATCGGAGTACCTTTTTCCACGGAGAAACTTTCAAAAATACACGATCTCCGACCTGAAATTCAATGTCTTTACGTTTCAAATCAGCATAGGACTTTTGACGATCCGAAGCAGCTTTCAAGTTGCCTTTAATAATAGCTACCTTCTGTTCTGTTTCTTTAATCAAATCAACCCCGAGTATTTTGTTTTCACTGAGCTCAGTCCGATACAACGGTGTTCGACATTTATGGCCATACAAAGCTTCATAGGGCGCCATTTTGATACTAGATTGAAAGCTATTATTGTAAGCAAATTCAATCAAAGGTAGGTATCGTTCCCACGTACTTTCAAATTCAAGAACGCAACATCTCAACATGTCCTCAAGTATCTGAATAGTTCGCTCAGACTGACCGTCTGTCTGCGGATGAAAGGCTGTACTAAAATAAAGTTTAGTACCTAAAGCATCTTGCAACTTCTTCCAAAACCGCGATATGAATCTCGGGTCTCTGTCTGAAACAATGGAACTCGGTACACCATGCAACCTTACAATCTGTGATACATACAATTTAGCAAGTTTCTCAAGTGAATAGTCTGTACGTACTGGTACAAAATGAACTGATTTAGTCAATCTATCAACTATAACCCAGACTGCATCTTTCCTACTCGGTGTCATAGGGAGACCTGATACAAAATCCATTGTAATTCTATCCCATTTCCATTCAGGTATCATGATTGGCTGAAGTAGTCCGGATGGCGCTTGATGCTCAGCTTTTACTTGCTGACAGATTAAGCACTTAGAAACAAATTCAGATATATCTCGTTTCATGCCAGGCCACCAATAGAACTGTTTCAAATCGTTGTACATCTTTGTGCTACCCGGATGTATCGACATTTGACTATTATGAGCTTCATCCAATACCATCTGAATCAAGTCAGCATTTCTCGGTACACACAATCGGCCTTTATAGATCAAACAGTCATTTTTATCAATTCGAAATTCTGATTTTGTATCATTTTCACATTGTGCTCGTCTAAAAGTTATATCTTTATCAACTTTCTGTGCGTCACTAATTTGCTGAATAAACAACGGTCTAGCCTTCATCTCAGCTATGATCGAACCATCTCTGGACATAACTATATGTGCGTTCAACGCCTGAAGAGCAAACAATGATTTTCGACTTAGGGCATCCGCAACAACGTTAGCTTTTCCCGGATGATAGTCAATTACCAATTCGTAATCTTTTAACAATTCCAACCACCTGCGTTGTCTTAAATTCAGGTCTTTTTGAGTCATCAAATACTTCAGACTTTTGTGATCCGAGTAAACATGACATTTCTCGCCGAATAAGTAATGACGCCAAATCTTCAGTGCGAATATAATGGCTGCAAGTTCCAAATCATGCGTCGGGTAATTTCTTTCATGCGGCTTCAATTGTCTCGATGCGTAGGCTACCACTCTGCCTTCCTGCATCAATACACAGCCCAAACCACTTAAGGAAGCATCAGAATACACAACAAATTCCTTACCCGATTCAGGCTGAGCTAATACTGGAGCTTCTGTCAAAAGGGCTTTCAACTGATCGAAACTCTTCTGACAATTTTCCGACCACTCGAACTTTACATCTTTCTGAAGTAGTCTTGTCAAAGGTGTAGCTATCACAGAAAAACCTTTCACAAACCGTCTGTAGTAGCCCGCAAGTCCCAGAAAACTTCGAATCTCAAAAACATTCTTCGGTGGCTTCCAATCAAGTATAGTCGAAATTTTGTTAGGATCGACTCTAGTACCTGATGCTGAAACATGTCCCAAAAAGCTGACCTCTTTCATCCAGAACTCACACTTACTAAACTTCGCATACAACTATTGATCTCTCAAAGTTTGTAGCACTAATCTCAAATGCTCGGCATGCTCGGTTTCATTTTTGGAGTAGATCAGTATATCATCAATAAACACTACTACAAACCGATCCAAAAACTGTCTGAATACTCGATTCATTAGATCCATAAAAACAGCTGGTGCATTAGTGAGTCCAAAAGGCATAACCAGAAACTCAAAATGTTCGTATCTCGTCCGGAATGCAGTCTTTGGCACATCTGTATCTCTGACTCGCAACTGATAATAGCCCAATCTCAAATCTAACTTCGAAAATACTGAAGCCCCTTTCAACTGATCAAACAAGTCATCAATCCGAGGTAACGGGTACTTATTCTTTATAGTTACCTTATTCAGTTGCCGATAATCAATACACATTCGCATCGTTCCATCTTTCTTTTTCACAAAAAGAACTAGTGCACCCCAAGGAGAGAAGCTCGGTCGCGCAAAACCCCTATCCGTCAACTCTTGCAACTGTGCTTTCAACTCTTTTAACTCAGTAGGTGCCATCCTATACGGAGCTATCGAAATCGGAGTCGTTCCCGGTGCTAATTAAATGCCGAACTCAATCTCTCGTACTGGTGGTAAACCCGGTAGTTCTTCAGGAAACACATCTGGGTATTCACATACAACCAGTACAGATTCAATCTGTTTCTCAGACAATTTATTATCCAGTACATAAGCCAAATAAGCTTCGCACCCTTTTCTCACATACTTCCGGGCTAACATCGAGGATATGACTGTAGGAAACCCACTTAAATCACTGGATTCAATTCTAATGATCTCACCGTTCTGATGTCTCAAATCAATAAGTTTTCTTTTGCAATTCACCACTGCATCATGCAAAGTTAACCAGTCCATTCCCAAAATTATATCAAACTCATCGAAGGGCAACAGCATTACATCGGCTAGGAAGCAAAAATCCCGAATCATCAATGGGCAACCTTTACACACTTTATTAACAAACACACATCTACCCAAAGGGTTGGACACACGAATCACAAACTCAGTAGACTCAACTGGCAGAGTCTTACCGAATACTAGAGTTTCACACACATATGAATGAGTCGAACCAGGATCAATCAATGCAATCACAGTAGTATCATAAAGGGTGAAAGTATCGGTAATGACATCTGGAGAAGAAGCATCCTCTCTAGCTCGAGTAGCATAAGCTCTAGCTGGAGCTCTAGCCTCGGATCGTACTGCAGTGTTCTTCGTTCCTTTCTGACTACCACCTACATTGCCTGAATGTCTGGGTGGCCTACCTCGCACTGACGTGTTGCTCGACTTAATGTTCTGAACTGTATTCTGCTCAACTGACATCATACATTCCCTAATAAAATGATCTGACGATCCACATTTAAAGCAAGACCGGTCATGAAATCTACAGCTCTCGGAATGCCATTTCCAACAGTGCTTGCATTCAATTCGATTCTGTGGAACGTTTCCGACACTGGCCATCGAGGTAGCTCGGGAGCCCACTGGAGGTCGATTACGTCTAGGTAAATCTGAAGTAGCTTTATGTCGGTTGAAGTCATCTCTGAACTTCTTGGATGTGGGATGGAAGGTCTTACCCGAAGATCTCTTACGAATGTCTCTAGCTTCTATCTCAGCCTTTCTTTTCTCTTTCCCGAGCTCTTCAGCTTTGCAAGCTCGCTCAACTAGTGTCACAAACTCTTGAATTTCAAGAATGCCAACAAGCAACTTTATATCTTCATTCAGACCGTCTTCAAACCTTTTGCACATAATAGCTGTAACACCCCAAACCCGGTCAATACACCACGACCGAATCTGGTATGTTACGGGGAAAACGTACTTGAGAGGTTTAGGTTTTTCGTTTAAAAGCAGGATGTAAACACTTCACTATATAGTGTATTTGAAGAAAATTTGAGTAGGCTTGTTTGAAATCAGATGGTGTATTTAGAAAACCCAAAAATTTTGAAAACTTAACCAAAAGATGTAGTTAAAACGAGTTTATTCCCTTTCATTATTCAAGTAGTTTCTTAGTGTTACTTAAGACATTTTAACTTGGTAGAAAATCGAGTTTTGATTTGAAAATCATTTGAGTTTCTAATGCAAAGTCATGGTGAGATACCCGATGGTATAGTTTAAAACACTTTGCGTTATAGTTTTGAAATCATTGTCTTTCCCAATTTTAGTAAAATTTCAACCCAGTTGTTTTGTTAAGGCATATTAAAATCTATTTAAAACATAAACATCATAAAACATAATTTAAAAGCCTTTACAATCCAAAATAAAACCCAAATAATAGTAAATAAGTTAAAGTACCCAAATCATAAAATCGGAGCAAATCTTTATTAAGCATGGCATGAGCACCCCGAGTCCATCCCGGCTCCATGTCCGCGTCTAAGTGTCACCTGAAATGTCAAAGGAGAGGGTGAGTCGAATGACTCAGTGCATAAATCCTGCTCCCGGTAAAACAACATGCTAACACACCTCATACATAGCAACATAATTAATGCAACCCGATCCTAACCATCCGTATACCTTTTCTACCCCGTGTGGTACCAAACCACTGGTGGTGCCAAACCACTGGTGACCCAAAGTCACAATATCCATAAGTGTGGTGCCAAACCACTGGTGACCCAAAGTCACGAATAATCCGATGATGGGGCCAACCCATCGCGTGATACCAAATCACTAGCGACAATCCCGTATCTCTCAAGTGGGGCCAACCCACGGTGGTGTCAAACCACAGGGACGAGTCGCAATGAGGTGCCAAACCTCTGGTGTCCCAAAGACACAATGTGGTACCAAACCACTGGTGACCGCAGTCACAAATCCGATGATGGGGCCAACCCATCGTGTGATACCAAATCACTGGCGTCAATCCCGTATAATCATCTGTGGGGCCAACCCACCGTGGTACTAAGCCACTGGGACGAGACGCTGAGGTGCCAAACCTCTGGTGTCCCAAAGACACAATGTGGTACCAAACCACTGGTGACCGCAGTCACAAATCCGATGATGGGGCCAACCCATCGTGTGATACCAAATCACTAGCGTCAATCCCGTATAATCATCTGTGGGGCCAACCCACCGTGGTACTAAGCCACTGGGACGAGACGCTGAGGTGCCAAACCTCTGGTGACCCAAAGTCACAATATATCGCTGTGGTACCAAACCACTGGAGGTGCCAAACCTCTGGTGTCCCAAAGACACAGTGTCCCAAAGACACGGATATCATCATTCTCCCTCCACTCATATCTCCCATCAACATACCATACTCATGTGATCGTGCATATCATACAATCATGCATATCATGCCAACATGTCTAGCATTAATCTCATAGCATACATAACATAGATCATAATATTGAGCATATCATCAATAGAACTCGTAATGCTACAGACTTACCCGGATCCGTACATATACCCCACTTGGGTATCCAATAATCCATCATACTGTCATGATTTTAATAGGCAAACAGGTTTAATAACAATATTACTAAGTATAGTGTGTTAGTTTACACACCTGGTAAATACGAGTCTAAAGATCCCAACGAAACGATCTAAGGCTCCTTGATTACTGGCTCCTACAATCGGCCAAATAGGAGTTAGGCACTAAGACCATTCGGCCAAAGACTAAATAACCAAAGGGTTAATGTTGATCCCTCACCTTGCTAATGGTTTCATTTCTTATCAAACCCGAACCACAATAGTTCTCCTTCCAACAATCGGCCAACCCCTAAAAGAGTACAGTTAAACCTTTGTCACTCTGGACTTAATCGAACCCACAGATTGAACTAACAATACTAATACCAATCACTTACCCCTTACTTACCAATTGATTAACAAAGGGGAAAGGCTCCAACTGACTGCTTTGAAATCTTTGATTGCCCTAAGATGAGATGTTTAAAACGAATGGTTAACCCTCTTCCATAAACCAAAACAACATAACACTTGAGAGATAAGGGAAATGGCCATTCGGCCAAGAGCTTACCAACACCCAATATTCGGCCAAAAGAGGACTTCTAGGAGAGGAGAGATTCGGCCTAAGTGTTTAACACACCTTATACTCGGTTTTGAAAGGTAAAAGAGAAAGAATAGAAATGAAAAGGAAATAGGGTTACGGCAACAAGGTGCTTTGGAAGAAAGTTTCGGCAAACAGGCAATTGAGAAGAAGAAAGAAATAAAGAAAATAGAGGGAGGTACCTTCAGCTTTGGAAAGAACAAATAGATGAAGAAAATGTCTTGGGTAAGATTCGGCTACAATGTTTCCAAGCAAAGAAGAAGAAAGCAAATATGAAAAAGGGAAATAGTAGTTTCGGTTTACAAAATTCAAAGAAAAGAGAAAAGATGGAAAAGGGTATTCGGCTACAAGTACTCTAGGGAACAAAGATGCAAACTTTCAGCAGCTTGTTGAGGTTTGGTCTTTGGGTTTCAAAAGATGTAAAACAAAACAAAGAGAAATGAAAAACACCCTTAGAACTTCGGCTAACAAATGACCCAAAGAAGAGACTTTTACTCCTTGACAAAAAGTGACCGAAATTACCTAGGTTGCTAAGGTGAATTTCGGCTAACATGTTCCCACACTTAGCCGTCCACTTCCCCCCTCCAACTCCCCTAAATTTCGGCCATAATCCCCCCAATCACTCCATACCACACATTCAAACATCCATGACCAAGTCTTACTCCTACAATCACTCTCCACCCACCAAGCCACCATTTGACCAAGTCCAAAGTGGAATTTGAACTTCATCCAACTCTTCCCTCCTATGCCATCCAAAATGAACCCAAAATGTGAGGTCTTTACGGCTTGAACTCAGGACCTCCACCCCAAGTAGATGACGCCACACCTAGCTCCCAAGTAGCGCATGCCTTGCCACCTTGCCAGCTCCTCTTTTGTGCAACAAAACCACAAATAAAATTCTTAAACCCCAGCTCTTTCAGCTCCTCTCACCTAAGCCCAAAAACTAAAATTTTCCTACCTACTCAGGCACACTCCTAGCCTACAATTAAGCCCCGACACTACACAAACAGCAACACAGCACACCACCACATGCAATATCATGCAACAACAAAATAGCCCCTAACCCGGGATATTACAGTTCTACCCCCCTTAAAAATAATTTCGGCCTCGAAATTACCTGATCAAAAGAGTTGCGAGTATTGCTGTCTCATCATATCCTCGGGTTCCCACGTAGCTTCTTCTACGCCATGATTCCGCCAGAGTACCTTAACCAAAGGCACAGACTTCCTACGCAGAACCTTCACATCCCGATCAAGAATCTGCACAGGTTCTTCTTCCATGGTCAAATCTGGATTCACCTCGATCTCTTCCACTGCTACCACATGCGACGAATCTGAACGATAACGCCGAAGCATCGAAACGTGAAAAACATCGTGAATCTGACTAAGCTCTGCTGGCAACTCCAGCTGATACGCTACTGGTCCCACTCGTCTTAATACTTTATACGGCCCAATGAACCTCGGGCTTAGCTTGCCTTTCTTCCCGAACCTCAACACCTTCTTCCACGGCGAGACCTTCAGAAAAACTTGATCCCCCACAGCAAACTCTATGTCTCTCCGCTTAAGATCGGCATAAGACTTCTGCCGGTCCGAAGCTTCCTTCAAACGAGACTGAATCAACTTAACCTTATCTTCAGTCTCAGCCACCAACTCGGGTCTCAACAACTGACGTTCACCCAACTCCGTCCAAGACGTAGGTGAGCGACACTTCCTACCATACAATGCCTCATACGGTGCCATCTTGATGCTCGCTTGATAACTGTTATTGTAGGCAAACTCAGCTAATGGTAGAAACTCCTCCCAACTACCTCTGAAATCCAGGACACAACCTCTCAGCATATCCTCTAAGATCTGAAAAACCCTTTCTGATTGACCGTCAGACTGTGGGTGAAAAGCCGTGCTGAAATCCAAACGAGTACCCAGAGCTTGATGCAATGCTTTCCAGAACCTTGACGTAAATCTGGGATCCCTATCCGAGATTATCAAAACTGGCACACCGTGCAACCTCACTATCTCTGACACATACAGCTTCGCTAGCTTCTGAAGTGAGTAGTCAACCCTCACCGGAATAAAGTGAGCTGATTTAGTCAGACGATCCACCACTACCCAAACTGAATCTTTCTTGCTTGACGTAAGCGGTAATCCACTGACGAAATCCATGGTTATCCTTTCCCACTTCCACTGAGGAATCTTCACAGGCTGAAGCAAACCTGACGGCAACTGGTGCTCAGCCTTGACCTGCTGACAAGTCAGACACTTACTCACGAACTCTGTCACCTCTTTCTTCAAGCCAGGCCACCAAAACTGCTCTCTGAGATCTCTATACATCTTGCTACCTCCAGGATGCATAGCATAAGGACTGCTATGTGCGTCCTGAAGAATCTTCTGCCTGAGCTCAACATCTTTAGGCATACAAGCCTTACCTTGGAAACACAGGACCTCATCACTAGACAAGCTGTAACCCTCCAAACCACCATTCTGCACTTGCAACTTTCGCGCACTCAGAACCTTATCCAATAACTGTTTCTCTCTGATCTGCTTAACCCAAGTAGGCTTAACCTGCAACTCTGCCAGAATACTCCCATCGTCATACAAACTCAAGTGGGCAAACATCGCTCTTAAGTCCGAAACAACCTTACGGCTCAACGCGTCTGCAACCACGTTAGCCTTGCCTGGATGATACTCAATCGAACAGTCGTAATCTTTCAGCAACTCAACCCATCTGCGCTGCCTTAAATTCAAATCCTTCTGAGTCAGTAGATACTTCAGACTCTTGTGATCCGTATAGACTATCGATCTCTCTCCGTACAAGTAGTGCCTCCAAATCTTTAAGGCAAAGACTACAGCCGCTAGCTCTAAATCGTGCGTCGGATAGTTGACCTCATGTGGCCTCAGCTGCCAAGAAGCGTAAGCCACAACCCTACCTTCTTGCATCAACACACAACCCAAACCCGTATGTGATGCATCGCAATAGACTGTGAATTCCTTACCAGCCTCAGGTTGAATCAAAACCGGAGCCTCAGTCAAAATCTTCTTTAACTTATCGAAGCTTTCCTGCTTCTTCTCAGTCCATACAAACGGAACCCCTTTCCTCAACAGCTTGGTCATCGGCGCTGCTATCAACGAGAAACCCCCAACAAACCTTCGGTAATACCCGGCCAAACCCAGAAAGCTCCGAATCTCAGCCACTGACTTCGGCGGCTTCCAATCCAAAACTGCCTCAATCTTACGAGGATCTACTCGAATCCCCTCCGCCGATACTACATGACCCAAGAAAGTCACTTCTCTAATCTAGAACTCGCACTTACTGAACTTAGCATAAAGCTGCTTTTCCCTCAAAATCTGCAACACCACTCGTAAATGCGCATCATGCTCTTCCTCTGTCCTTGAGTACACTAAGATGTCGTCTATGAAAACCACGACGAACTGATCCAGATACTGCTAAAACACTCTATTCATCATATCCATAAACGCTGCCGGTGCGTTAGTCAACCCGAACGGCATTACCAGAAATTCGTAGTGCCCATACCGAGTCCGAAACGCTGTTTTATGGATATCAGCCTCCTTAACCTTTAACTGATGATACCCAGACCTCAAGTCGATCTTCGAAAATACCGCAGCACCCTTCAGCTGATCAAACAAATCATCTATCCGTGGCAACGGATACTTGTTCTTAATCGTCAGCTTGTTCAACTGGCGGTAGTCTATGCACATCTGCATTGTACCATCTTTCTTCTTAACAAAAAGTACCGGCGCACCCCACGGCGAAACACTTGGCCTAATAAAACCTCGATCCAGTAGCTCCTGGATCTGAGCCTTAAGCTCCACCAATTCCTTTGGCGCCATCCTATACGGAGCAATAGATACTGGCGCAGTTCCGGGTAATAGATCTATCCCGAACTCTACCTCACGATCTGGCGGCAAACCCGAAAGCTCCTCAGGAAACACATCAGCAAATTCCTTAACAGTACGAACCTTCTCTACAGCAGACTCTTTAGCCTCCAAGGCATACACATGAACCACATACGCTTCATAGCCCTTCCTGACCATCTTCTCTGCCTTCAGAGCAGATACCACATTTGATAAGTAATCTCTCCTATTACCTATCATAGCCACTTCATCACCCTCAACCGTCTTAAGAACCATGCGCTTAGTCGCGCAATCCAACCTCGCCTGGTACTTGACCAACCAGTCCATCCCAAGAATTAGATCGAACTCCCCAAACGGCAGTTCCATCAGATCAGCAGCAAACACTACCCCTTGGAGTTCTAGGGGTACATCTCTAAACAGTTTATCTACTACTACAGAGTAACCTAAAGGGCTAATTACAGTCATCTGCCTAAAAGATATCTCAGAGTCTAAATCCATGGTCTCTACTATACTACTGGCAACATAAGAGTGCGTCGAACCCACATCAATCAAAGCAGTATAAGGAGAACCAAAGATCAAGAACGTACCAGTTATGACGTCCGGTGCGTCGCCCTCCTCTCGGCGCCTCGCAGCATACACTAATCCAGGCTGTCTGGCATCAGAACTGCCCACACCTCTGCCCGGTGCTCCACGGCCCCGACCAGAACCATTACCACCTCTGCCATTACCACGGCCCCTCTGCGGTGGCGGTCCATTACCCCTGAACTGATTACGGCCCAGACTCTCAGACTGAATCCTGGCCAACTTACGCGGACAGTCCCTCACACGGTGCTCCAGAGAACCACACTCAAAGCAACCTTTTCCTCCAGTCCAGCAACCACCCCAATGAGATTTTCCACACTGATTACACTGCGGCGGTCCCTGCCTAGCAGCAACAAACCTAGCTAACTGATTCGGCCCACTCGGTCTAGCCCTCTTTTGCGGATTACCCGACGATCCAGAAGACCCAAAGCTCCTCTTATGCCTATTTCTGTCCATGCCCTGTCTCACCGACTCCTTCACACCCTCGGCTACCTTAGCCTTCTCAACTAAGACAGCAAACTCGCACTCCTGCTGTGGAGCAATCAGCAGTCTCAACTCGTCTCGCAAACCATCCTCGAAACGAACACACCTCTCATGCTCCGTGGCCACAATGCCCCTGGCATACCTATTCAGCTTCAAGAACTCAGCCTCGTACTCAGAAACAGATTTACTCCCCTGAACAAGCCTCAGAAATGCCTTTCGCTGGGAGTCAATATAACTAGCTCCAATGTACTTCTTTTGATATGCAGCCCTGAAATAATCCCATGTCAGATCCTCTGCTGCCACACTGTCCCGAACCGTGAGCCACCACTGGTATGACTCATCCCGAAGAAGCGATACGATGCCCTTCAGCTTCTCTTCAGCAGTCAAGTCCAGATCATCCATGATCCGCTCAGTTGCCTCCAGCCAAAATTCAGCAGTGCTGGGAGCAACACCAGATACACCTCGAAAAAATTCGGCCCCGTTTGCCTGGAGTCGCTCAGGCACAGATTTCCTAACTCCTGCATTACCACCTACTCCAGCTACCCTTTCCAACACTCGCAGCATCGCCTGTGACACTGCGTCATCCCCGGTCTGATCTTGGAACTCACCACCTCCAGCTGGTGGCGAAACTGGTATATCATTTTTTGACCCCTGACCAGATCCTACGGGCTCAGAAACTGTCATCCTACCCCTACCTCGTCCACGAGTATTACGACCACGTCCGCCTTGAGTGCTCATGTCTAATATCTCTACGTATCTGATTTAAGAGTTTTATGCATCAGTATTTATTCCACAGTTTTAAGGCAAGTCTTATGAATATTCAAGGAGATTTGTTCTCGCGAGTTCACAGAATCCTATCGGTTTCAATTTCTAAAGTAATCCTACTATTGCTAATCATACAACCATAATATATCCAACAAATCACAAGCAATAGTAAGGGGTACTTACCTGGGCGAACTGGTGCCGGAGACTCGGTGCCATGCCTTTCAAACCATATATTTAAACCCAAAACACTTAAGACAACTTTTTGAAAACATTTTGGGCCTCAGGCCCACAGCCGAGCCTTTGAACTTGGCTCTGATACCACAATTGTAACACCCCAAACCCGGTCAATACACCACGACCGAATCTGGTTTGTTACGGGGAAAACGTACTTGAGAGGTTTAGGTTTTTCGTTTAAAAGCAGGATGTAAACACTTCACTATATAGTGTATTTGAAGAAAATTTGAGTAGGCTTGTTTGAAATCAGATGGTGTATTTAGAAAACCCAAAAATTTTGAAAACTTAACCAAAAGATGTAGTTAAAACGAGTTTATTCCCTTTCATTATTCAAGTAGTTTCTTAGTGTTACTTAAGACATTTTAACTTGGTAGAAAATCGAGTTTTGATTTGAAAATCGTTTGAGTTTCTAATGCAAAGTCATGGTGGGATACCCGATGGTATAGTTTAAAACACTTTGCGTTATAGTTTTGAAATCATTGTCTTTCCCAATTTTAGTAAAATTTCAACCCAGTTGTTTTGTTAAGGCATATTAAAATCTATTTAAAACATAAACATCATAAAACATAATTTAAAAGCCTTTACAATCCAAAATAAAACCCAAATAATAGTAAATAAGTTAAAGTACCCAAATCATAAAATCGGAGCAAATCTTTATTAAGCATGGCATGAGCACCCCGAGTCCATCCCGGCTCCATGTCCGCGTCTAAGTGTCACCTGAAATGTCAAAGGAGAGGGTGAGTCGAATGACTCAGTGCATAAATCCCGCTTCCGATAAAACAACATGCTAACACACCTCATACATAGCAACATAATTAATGCAACCCGATCCTAACCAACCCACCGTGGTACTAAGCCACTGGGACGAGACGCTGAGGTGCCAAACCTCTGGTGACCCAAAGTCACAATATATCGCTGTGGTACCAAACCAATGGAGGTGCCAAACCTCTGGTGTCCCAAAGACACAGTGTCCCAAAGACACGGATATCATCATTCTCCCTTCACTCATATCTCCCATCAACATACCATACTCATGTGATCGTGCATATCATACAATCATGCATATCATGCCAACATGTCTAGCATTAATCTCATAGCATACATAACATAGATCATAATATTGAGCATAACATCAATAGAACTCGTAATGCTACAGACTTACCCGGATCCGTACATATACCCCACTTGGGTATCCAATAATCCATCATACTGTCATGATTTTAATAGGCAAACAGGTTTAATAACAATATTACTAAGTATAGTGTGTTAGTTTACACACCTGGTAAATACGAGTCTAAAGATCCCAACGAAACGATCTAAGGCTCCTTGATTACTGGCTCCTACAATCGGCCAAATAGGAGTTAGGCACTAAGACCATTCGGCCAAAGACTAAATAACCAAAGGGTTAATGTTGATCCCTCACCTTGCTAATGGTTTGATTTCTTATCAAACCCGAACCACAATAGTTCTCCTTCCAACAATCGGCCAACCCCTAAAAGAGAACAGTTAAACCTTTGTCACTCCGGACTTAATCGAACCCACAGATTGAACTAACAATACTAATACCAATCACTTACCCCTTACTTACCAATTAATTAACAAAGGGGAAAGGCTCCAACTGACTGCTTTGAAATCTTTGATTGCCCTAGGATGAGATGTTTAAAACGAATGGTTAACCCTCTTCCATAAACCAAAACAACATAACACTTGAGAGATAAGGGAAATGGCCATTCAGCCAAGAGCTTACCAACACCCAATATTCGGCCAAAAGAGGACTTCTAGGAGAGGAGAGATTCGGCCTAAGTGTTTAACACACCCTTATACTCGGTTTTGAAAGGTAAAAGAGAAAGAATAGAAATGAAAAGGAAATAGGGTTAAGGCAACAAGGTGCTTTGGAAGAAAGTTTCGGCAAACAGGCAATTGAGAAGAAGAAAGAAATAAAGAAAATAGAGGGAGGTACCTTCGGCTTTGGAAAGAACAAATAGATGAAGAAAATGTCTTGGGTAAGATTCGGCTACAATGTTTCCAAGCAAAGAAGAAGAAAGCAAATATGAAAAAGGGAAATAGTAGTTTCGGTTTACAAAATTGAAAGAAAAGAGAAAAGATGGAAAAGGGTATTCGGCTACAAGTACTCTAGGGAACAAAGATGCAAACTTTCGGCAGCTTGTTGAGGTTTGGTCTTTGGGTTTCAAAAGATGTAAAACAAAACAAAGAGAAATGAAAAACACCCTTAGAACTTCGGCTAACAAATGACCCAAAGAAGAGACTTTTACTCCTTGACAAAAAGTGACCGAAATTACCTAGGTTGCTAAGGTGAATTTCGGCTAACATGTTCCCGCACTTAGCCGTCCACTTCCCCCCTCCAACTCCCCTAAATTTCGGCCATAATCCCCCCAATCACTCCATACCACACATTCAAACATCCATGACCAAGTCTTACTCCTACAATCACTCTCCACCCATCAAGCCACCATTTGACCAAGTCCAAAGTGGAATTTGAACTTCATCCAACTCTTCCCTCCTATGCCGTCCAAAATGAACCCAAAATGTGAGGTCTTTACGGCTTGAACTCAGGACCTCCACCCCAAGTAGATGACGCCACACCTAGCTCCCAAGTAGCGCATGCCTTGCCACCTTGCCAGCTCCTCTTTTGTGCAGCAAAACCACAAATAAAATTCTTAAACCCCAGCTCTTTCAGCTCCTCTCACCTAAACCCAAAAACTAAAATTTTCCTACCTACTCAGGCACACTCCTAGCCTACAATTAAGCCCCGACACTACACAAACAGCAACACAGCACACCACCACATGCAATATCATGCAACAACAAAATAGCCCCTAACCCGGGATATTACAATAGCTTCAGTAGAAACACACCCTCTAGCATATCTGCTGAGCCTGACAAATTTCCGTTCATATTCTGTCACGGTCATTCGCCCCTGTTTCAGTTCAAGAAATTCTTTTTGTTTTTGATCAATGAATCTTTGACTGATATATTTCTTGCGGAATTCATTCTGGAAGAAATCCCACGTGACTTTTTCTTTCGGAACCACTGATACTAGTGTAATCCACCAGTGATATGCAGTGTCCCGAAGTAAAGATATAGCACACTTCAGGCATTCGTCTGGATTACAAGATAGCTCATCTAGTACCCGAATAGTGTTATCAAGCCACATTTCGGCTCGCTCTGTGTCATCATCATCATTGGCCCTGAATTTTTCGGCCCCAAATTTTTGGATTTTATCAACTGGAGGCCTACTAGATCTCATCGGATCTATCATCGGGGGTGCTGAAGGAATCGGAGTTGGATTATTCGGGGGTGGAGGTTTGGGTACAGCTGGGTTAGTCTGAATAAACTGGGTAAACCACTCGTTCATCATCTGATAGAAGGCTTGTTTAGCCTCCCCTTCGTGGCTACCTGAAACTGGTCGAGAGTCTACCGGCACTGATTCCCGTGCACGGTCAGGCGCTACACTCTCTACATCATCCGCTACGGCTCTTTCAGGATCAGTGTCCATTTACTATATAGAACACAGTTCAGAGTGTCAGAAGTCACCACACTATCAATATATAACAAAGGCATGTATAGCTAGACTCTCACGCTCCACGATAGTCCTAGAATCGACTAAACCGTAAGCTCTGATACCAATCAAATGTAACACCCATACCCGTGCCCGTCGCTGGATTAGGGTTATGAGGCATTAGTAAACAAAACTCAATTCCGAAATAGACCTTCAATTGAATTCAAGCACAAGTAATGCGATCATTACTATATTATATAACATTACAACCTATTAAATAAATAAAAAATAAATGTACAACGAGTTCTATTACCAGTACATAATACATACAAATGTCTGAATCACATAACTTAAGCATTCATGACATATAAATATACACTTAAACCATATCTCAACTTATGTCAAGTTATAACATATATCGGATATCAATCAAAACTCATATAACTTAAGCTGAGTTTCATTCATATTACTATAAGACGTATGTATATTAAATCAATTGAACCATTATACCATTTAATAATCAATTTCATATACAAACAGATTAATATTACATCTTGGCCGAATATACTGTTTCACCTTTCATTTGGATTTGTAACAAACCAACCAAGAAACATATTCATTTCTTACCATTTATAATCGGATCTACATAGTCAACTATCACATATATGTCTCGTTATAAAAGTATAAATATCACATAGTCAAATTCACTTAAACATAGCATCATTTATTCTTACTAAACACATCAAGCATATGCTATTTACCATAAGGCCGAAACACATGTCTTAACTCAAATATCACTAGTAAAGTGTATTAAGCAAGTAACACATAAATTCACCTTAATCGCAATTATGCACGCATCATAAACACGGCAACCATGATTCACAAATAAACAAAAACCAAGACCAAGTTTGCTTAAACCATCACCTAACATATATATATATATATATATATACCAAATGAGCACCTTTCTACATATGATATAAACCATGACCGAATCTAAAACATCCATTGACATTATGAACAAACTATGAAATCAAAATATAGAAATGAAACTTAACCAAAAGAAGTAGCCATTTTCACAAGGCTATATTTATGTACAAGACCAAAAGTCATTAATCTTAACCTTAGTCTAACCTATACATGCCTTCGATTCAAAACTAAGATTAAGTACCAAAAGGAGGTGATAGTGTGGTTGACTTTTCCGACGATCCTCAGATGCCCGTAGCTTGATGGAAAACTATAAAACAGAACAAAGAGCACACACGAAATAAGCTAACTAGCTTAGTAAGTCTTAAGCAATTTAAAGAAAATAATTCAACTTGACACCTAAACTTTCCAAGTCAAATACTTGATATTACATCGAACTTTAACAAATCACACATACGGTGTCACATTATCGAACTTCAATATCATCTTTAATTTGACATTTCTCATTATCCTACCTTTAACAAATAGTTCATTAAATCAACTCAAGTTCAAATGATAAATATCCATTTCTTGCCAAATACTCAAATCGTATGCACATCATTTTTAAATGGAATCATATACAAAAACATGTATGTATATACGCTCATTCATTTTACATCTTATCACTCCAAAAGTCCAACCTGCACGAAATATCAATATGAGTTTCTTAACAAATAACCGAATATACATACATAAATCATATACCACATTTTCGTCCAAAATCACACACATATACATATATATATATACATTTATAATTGAACGAATATATATATATATACTCGATTAAACAACTCACATGTACTTACCCGTACAGCTCTGTAATTTAATTCATACGAATAAGCTTAAGTTTGTCCTTTTTGCCAACATAACTCCACCAGTTTATATGCATAAGCTCGTATTTAGAAATCACCGGCATTTAGCCTGCTAGGCAATAAGCCCGAAACTCTTCACCGGCACAAGGCCTGCTAGGCTCAAAGCCCGATACATTTCACCGGCACTAGGCCTGCTAGGCATTTAGCCCGATACTTTCCACCGGCACAAGGCCTGCTAGGCTCAAAGCCCGAATATCAACACACTTAACATTTCAATATACAATGCTTAATAATGAAATCACAACATCTTATATTCTTTATACTACTTTCACTTATCGAACCGAACTTACCTATTCACATTGCATTAAGCAAAATAGTTTCACTTCAATACCATACACTCATATTCGGCTATATCATGTATTTATGCTTTAAATTTCCAAAATTCATCATTCACTCAGTTCATAAATAAATTCATTGACATTAGAACGCTTAGGGACTTACCTCGGCTGTCGATAGACCGTGTAAATCAGCTATTCGAGAACCTTCGTCTTTCCCCGATCTAATTTCGTTTTTCTTTGTTCTTGATCTAAATATATCAAAAGTAATCTCATTCAAGCACATTTCATATCAATTTAGTCCCAAAACACATAAATGGGAAAATTACTATTTTACCCCTAATATTTCACAACCTTGCAATTTAGTCCTATGTGCATAACACACAAAATACACCAAATTAGCTAAGACTATACAAGGGCCGAATATTCCTAGGGACTTTACAAGCCCTCACATTTCATTTATTTTGCAAATAAGCCCCTCTAAAATTTCAATTTTACAAATTAGCCCAAAATACTCAAATTTACCAAAATTTCCAATTCAAAATATATTAATCTTTAACATATCATTTATATAAAATCATAAAACACCAAGAATCACAAGAATATAGCAATGGCAGAACCTCATACATGCTCATTTCGAAAAATTCTAACATGGGTCGAGTACTATACAAAGCAACGATCTCAAAAACGTAAAAATTATCAAAAACCGATTAAAAACTAACCTTAAATCAAAGCTTGAAGTTGCCGAAATTTAAACAAGGTTTTCTCCCTTTCCTTCAAATTCGGCCATGAAAAATAAGATGATAATGGCCTTTTTTTCATGTTTTATTTAACATATAATATAACATTAATTAGTTTACTATTATAACCTTTAACTAAAAATAAAACTATCATATTTAATAAAGGCAATTATGAATTTAGCCACCCACTAACTTTAAAAATGGACTATTTACCCTTTAGATGCTCCATATTAAAAAGCCATCACCATTCTAGTACTGTACACTATAGAATGCAACTTTTACGCTTTACGCGATTTAGTCCTTTTTATCAAATTAAGCACTCAAACAATAAAATTTTTCTACGAAACTTTCACACACATTAATTCACATATAAATAACACAAAATATAATATTTTATAATTTATCAGACTCGGATTCGTGGTCCCAAAACCACCATTCCGATTAGGGTCAAATTCGGTCTGTTACACAAATAGCTTTGTTCTTGTCCATGTGGATAGACACACGGGCGTGTGACTTGGTCATGTGTCCCCTGCATGTTGAACCTTTATGTTAGATTTGGCCACGAGCTAGCCACACGAGCGTGTGTCTAGGCTCTAGGCCGTGTAAGTGAAGTCAGTTGTAACAGCCCAATTTTGGGGCTAGTCAGAACTGTGGTCTTGGGACCACTAATCCGAGGTTGAGGAAAATTATTTTAGTATTATTTTAAGTGTTATGATATTAATATATGGCTGTATGGAAATTTTGGTGCTTTAATTTTAGCAATAGCATGTTTAATTGTGAAAAAAGGACTAAATCGCATAAGATGCGAAAGTTCTATTTTATAAGGTGGGGGTACCTAATAGCTATAGAATGTAATTTGGAGAATTTTAAAGTGCAATTGGGCCATTTATCTAATGATGGCCGGCCATAGGAAGCTAGGGGGGACAAGAGCATTAATTTTTAGTCAAATTTGGTGATAGTTGTTGACTAGTTGACTAAAATATGATAAAATAAGGGAAGGCTATCATCTTTTTCTCTTCTCTTCTTCTTCCACCGATTTTTACACTCAAAAAAGAAAAAGGGTTTTGAAAGCTTTGAGATTTCAGCAACTTGTCCTCCCCCAAGTAAGTGATTTTTGGTGGTGTTAATTGATAATTTTTGTACTTTTGCAATCCCCAAAGCTTAAGCTAGCTAATGAGGGGACTAATTTGAGATATGGTTGAAAGTCTTGGGACTTTCCATGAGATTATTTATGTGGTTAGTTGAGTTTTTATGGAAGAAAATGAATGTTAGGGAGGTGAGAAACAACTTTTGTGAAAGGTGTTAGCATGAAAACACCTAAATAGGACTTGAATGCAATGATTTAATTTGTGTCATAAATGCATGAAATAGTTGGAAGGGTGAGTAGTTGTAAGAGAAATAAATGTTCATCTATGCTTGTTTATCGAGAAAATATGCTGAAAAATAAATTACGAACCTAGAGGCAAAATCGTAATTTTGCCAATATACAAGGGCAAAATGGTCATTTTTGCCCAAGTGTAGAATTTGATGTATTATGATCATAGAATGATCTAAACAAATGAATTTCATTGCTATATATCAAGAAGAGCGCGGAATCAACCTTGACCGGGGAAAAGGCAAGGTTACGGAGTAAACCGTAAATTAACACATTTTACTCCGAGGTAAGTTTACGTGTAAATGATGCATTTTATATGCATATTGTTGTTGTTAATTAGTGCATGGCACAGTTGAGAACAAGTATGATTCAAGTAGATAGAAAGTGGTAGTTATTGAATAACTTTAGTGTGAATGATGGAATGGATAAGTAAGTGTGTTTATACCAATACGTGATGGTGGGCTAAGTGCGATACCACCTTGTTGTTTAATTACGATGGACTATGTGCGATACCATCGTCTATTAATCCTTTGGTGGGATGTGTGCGATGCCACCGTAATTAATCCTTTGGTGGGCTGTTTGCGATACCACCCTAATAAAAGCTGATGGTGGGCTAAGTGCGAAAACACCGAGAAATTTGACAATGAGTAATGGATTTAGATATGATGATGTGTATATTATGTGACCTTGTAATGCTAAGTGCAGGGGAACCGTTAACGAATGTGCGCATTATGCTTGTGATGTGGTTAGAATGTGTGAATGGAAGAAATGAGTAAGCATGATCATGAATGTAGATTGATTCTTACTTAATATATATAGATGTTGTGAAAATTATGTAATACGTGTTAAAATGTTATATTGTTTACATGTGAACTTACTGAGCTTAAGGCTTACTCCCCTTTCTTTCCCTTGTTTTATAGAGCTTAAGATCCGAGCCGGGATACGCCGATAACCAGGAGACCGCCCACACTATCTGTTCATTTCGGTATAATTAGATTTAGTGATTTTGTGTATGGCATGTATAGGGGCTAAGACTAGTTAGATTATTTTGTTATTTTGGCCAAAGGTGTATTGGCTCTTGTTAAGACATTTATTTTTTAAATTGCCATGAATGATGGCTCATTTTACCATTTATGAAATTTCAAAGTTATCTATTAGAGTTCATGTTGAAATTATGAGATGTTTATTAGTATGTTGAATGGACTCATGTAGTGTAAGATATAGGGGTGCAAGGAGCTTGGCAAACAGCCTTGTGTGTCTAGACCATGTGTGACACACGTGCGTCTTGGCCGTGTGTCCCCTGCATGTTAGCATTTTAAGTCAGGATAGACCACGGACTATCCACACGGACGTGTCCAGGCTGTGTGAAATAAGTTAGTGTCGACCACGGGTGGAAGACACGGGCATGTCTTGAGGGTACATGGGCGTGTCCCATTTCACATGGGCGTGTGCCCTAGTCGTGGGACTTTGGCAGAATGCTGGGGTTTTTAGGCACGGTTTGAGCACAGGGGCGTGTGCAACTACACACGGGCGTGTGTGTCCTCTAACACGAGCGTGTACTTCTTATTTAGATGGGAAAGAAATTTTATGGATCGTAAAGGTTCCCGATATAGTCTCGAGAGCCCTCGTATGTACGAGTGAGGTCTCGTAAGTCAAAAAAAGGAGTTGTTGTAGTGATTCAAGGAGAGTAGTCACGTTGGGCCTACGTGGCGGTTAATTAGTTCTGTACAGTAACACCTCGTACCCCATTCCGGTGGGGATTACGGGTAAGGGGTGTTACATCAGTGTTCACCACGGTTGGAGAGCACGGGCGTGTACCCTAGCCGTGGGGCATTGGCAGAATGCTTGGGTTTTCATACACGGGTTGAAGGCATGGGCATGTGTGTCTACACACGGGCGTGTCTCATCTTACACGGGCATGTGAGCCCTGTATAAAAGAGAAAATTTTAAGTTTTGAAAAAGTTTCGGAATAGTCTCAAGAGTCCTCGTGTGTATGAGTGAGGCCTCGTAAGTCGAGAATGAAGTTGTTGAGGTGACTTGAGAGAGTAGTCACGATGAGCCTAAGTGGCGATCAAGTGGTTTTAATTACGGTAACGCCTCAGGCCCGATTCCGGCGTATAACCCGAGTAAGGGGTTTTACATGATTTGCCAGCATGTAAAGGCTGAACACCAAGTACCTTCGTGTTTGCTTCAACCCATTTTGGTTCCCGAGTGGAAATGGGACCGTATCACTATGGATTTTGTAACGGGTTTACCGTTGTCACCTAGCAAGAAAGATGCTATATGGGTTGTAGTTGATAGACTCACAAAGTCAGCCCATTTTATACCTATACGAGTGGATTACTCACTCGACAAGCTGGCAAGCTTATATGTTTCTGAAATACTAAGACTTCACGGAGTTCCTTTGTCAGTCATATCTGATAAGGATCCAAGATTCACATCCAGATTTTGGAAGAAGTTACAAGAGGCCCTGAGTACAAAGTTGAGCTTTAGTACAACTTTTCATCCTCAAACCGATGGACAATTAGAGAGGTTAATACAAGTACTCGAAGATATGCCTCAGTGTTGTATTCTTGAATTCCAAGGTAGTTGGGAAAAGTTTCTTCCATTGGTAGAATTTGCCTACAATAATAGCTTTCAGTCAAGCTTAAAGATGGAGCCTTATGAGGCTATATATGGGCGTAAGTGCAGAACGCCTTTGTTTTGGACTGAACTCAAAGAAAATCAAATTCACGGAGTTGATTTGGTTAGAGAAGCTGAAGGGAAAGAGAAAGTGATACGAGAGTGTTTAAAAGCTGCAACAGACAGACAGAAATCCTACTTGGATTTAAGGAGAAAAGAGATAGAGTACCAAGTTGAGGATAAAGTTTTCTTGAAAGTGTCACCATGGAGAAAAGTTCTAAGATTTGGCCGGAAAGGCAAGTTGAGCCCACGTTTCATTGGACCATATGATATTACTAAGAGAGTTGGGCCGGTAGCTTACCGATTGGCTTTGCCATCTGAGTTAGAAAAGATACATGATGTGTTTCACGTGTCAATGTTGAGACGCTACCGATCAGATCCTTCACATGTAATTACCCCGTCAGAGATAGAGATTCATTCTGACATGACTTATGGGGAAGAACTAGTTAAGATTTTAGCTCGAGAAATCAAGCAACTAAGAAATAAAATTATTGCCCTAGTGAAAGTATTATGGCAAAGACATGGGATAGAAGAAGCTACATGGGAACCAGAAGAAATCGTGAGAAACCAGTACCCAAACTTGTTTGCTGGTAAGATTTTCGAGGACGAAAAATCCCTAAGGGGGAGAATTGTAACAGCCCGATTTAGGGCCTAGCTAGAATAGTGGTGCGAGACCATAAATCCGAGTTAGTAAAATGAGTTTTTAAGGTATTTGAGATGTTTGCATGATGATATGAAAGTTTCATGTAGAAATTTTATGGAAATTTCCATTTAAGGGTCCATTAGGACTAAATTGCAAAAGTTGCAAAACATGAGTTTCTAGAAGCTTTTTATATGAAATAGCTTTAGAATATTAATTAGAAGTCCTTAATTAGCATTTTAGCCAAATTATAATTTTTGGACAAAAAATGGACATGAGTTAGTAAATGGTGAAATTGTAAAGAGAAGAGCATTTTGGTCATTTATTAATTAAATGATTAATAAGGGAAAAAGATGACAAATCATTCTCATCTTCTTCCCCAAGTGCCTAAAATTTTAAGGAAACCATAGCGAAGGTTCTTCAATTTTTCAAGCTTGCTAGTAAGTTCATCTTAGCCCCGTTTTTAATATTCTTCGTATTTTTGGAGTCCTCGTATTATGAATTAGCTAATTTTAGCTATAAGATGAGCTAAGATGCATGTTCAAAAATCTACCCATGTATGACATGTTTGTAAAATGATGTTTTAAGAAAGATTATGAGAGTTTGATGTTAGATAAACATCTTTTCCTAAATGAATTTCATGAAAAATGCTAGTAAAGGCTAGTTTGTAATAGTTATGAAATTTGTCATACATGGTAGAAATAGTGAGAATTGGTTATTTATATAGTTAAGACAATGAATCGGCTGAGCATGAAGAGTTATAAAGTTTAATGAAAATCATTTTACGAGCCTAGTTGCAAAAGTGTACTTATGAGAAAGTTTAGGGGTAAAATTGTAATTTTGCCAAAGTATGAGTTAAGAGTCAATTTAGTCAATGTGATTATTAAATGATCTAAACTATTATTATAGATCAAGAAAAACAAAGCTCGGATCGAAACCAAGGCAAGAGCAAAATCGAGGACTAAATTGCATATCTACTTACATTTTGTATATCGAGGTAAGTTTGTATGATTTCTAAGCTTTATGATTACTATTATTGAATTGCTTAGTATAATGTACATTATTACCATAGAAATGCTTAATGCTATGTTAAATAAAGAAATCAATGAGATTAAGCATGAGAAAGTCCCGATTGAAGTTGAATTACTTAGGATACTCGATCTACCACATGAGATAAGAAAGTCCGTATAAGACGAAGCCAAGGCATGGCATTGGTGAGTCTCCAAGCAAATATGTCATGTAAGTCCAAGACAAGTCTTGCCATTGAAACGCTATCATGAGATAGAGATCCCATGTAAGTCCAAGCCAAGGCATGGCATTGGTGAGTGCCAAGGAAGATTTCAAGTAAGTCCAAGCCAAGGCTCGGCATTTACCAATTCATGAGTAAAGATACCAAATAAGACCATGTCAAGACATGGCAATGGTAAGTTCCTAAGGGAACACACAAGGAATACTTTGAGTAAGTCCATGTCAAGACATGGCATTGATACCAAGATGAGAGATCCCATGTAAGACCATATCTAGGATATGGCTTTTGTAACATCCTAGAATTAGGGGTTCTGCGTGCTAGGCTTTTCTATGTGTTTGGTTTGTTATGCTAGTTATTTAAATGTGTTTGGGGGTCCTGGTGACACTCGGGTTTAAGCTAGAGCCTTGGTAAAAATTTCTGTTTTGGGCATCTAAGGGGGGAAAGCTAGTGGGAGCAGGTATTAAGTCTATTTGTGTGTAATTGTTGACACAAAGAAGCTTGTGTCCAAGTGGAGGTGGCGTCACTTGTAGGAGCTGAAGGGGAGGAGTTCAAATCTCATAAGCCTCATTATGAAGCTTTATTTTTGGCACCAGGATGGAGAGAAGATGGATTAGGTAGGGACTCTTCTAGGATGATGGTTGAATGGGTCAATGGATTCATATGGATGGACAAGAATACTTGAAGGAATTTGAGTTGGTCAAACCAATTTGAATGGTGTAGGGGAGTGAAAATAGGAGCAAAACAAGGGATTTGGAGTTGGTGGAGGTATTGGCCGAATGTGGGGAGCTTGAAGGGGGAATTTCGCTTTAGTGCTAGGATAGTTTAGTGTGCCAAAAATTCCATAGGTCTTAGGCAATTGTTTCATTTCATTTTAGCATATTCGGTCATTAAGAGGGATGAGTGCCGATTTTGCAAGAAGCGCATAGTAGTCCATACGGTATGCATCCCGGTGGAGTAAAATTTATCGAGATTTGCGCGAACAATTTTGGTGGCCTGGTCTGAAACAAGAAGTTACCGAGTTTGTGAGTAAGTGCTTGATGTGTCAGCAGGTGAAGGCGGAACATCAGTTGCCTTCGGGTTGCTATAGCCAGTGAAAATTCCACTTTGGAAGTGGGAGAGGATAACTATGGACTTTGTTAGTGGGCTACCTCTTACGCCTACCAAAAAGGATTCGGTGTGGGTGATTGTTGATTAGTTGACGAAGTCCGCTCACTTCATACCGATTCGTGTTGATTACTCATTATAGAAGTTGGACAAACTGTATGTAGCGGAGATTGTGAGGTTACATGGGGTACCAGTGTCTATCATATCAGACAGAGACCCCAGGTTTACATCGCGGTTCTGAAAAGCGTTGCATAAAGCATTGGATACAAGACTGGATTTCAGCACAACGTTTCATCCACAGACTGATGGTCAGTCAGAGAGGGTAATTCAGATTCTGGAAGATATATTGAGATGCTGTGTTATCGACTTCAGGGTAATTGCGAGGATTTCTTATCGTTGGCAGAATTCGCGTACAACAACAGCTATCAATCCAGTATTCAGATGGCACCCTACGAAGCGTTGTATGGTCGTCAGTGTCGTACTCCTACCTACTGGACAGAGTTGGGTGAGCGACAGTTGTTGGGTCCGGAATTGGTTTCAGAGACAGAGGAAAAGGTTAAGTTGATTCGGGCTCGGTTGAAGGAAGCTTCTGACAGGCAGAAATCTTATGCGGATCTGAAGCGTAAGGAAATAGAATTTGCAGAGGGTGATCAGGGTTTTTTGAAAGTTTCGCCTTGGAAGAAGGTTTTAAGGTTTGGACGAAAGGGCAAGTTGAGCCCCAGGTTCATCGGGCCTTATCGAGTGTTGAAACGTGTGGGACCAGTAGCTTATCAGCTCGAGTTACCTCCACAGTTGAGTCGGATACATGATGTATTTCACGTTTCAATGTTATGGCGCTATTGTTCGGATCCATCTCACATAGTGCCAGTAGAGGAAATTGAAGTAAGACCTGATTTGTCTTTTGAAGAAGAACCCATTCAGATCTTAGATCGAGATGTTAAGGTGTTAAGAAGGAAGACAGTTTCGTTGGTTAAAGTTTTGTGGCGGAATCATGGTGCAGAGGAAGCCACGTGGGAGCCAGAGGATGTGATGCGACAGCAATACCCTCACCTCTTTTGATCAGGTAAATTTCGAGGCCGAAATTTCTTTAAGAGGGTAGAACTGTAACATCCTAGAATTAGGGGTTCTGCGTGCTAGGCTTTTCTGTGTGTTTGGTTTGTTATGCTAGTTATTTAAATGTGTTTGGGGGTCCTGGTGAGGCTCGGGTTTAAGCTAGAGCCTTGGTAAAAATTTCTATTTTGGGCATCTAAGGGGGGAAGCTAGTAGGAGCAAGTCTTAAGTCTATTTGTGTGTAATTGTTGACACAAAGAAGCTTGTGTCCAAGTGGAGGTGGCGTCACTTGTAGGAGCTGAAGGAGAGGACTTCGAATCCCATAAGCCTCATTATGAAGCTTTTTTTTTGGCACCAGGATGGAGAGAAGATGGATTCGGCAGGGACTCTTCTAGGATGATGGTTGAATGGGTCAATGGATTCAAATGGATGGACAAGAATGCTTGAAGGAATTTGAATCAGTCAAACCAATTTGATTGGGTGTAGGGGAGTGAAAATAAGAGCAAAACAAGGGATTTGGAGTTGGTTGAGGTGTTGGCCAAATGTGGGGAGCTTGAAGAGGGAATTTCGCTTTAGTGCTAGGATAGGTTAGTGTGCCAAAAATTCCATAAGTCTTAGGCAATTGTTTCATTTCATTTTAGCATATTCGGTCATTAAGGGGGATGAGTGCCGATTTTTTCTAGTCTCTTTGAGTTCTCTCTTTTCTCTCATTCGGTTTCCCAATTTCTATGTGCCGAAACTGTCAGTTTTTCTATTCATCTCTTTTGCTCCTTTGACTCTAGCCGAAAGTGGTGTGACCATTCGAGCATCTCTTCTTCTTCTCCTTTTCTTTCTACTTCCTTTGTTTCTTTAGCCGAACCCTCTTTCATATCTTAGCCGAATATTTGGTTTCCCTCTATTCATCTCTTCCACCTTTTCTTTCCTTCTTTTTTAAAAGCCGAAACCTCCCCTAATCTCATCTCTTCTTTAGCAGAACTTGGGGTGTCTCCTATTATTTCTGCCAGTGCTGAATTTCCTTGGTTTCCATTCGGCTCTTTTTTGGATCAATGTAAGACTCTTTTCTTTTTATCTTTATTTATGACCATTCTTCTCACTCCCTTTCTTTCAAAAAGAAGTCGAATTCCTCATGAAGATAACTAAATTCGTTTATTCCAACCTGTGTTTTTTAGCCGAACCTCAGGAAGAGAAGGGCTTGTTGGATTGCCAAAGGTCTCCTCTTCAATCGGTTTTGTTGGTCAAGGTAAGGGAGACTCTGCTAATCCTTTTTCTTTTTCTACTTTCCTTCGGTTCTGTGTGGTCATAGCCGAATGGCTGTTTTGCTCTTGTTAATAGCTCGCGACTAATCTTTTCCTTCCTTCTCTCATTTTGGGAACGTTTACTCTGGGAAATCCCAGTAGCCGAACGTGTTGTAGTCCACCATTCCATTCAGGTTCTTAAGGTAAGGAGTTTCTTTAGTCTTATACGATTAGACACTCTTATGTTTTACTCCGCCTTAATCAAATCTTTTGGTTGGCCAATCAAAGACTTCTCTTTGGGTACTGATCAAGGTTCTCTCCATGGATGCGAGTGCTAGCCAAACTAAGGAGGGGAGTGGACTCGTAGTCTCTACCCCTAAGTTCAAACGGCATGCTGTGTCGGCGGTTTGAGACTTTCTACCGGGTTGTGGTAGAGAGCCGACTTCTGCTAGTGAGAGTGTCGATGATTTAGATAGTGTAGTGTTGCAGTAATCAGGTGTGTAATGCTCACTCTTTACTCTATTAAATTATGTTAATAAATGTGTTGGCTAAAAGCCGAAACGACTATTAGATAGTTGAGATACCCTCGTGGGTAAGGTTGGAGACACCGGGTAGTTTTCGCTATGATGTTACTTTTGAATTATCGTATGTATGAGTTAACTATACGTTGTACATTGAAAATATGTTGCATTCATCTCAGTATGATAATATGTTGCATGGGCTTTGGGATATGATTGAAAGGGGAAGTGTGATTCAGTGACTGTCACAATGGTCTGGGACCACGGTGGGTTTACCCCACATATGTTATTCAGTGACCATGTCAGAGTGGTCTGGGACCACTGTGGTTGGAACCACGTATACATATATTTATCTGTGACTTGTCTCAGTGGTCTGGGACCACAGTGGGTTGGCCCCACGAATACACAATAGAGATCGTCACAGTGGTCTGAGACCACAGTGGGTTGGCCCCACGTTTATATTATGTGACTCTGTCACAAGTGGTCTGGGACCACAGTCGTCTGGGACCACGGTGGCATATTCCCACGGGTGTTTGGCTGATTCAGGTGACCTAGAGGATGGAAAACTTGGTTGGGATAGGCTGCATTGCGTACATGATTAATATGCTGCATTGTGTGGGCTAAGGCTCAATGGGCATTTGTAGGCTTAAGGCCCAGATTGCGTTATATGTGGGCTTAAGGAATAAAAGGAATTTTGTGTCGTCAGGATCTGCTGGGGGTTTCCAGAAGAGGCCTAGGTTTGATGGGCCAAGTCGAGTTGCGAAGCCTGTTGCTGTAGGTCGGTCTCAGCAATGTGCTGGATGTGGGAATTTCCATTCAGGGGAGTGTTGGGCGAGGAGTAAAGGATGTTATAGGTGTGGATCTGTAGATCACTGGTTAGGGACTGTCCACAAGAGTCGAACAGGGCACGGCCAGTAGGTCAGGGTTATGCACAGCCTGGAAGAGGTGGGCAGCAACCACCAAGAGGTCGTGGTCCGGCCAGAGGAGGAAATGGTTTTGGTCGAGGATGTGGAGCACCGGGCAGAGGTGTTGGGATTACAGATGCGAGACAGCCTGGGTTGGTTTATGCAGCTAGACGCCGAGAGGATGGCGGTGCACCGGACGTCATAACGGGTACGTTCCTTATTTTTGGTTTGCCCTTTATAGCATGATAGATATTGGGTCTACACATTCATATGTTGCTAGTACTGTGCGTGGAACTTTGAACATAGAATCTGAGGTTGCTTCTAGAGAAATAACTGTGCTTAGCCCTTTAGGACAATCTGTAATGGTGAACAAACTCTTTAGGAATGTGCCTTTAGAAGTTCAAGGGATAGTTTTCTCGGCTGACTTGATGGAGTTGCCGTTCGGCGAGTTCGATTTGATCTTAGGCATGGACTGGTTAGTTAAGTATCGAGCAAACTTGGACTGTGCTGCTAAGCGCATGATACTAAAGACTCTCGAGGATAAGGAGTTGTTGGTGATAGGTGAGAGAAGGAATTATCTGTCCAATGTGGTGTCTGCTCTTAAGGCTGAAAGGGTGGTGAGAAAAGGGTGTGAGGCTTTCCTAGCTTTTGTCAGTGCGTTGGAAGCCAAGGAATTGTCTGTAAGAGATGTTAGAAAGGTGAAGGAATTCTCCGATGTTTTTCTAGAAGAGCTTCCAAGGTTACCTCCAGATTGCGAGGTGGAGTTCGGTATTGATCTTCTTCCAGGAATAGCTCTGGTGTCCGTTGCCCTGTATAGGATGGCACCGAAGGAGCTGGTGGAGCTTAAAGCTCAGTTCCTGAATTGTTGGACCGTGGTTTTATCCGACCAAGTGTGTCTCCGTGGGGAGCACCGGTGTTATTTGTCAAGAAAAAGGATGGGTCGATGGGAATGTGTATTGACTATAGGCAATTGAACAAGTTGACGATTAAGAACAAGTATCCGTTGCCAAGGATTGACGATCTGTTCGATCAGCTGCGAGGCGCTTCGGTTTTCTCGAAGATAGACTTGAGGTCAGGTTATCATCAGCTTAAGGTCAAGGAGGCGGATATTCATAAGACTGCTTTTCGAACTCGTTATGGTCACTACGAGTTCTTAGTGACGCCGTTTGGTTTGACAAATGCACTAACCGCATTTACGGATATGATGAACCAGGTATTCCAACCCTAATTGGATCGGTTTGTCATAGTGTTCAAAGATGATATCTTGGTATATTTAAGGACGAAGGCGGAGCACGATTCGCATCTTCGAATTGTTTTGCAAATTTTGAGAGAGAAGCAACTGTATGCCAAATTCAGCAAGTGTGAATTTTGGTTGAGTGAAGTTACTTTTCTGGGACATGCCGTGTCTGCCGAAGGAATTACGGTTGATCCCCTAAAGATTGAAGCTATTTTGGATTGGAAACCACTGAAGTCAGTAACAGAAATTCAGAGTTTCCTTGGGTTAGCTTGGTACTACAGAAGGTTTGTTGAGGGATTCTCGTTAATAGTTGCACCTTTAACCAAGTTGTTACAAAAAGGGGTACCATTTGTCTGGTCAGATAAACAACAGGAAAGTTTTGAGAAGTTGAAAAGGATTTTGACGGAGGTACCAGTGTTGATTCAACCTGAGGCTGGGAAGGAGTTTGTCGTCTATTGTGATGCGTCGTACACAGGGTTAGGATGTCTGTTGATGCACGAAGGAAAAGTGGTAGCGTATGTGTCTCGGTAATTGAGACCTCATGAAGTGAATTATCCCACTCATGATTTGGAGTTAGCGGCGGTAGTGTTCGCTCTGAAGATTTGGAGACACTACTTATATGGAGAGAAGTCAATTATCTACACTGCTCATAGGAGCCTGAAATATCTCATTACCCAAAAGGAGTTGAATTTAAGGCAGCGGAGGTGGATTGAGCTGTTGAAGGATTACGACTGTTCGATTGAGTATCACCCAGGTAAAGCTAACGTAGTGGCGAATGCGTTGAGCCGTAAGGTAATATGTGAATTGAGGGCAATGTTTGCTCATCTCAGTTTGTATGATGAATGGAAGTTTGTTAGCTGAACTTCAAGTAAAGCCTTCGTGGGTAAGTCAGATTAAAGAGAAGCAGTTGTCAGATGAATCGTTAAGTTCTAAATTTCAGCAAGTGGAAGGTGGTAAGACAGAAGACTTTAGTTTGAACAGTGAGGGGGTATTGTGCTTTCATGGAAAGGCTTGTATGGCGAAGGATTCCGAGTTAAGACAAAAGATTTTGCAAGAAGCACATAGTAGTCCATACGATGTGCATCCCGGTGGGAGTAAAATGTATCAAGATTTGCGCGAACAGTTTTGGTGGCCTGGTCTGAAACAAGAAGTTACTGAGTTTGTGAGTAAGTGCTTGACGTGTCAGCAGGTGAAGGCGGAACATCAGTTGCCTTCGGGGTTGCTACAGCCAGTGAAAATTCCACTTTGGAAGTGGGAGAGGATAACTATGGACTTTGTTAGTGGGCTACCTCTTACGCCTACCAAAAAGGATTCGGTGTGGGTGATTGTTGATCAGTTGACGAAGTCCGCTCACTTCATACCGATTCGTGTTGATTACTCATTACAGAAGTTGGCCAAACTGTATGTAGCGGAGACTCTAGGAGCAGGTCTTAAGTCTATTTGTGTGTAATTGTTGACACAAAGAAGCTTGTGTCCAAGTGGAGGTGGCGTCATTGTAGGAGCTGAAAGAGAGGACTTCAAATCCCATAAGCCTCATTATAAAGCTTTATTTTTGGCACCAGGATGGAGAGAAGATGGATTCGGTAGGGACTCTTCTATGATTATGGTTGAATGGGTCAATGGATTCAAATGCATGGGCAAGAATGCTTGAAGGAATTTGAATTGGACAAAACAATTTGAATGGGTGTAGGGGAGTGAAAATAGGAGCAAAACAAGGGATTTGGAGTTGGTGGAGGTGTTGGTCGAATGTGGGGAGCTTGAAGGGGGGAATTTCGGTTTAGTGCTAGGATAGGTGAGTGTGCCGAAAATTCCATTGGTCTTAGGCAATTGTTTCATTTCATTTTAGCATATTCGATCATTAAGGGGGATGAGTCCCGATTTTTGCTAGTCTTCTTGAGTTCTCTCTTTTCTCTCATTCGGTTTCCCTATTTCTCTGTGTCGAAACTGTCAGTTTTTCTATTCATCTCTTTTTCTCCTTTGACTCTAGCCGAAAGTGGTGTGACCATTCGGGCATCTCTTCTTCTTCTCATTTTCTTTCTACTTACTTTGTTTCTTTAGCCGAACCCTCTTTCATCTCTTAGCCGAATATTTGGTTTCCCTCTATTCATCTCTTCCACCTTTTCTTTCCTTCTTTTTCAAAAGCCGAAACCTCCCCTAATCTCATCTCTTCTTTAGCCGAACTTGGGGTGTCTCCTACTATTTCTACCAGTGCCGAATTTCCTTGGTTTCCATTCGACTCTTTTGTGGATCAAGGTAAGACTCTTTTCTTTTTATCTTTATTTATGACCATTCTTCTCACTCCCTTTCTTTCAAAAAGAAGCCGAATTACTCCTGAAGATAATTAAATTTGTTTCTTCCAACCTGTGTTTTTTAGCCGAACCTCAGGAAAAGAAGGGCTTGTTGGATTGCCGAAGGTCTCCTCTTCAATCGGTTTTGCTGGTCAAGGTAATGGAGACTCTGCTGATCCCTTTTCTTTTTCTATTTTCCTTCGGTTCTGTGTGGTCATAGCCGAATGGCTATTTTGCTCTTGTTAATAGTTCGCGACTAATCTTTTCCTTCCTTCTCTCGTTTTAGGAATGTTTACTCTGGGAAATCCAGTAGCCGAACGTGTTGTAGTCCACCATTCCATTCGGGTTGTTAAGGTAAGGAGTTTCTTTAGTCTTATACGATTAGACTCTCTTCCGTTTTACTCCGCCTTAATCAAATCTTTTGGTTAGCCAATCAAAGGCTTCTCTTTGAGTACTGATCAAGGTTCTCTGCATGGATGCGAGCGCTAGCCAAATGAAGGAGGGGAGTTGACTCGTAGTCTCTACCCCTAAGTTCAAGCGGCGTACTGTGTCGACGGTTCGAGACATTCCACCGGGTTGTGGTAGAGAGCCGACTTCTGCTTGGGATAGACTAATCGCAGTCGTTCCTGCTAATGAAAGTGTCGACGATTTAGATAGTCTAGTGTTGCGGGTAATCAGGTGTGTAATGCTCACTCTTTACTCTATTAAATTATGTTAATAACTGTGTTGGCTGAAGCCGAAATGACTGTTAGATAGTCGAGATACCCTCGTGGGTAAGGTTGGAGACACCGGGTAAGTTCCGCTATAATGTTACTTTCCAATTATCGTATGTATGAGTTAACTATACGTTGTACATTGAAAATATGTTGCATTCATCTCAGTATGATAATATGTTGCATGGGCTTTGGGATATGATTGGAAGGGGAAGTGTGATTCAGTGACTGTCACATTAGTCTGGGACAATGGTGGGTTGGCCCCCACATATTTTGTTCAGTGACCATGTCACAGTGGTCTGGGACCACGGTGGTTAGAACCACGTATACATATATTTATCCGTGACTTGTC
Source organism: Gossypium australe (assembly GCA_005393395.2). Lineage (NCBI taxonomy): Eukaryota > Viridiplantae > Streptophyta > Magnoliopsida > Malvales > Malvaceae > Gossypium > Gossypium australe. The sequence goes on along the minus strand of CM016615.1, from coordinate 37,261,519 downwards.
TCAGTGGTCTGGGACCACAGTGGGTTGGCCCCAAGTTTATATTATGTGACTCTGTCACAAGTGGTCTGGGACCACGGTGGCATATTGCCACGGGTGTTTGGCTGATTCAGGTGACGTAGAGGATGGAAAACTAGGTCGGGATGGGCTGCATTGCATACATGATTAATATGCTGCATTGTGTGGGCTAAGGCTCAATGGGCATCTGTGGGCTTAAGGCCCAGATTGCGTTATATGGGGAGTTACACACTGAGTCTCATGACTCACCCCTCTGCTTAATTTTGCAGGTAATTCGTAGATTGCAGTTTTGGAGCCGAGGCGGACTTCGAGGTGGCCATACACTGTTTTTCTTGTAAACTTTCGGTTCTTATTTAATAGTACTTTGTAATTTTGGGTTTTTATTATGTAATAAGGCCACTATAACTTTGAATTCGGATTTTACATTTACACCGTTATTACACATGTTACGATACATCTAATATGGGTTTTCCTAAAATAAAACATAAACCAGTATTTTCCCTAAAATGGTGTTAACAAAAGATGACATGCGAATAACTAATTAATTTTGAGATTTTATTAAAACCGCAACATTGTTTTCAACTGTCACATTTCTGAAAATTCCTAAGTTCGGCTTTACAAAATAAACCCGTTTTCAACTCCTAGTTATTTTAATAAGGGGTTTGTAAGATATTCTCATACAGAATTTTAAATTATCCTTAAAATGGAATCATTAAACGAAAAGTTTTTCTCAAGTTACAATGTTCCGTTAAAAAAATTTCAAAACTACCTTCCTGTAACAAACCAGATTTGGTCGTAACGTATTGACCGGATTTGGGGTTTTACAGCTTTGGCATCAAGTTATATGTGGGATGAGATTTAGTATCCTCGGTTATTCATAGAAATTCATCGGGCAAATGAGTAAAGCTTAAATGAGATAGCAAGAAAATTAAGTAAGCAAAGATATTATCAAGTTGGATATGAGTATTATTCATGTTATGAATGATGAATTAGAGATTATGATTATTATAGTAAAGTTTGCTGATCTATGTGATCAAGTGATACAGGTACCTTGTTTACCTCACGAGCATGAGACTAGTAAGTATCATGAGATATGTAAGAATTAGTAAGAGTAAGTAAGCTTAAATAGCTGAAATTATGATGCCATTGTTTATGCCAAATGGTTTATGTTAAACAAGTATGATGCTATGTGAATTATATGCAAACTTACTAAGCTAAATGCTTACGTCTTTTATTCTTTCTTTCCATGTAGTCCCGCCAAGCTAATCTCGTGGTACATCGTCATCAGAGCTCGGAGCACACTATCAATCGCTATTTTGGTATAGCCAAGATGTTTATATTAAGTATGGCATGTATAGGAACATTTCATTTTGAGAATATGTCTTAAAAAGGGCAAAAGTATGGGCTATCAAGTTTATTATTCTTTTGTATACGGCTAAGTGATTGGCCAAGATTGACTAAGTATGTATGTTTATCGATATCAATGAAGCATGTAGTAGTGTTCATGAAAGATGTAGTAATTTGTGTTGTTGAATTGAATATGAGATTGATCTTGATCTCAGGGTGGCAATTGGCTTGGTAAATAGCCTTCAAGTGCCCACACAGATAGACACACGGGTGTGCGTCTAGGCCGTCTGTCCCCTGCACCTTAGTACTTTAAGTTAGATTAGACTACGGGCTAATCCCACGGCCGTTTGTTTAGGCCATGTGTGACACACGGTCAGAACATGGGCGTGTGCCCCAGGCCATGTGAATATAGTCAGTGTCGACCACGGACTAAGTCCACGGGTGTGTCAAGGCCATGTGAATATATTCAGTGTCGACCATGGTTGGAAGACATGGGCGTGTCTTAGGGGTACACGGGCGTGTCCGAAGCCACATGGGCGTGTGACCCCTGCTTTAAGGAAAAGTTTTCGATTAAGTTCTGAAAGTTTCCAGATATGTGTTTAAGGCCTCGTAGGCCCATGAAATGTATGACTAGACTAAGAAAGAGAAGTTTTAATTCGGAACAAAATTTTACAGCCCTTAAGTGCATGTTTAAGAAAGTTCAAGCATAGTAATGTCTCGTATCTGGTCTCAGCCTTGGACTCAGGTATGGGGTGTTACACTAATTCCATCTTCCAAGATAATGTGCCCCAAAAATCTGACTTCCTTAAGCCGAAATTCACTTTTACTAAACTTGGCATATAACTATTTATCTCTCAAAGTTTGTAAAACTGTTCTCAAATGCTCAGCATGCTCATTCTCTTCATGAGAGTTAATTAGTATATCATCAATAAAAACAACAACGAACTTATCCAAATATCACCGAAAAAATACGGTTCATTAAATCCATGAAAATTGCAGGGGCATTTGTTAAACCGAAGGGCATGACTAAAAACTCGTAGTGACCATACCTTGTCTAAAATGCGATTTTCGGCACATCTGAGTCTTTGACTCTCAACTGATAATATCCAAACCTTAAGTCTATCTTGGAAAACACAGTGGCTCCCTTCAATTGGTCAAACAAATCATCGATCCTGGGCAAGGGGTACTTGTTCTTTATGGTTACCTTATTAAGCTACCTTTAATATATACATAACCTCATGAAACCATCTTTCTTTTTCACAAATAGAACTGGAGCACCCCACGGAGAATAGCTCGGTCTTGCGAAGCTTTTATCCATTAACTCTTGTAACTGTGCCATCAATTCTTTCAACTCAGTTAGAGCCATCCTATACGGAGCAATTGAAATAGGATCAGTACTAGAAGCTAACTCAATCCCAAATTCAATCTCTCTAACCGAAGGTAACCCAGGAAATTCTTCTAGAAACACATCTGGGTACTCACATACTATTGGCACTGATTCAATTCTTAACTCAGTCTCTTCGGCATTCATCACGAAGGCAAGATAAGCTTCATATCCTTTTCTTACATATTTCCGATCAGACATATGAGAAATCACTATAGGCAACTTGTCCTGTTCATCTGATTCAACACGAAGAATATTCCCATTTTCACGTTTTAATTCAATAATTTGCCTTCCACAATTTACTATCACATCATGAGTAGTTAACTAATCCGTACCAAGGATTACATCAAATTCATCGAACGATAATAACATGAGATTAGCCGAAAAGTAATGACCTTTAATCCTCAAAGGGCAATCTTTGCATACTTTATCAACCAACACACATTTGCCTAGGGGATTCGACACTCTTATCACAAATTCTGTAGACTATATAGGTATGTTCATACCAGATACTCATTTCATGCAAACATATGAGTGGGTAGATCCCGGGTCAATTAAAGCTACAACATGAGTATCATAGAGAGAAAATGTACCTATGATCACGTTAGGGGAGGATGCCTCTTTGCAAGCGCGAATGGCGTAAGTCCTCGCAGGCGCTCTACCCTCAGATCTTGTAGTCTGCTCTCTAGATGTATTCTTGCTACTTGTTCCATTTTTGGGATTTCTTTGTGACCTTCCCTTAACAGTACTTCTCAATCTTGCACTCTGAGATTTCTCTTTCTCACCCATCTCGGAGCAATCTCTAATAAAATGATTTGGGGATCCATACTTGAAACAAGCACTCTCATTTGCTCGACACTCAACGGGATGATGTCTGCAATATTTAGGGCATTCCGGTCTACTTGGTCGAGCGTTTCCAACACTAGCTACTGAAGTGGTCTGAGCTTTAGACCCCGAGTATTGTTTACCCTTACTTCTATTTGAAAATCCAGCTGAAGTGGCTTATCGAGTAGTAAACTCTATTGATTTCTTAGATGAGGAATGAAATGACTTGCCCAATTGTCTCTTCCTCGAGTCACGAGACTCGATTTTAGTCTTTCTTTTCTCTTTAACCAACTCCTCGGCCTTACAAGCTCTATCTACTAACACAACAAATTCCTTCAGTTCCAGAACACCCACAAATAAGCGGACATCTTCATTTAACTCGTCCTCAAACCTTTTACACATAATGGCTTCAGTTGTTACGCATGCCCGATCGTACTTACTAAGCCTTACGAACTCACGCTCATATTCAGTTACCGTCATTCGACCTTGCTTTAGCTCTAGGAATTCCTTTCTTTTCTAGTCGATGAACCTCTGGCTAATATACTTCTTTCGGAACTCTTCTTGGAAAAATTCCAGTTAATTTTCTCCTTTGGTACAACTGACACAAGGGTGTTCCACCACTGGTAAGCCTAATCTCTTAAAAGAGACACGACACACTTCAACACTCTTCGGGTGTGCAAGATAGTTCATCAAATACCCTGATGATATTTTCAAGCTAGAATTTTGCTTTTTCCAGATCATCATCTTTATTAACTTTAAATTCCTCAGCTGCTTGTTTCCGGATTCTATCAACAGGGGGCTTTTCCCTCCTAACTACCTCTACAACTCGGGGAGCTACAGGGGCAGGTTGAGGAATAGGTGGGGGTGGATGTAACAGCCCGATGTTGGGGCTAGTCGGATTCAAAACCACTAATCTGAGGTTAGAGAAAATTATTTTCATGATATTTATGAGTTAGAGTATGATTATATAAGTACATGAAAATTTTGATGCTTTAATTTTAGCGATTTCATGCTTAATCGCGAAAAAGGACTAAATTGCATAAAGTGCAAAAGTTAAAAATTTCAAGCTAAGGGTGCCAAATAGCTATGGAATATTAATCGGAGGCCTTTAAAGGGCAATTAACCCCTTAAATGAAGGTTGGACAGCCATAGGGGACATAGAGGTCAAAATTTGGCCGAGTAGGTGTGTTAGGTGGACTAAATTGGGATTTTATATTAAAATAAAGAAAGAAAAGATATCGTCTTTTCTCCTTCATTTCTCCACTGAAAATTTGCAAAAAATGGGGGTTTGAAAGCTCAAAAATTTTAGTACACTCTTCTCCTTACAAGTAAGTGTTCTAGTGATCATTTCTTGATAAAAATTGTACTTTTGGAACCTCTAAAGCTTAAGCTTTCTAAAGAGGGGACTATTTTGTTAAATGGTGAAGAGTTTGGAGTTTTTCCATGAAAGCTTTTAAGTTGATTGCTACATTTTTATGGAAGAAAATGGGTCTTAGTTGTTAGATGAACAACTTTTATGAAATGTGTTATCAAGAAAACACTTAAAAGGACCTTTTTGTAAAGGTTGTAAAATATATAGTAAATGTGTGAAATGATGAGTTTTGATGGTAGCATAAGAGAAATAAATGTTCACCTAGGCTTGTTAAAGAGAGAAATTTGATTAGAATTGATTTTTGAGCCTAGGGGTAAAATGGTCATTTTACAAAAGTCTAAAGGCAAAATAGTAATTTGCCAAAGCGTGATTATTGAAATGCATTTATTAATGTAATAATTAAATGAGCTAATTTTCTATTTTAGATCAAGAAGAACCAATAATTTGCCTCGACCGGGGAAAGAACAAAGTATCAGACTAGATCAACGATCTAGCTTATTTTGAAATCGAGGTAAGTTTGTATGTGATAAATACAACATTTATGCTAGTATGTTTGAGAATGTTTGATATTATAACGATACATGATATTCTATGAAATCGAATATTGGTGTTCAATGAGAAAGATGATAAAAGTTGAGATGTTAAAGTCCCGGTTGGACTATAATGAATGTGAGAACACTATCATCGAGACATGAGATGGATAAGGTCCCGTGTAAGACCATGTCGGGAACATGGCCTTGGCACTAAATGGAGATCCTGTATAAGATCATATATGAGATATGGCTTCGGTATTGAATAAGAGAATCGTATAAGATCATATCTGGGATATGGCATCGATACTTGTTGGGAGATTCCGTATAAGACCATATTCGGGATATGGCATCGGCACTTAGAATGTAAGACCACACCTGGGATGTGGCATTGGCTTCGTGTTTATGTAATGATGATGAATATGCTTCTTTGAATATCCCTAATGATTTAGTGGGATAAATAGATAAGCTTGGAGATAGAAAGGAGATTTAGTACTAAAGCCATGTGATTGTGTGAATAATGGTACTCGTGAGTAATTCACGAGGAATGTTTACGATATGTGGCATGATATGTGCTAGATAAGAACAAGTACGAGTAAGTTATGGAAAAGTGCTTTGGATGGTTATCTAATGCCATGGATTGATGTCATCATGAGCTTATTGTTGTTATTTATTTTCATGCAAACTTACTAAGCTTTATTCTTACCCCTCTCATTTCCCTTTTCCTTGTAGTATTGCCAAGATAACTCGAGGATTGTGGGACGTCGAAGTTCGAAAATCACACTATCGACATCTCTTTGGTATAACAAAGTTAGATTTATTTTGAGTATGGCATGTATAGGACTTGGGTATTTCGTTATGTCATATTAGTTAGCCAAAGTGTTGGCTATTTATGTTATCAAATTCATTTTGTAAATGCTCATTAAAATTGGGTCAATACTTGACAAGTCTATATATATTCATTGATGATGAATCTTGAAGTTTATGCTTGTGTGGATGCCTTGATTTGAGTTATTGGGAGTGGCTTAGAGTCATAAGTTATGTTGTAATGAGATGATATAAGTATGGTTGCTATGTAGGGTGGCATTTGGCTTGGAATATAACCTTTTTAATGTCCATATGGGTAGACACACGGGCATGTGTCTAGGCCGTGTGTGACACACGGTCAGCCTCATGGGCGTGTTCATCGACCGTTTGTCCCCTTGCAAGCTAGGTTTACAAGTCAGTATGCTCAGTAGTAAACACACAGGCAGAGACACGGCCGTGTAGGAGGCACGACTATGGACATGGGCCTGTGCCTAGGCCGTGTGAAGTCTGCACTTAAAATTTGGAATTTAATTCGACACACGGCCTAAGGACATGAGCGTGTGCCTTAGTCGTGTGGCCATAGTGAAGTGATGATGTCATAAACAGAATGACATGGTTTTGGCACAGGGCTATGACACAGGCGTGTCGAGGCCGTGTGAAGGACGCGGGCGTGTGTCAGCCGTGTGAAAACCCCTGTAGGTTTGAATTAGAAAATAAATTTCACACGGGCTAGGGACATGGGCGTATGTGACCACACGACCTGCCTACACGGGCGTGTCCCACTTCACACGGGCATGTGGCCCCTATTTAGGCAAAAATTTTTAAGTGTACAAAAGTTTCCGGTTTAATTTCGAAACCCTCTGTATGCAAGTTTGGGGCCTTATAGGCCCATAATAAGGATATTTTGCGTATGAATGAGAAGTTTTAAGTTGGAAATGAAATTTTAAAGCCCAAGATTGTATGTTCAAGCAAGTTAAGTCTGGTAAGACCTTGTACCCGGTTCCGGAGTAGAATTCGGGTAAGGGGTGTTACAGTGGAGGGGGTTAAGCATTAGGATTTGCTCTAATAAACTCATTATACCAAGTACTCATCATATGGAGAAAGGCTTAACGAGCCTCCTCTCATTGACCCAAAGTCTCAGGTCTACTTTCTACTAGCGCGGTCCCTTGCACGGGAGCCGGTGCATTACTAGCAGCATCATCAGCAGTAGCTCGGTTGGGATCCATTTACTATATGAAAACATAATTTAAATCGTTAGGAGTCGTCACACTATCATTATGTAAATACTCATACATATGGCATGTATAGCTAGACTCATGCATACGCTACGTTAGTCTGAAAATCGAGTAAACCGTATCTCTGATACCACTAAATGTATCACCCCTTACCAGTATCTGACCCCGGGACAGGGTACGAGGCATTACCTAACATAAACACATGCATACACATAATTCCAAATCACAAAAATCTGTTCAAATCTAAAACTTTTCAAACTTCCTCTTAATGTCCTTAAGATAGGCCTACAAGACCCAAAAACACAACTTAGGAACGTTTTGAGATCAATTAGAGTCTCTTGGAAAATCTTAAAAAAATGTTATTAAAAATAGGGCCACACGCCCGTGTGGGCAGGCCGTGTTATTCCACATGCCCATGTCCCTTGTCCGTGCGGATATATTTCTCAATTCGAACCTACAGGGGTTTTCACACAGTCTGACACACGCCCGTGTCTACAACCCATGTCCTTCGCTGTAACACCCCTAACCCGTAACCATCGCCGATTTAGGGTTAAGAGGCATTACCGGACAATCAAAAACGTTTACGGACATTTCATATTACAGTTCATCGAATGCAATCAAAGCATCCCTTAAATAGGTCAACAAGACATTAAGCATGCTTTAGAATAGGGCCGGGACTAAACCAAACACATACGGAAATTCTCAGAAATTTAAAAATTTTTCAAAGTTACAGAGGTCACACGCCCGTGTGGGCAGGCTGTGTGCCTCCCACGGCCTCAGACACGCCCGTGTGTCTAAGCCGTGTCAAAACAGGGCATACATATTGACTTGTCCACACGGCCGGTCACACGCCCGTGTGTCCAACCCGTGGTCAAACCTGACTTGTTATGAATTTCAACCACGAGGGACACAGTTGAGCCACACGCCCGTGTGCTCAATCGTGTGGGCAAATATAGACCATTTTCAAGGCCAAATTGCCACCCACACAAGGGTCATCACTATAAGCTTAAATAAGTAATATCCCATACACAATTGGCAACCAAAATCATGTCATAAGATCAATAAATATCATCCCATTCAATCTCATCTATAATCATGCTAACTTGTATACCAAATTGCACAACTAAAACACATGTATAGCCAAGTATCCACATCTTACCTTTCATGTAACCATTTCATTGATCAAACATACATACTCATATTGCATCCATATGCTTACCATAACCTTGACCATTTCATAGACATGAGATTATACCAAAACCAACATTATATAGCATAGCATCACATACAAAACACAATCACTTATCTAGCCATATCACATGGCTACATATATACATGTCTCAAACATACTCCAAAGCAACTAGCCTATACATGCCATATTTAGCTATTTACACATTCAAAAGTACCAAAGTTGAGTTTGATAGTGTGGTGATGATCCTCGACGATCCCCGACGATCCCCGAGCCTCTAGTAGCTTTAGCGATTTATAAAACAGAACAAACACACACAAAGTAAGCTTTCCAAAAGCTTAGTAAGCCATATACAAATAAACTTAACATAAATCATTCATAAGCATAGCTATTTGAATTCATTAACATATCTTCATTTCAAGCACAAAAATAATCTCTTTGGCTCACTTGGTTTGCCATTTCTTACCAATTTATCATATCTCAAGTATCTCACTTGCTCATATCTCAAACATACATATATCTCAAATGTTACTTTGCATCAATACACATACTTACTCACCTTTTATGCTTATACAAAGCATACATATCAACATGCCTGAAACGGATGTACAATTCACATAGTCATTCATTTCTCGAACTTGCCCGTTGAATCGTTCAGAACAAAATAGGATATTCAGAATGCTCAGACTAGTCGTACAATGCCAATGTCCTAGACGTGGTCTTACATGTAACCAAATATCGATGCCACTGTCCCAGACAGGGTCTTACACGAATTAATACGATGCCAATGTCCCAGACATGGTCTTACACGTAATCTCATATCGATGCCAACGTCCCAGACGTGGTTTTACATGAAATCTCGAATCAATGCCAACGTCCCAGACGTGGTCTTACATGATATCGAATATCGGACAGCTATGTCATGACATACGTATTCTTATCTATTCATAGGTTCGTACGGGACTTCTCGGACATCAGTAACTTGTCTGTATAATCCTCGGATTTCACATACATCTCATCTCAAGCATAATCATAGCAACCAAATTTCATAGATGCATAAATAACTCAATTCAAATACATTTATTTGTGTACCGACTTACCTCGTACAAGAAGAATGGAGATAAACGGCTATTCAATAATTTTTGACTTCCCTCGATCTAAATCTGTTTTCTTCAGCTCTTGATCTATACATATTCAAATTTAACCCATTTATTTATCAACTCATTTAATTCAATCCAAAAACACATATTTAGGGCAATTTGTAAATTAGCCCTCATATTTTCACATTTGGACATTTTAATCCCTATTTCACAAAATCACAAAATATACAAAATCTCATGATACCCATGCATAGCTGACTTTTACCAATACTCATATGAGTCCATACATTTCATTTCTTTCACAATTTAGTCCTTCAAAAATACTATTTTCTCAATTAAGTTCAAATTACTCAAATCAACAAAAATCCAAAGACAAAATATGCTAACCAAACATATATATTCCATATTTCATCCTCAAACATCATAAAACTCATGAATTCGTCAACGGCTCATGTCAAAATCATCATCAATTCACAAAATTGAGACATGGGTTTTGAAGTATACAAAGCAACGATTACAAAAACGTAGAAATTATCAAAAACCAATCAAAATCCATACCTTAATTGAACTAGATGAGTGCCGAAACCTAAAAATGGTTTTCTTCCTTTCTTTCCTTGCTATATTCGGCCAAATAAGATGAAAAATAGCCATATTTTATGTTTATTATATTATAACTTATAATATTAATTCATTTACAAAATTAACCTTATGAATAAACATATAAAACATATAAATATAAGGCCATTAATGTCTTTTAACCATGCACTATCTTTTAAAATGGTTTAATTGCCTCATAAGGCCACTCCATTTAAAAGCCAACCCAAATAAGCACATTAACATATAGTATGTCACTTTTACCTTTGATGCAATTTAATCCTTTTCTCAAATTAAACACACAAATGGACAAATTAATTCACGGAACTTTAACACATGCTTAATCACATATAGCAAATACAGAAGATAATATTAAAATATTTTTCTAACTCAGATTTGTGGTCCCGAAACCACTATTATGACTATGGTCTAAACCTGTAACACCCCAAACCCAGCCTAGAAGTTAGGCCCGAATCTAGCATGTCACATTGAAGAGTTTTTCGAAAACCAAGCTTTCATTAGAAACCCTTCTTACAACTTAAAACTTTTCGCTATTCAAAACCTCAGATTTCGTTTGTTTATTTTCAAAACGTGGTTTATTAGAAATTGTTCTTGGAAAACATTATTATCTTTAAAACCTTGTTTGTTGCGGAAAGCTTAATTTAAAACAGTTGCGAAACGTGATATTTTGAAAAACAATAGTTATTTCCGATAAATCGCGTTCTACTTCTAGTAATTATAAAACAATCAATGAAATCCCAAAACTTAAATTTCAGAAATCTCAAGGCCTTATTACAAAATTTATAACCCAACAAATTAAACTAAAATAAAAATAGGATGTGTACTCTAAAGCCAATCGGACTTGTGGTCACCTCCGAGTCCCTCGCAGCTCCGATCCGTCTAAGGCTGATGATTACCTACACTGTTAAAAACAGGGTGAGTTTATGAAAACTCAGTGTGTAATCCCCTTACCAGAGTAACAGTCAGTATACCGAAGTAGAAACCTAAATAGTCTAGGCCGAATCCCTTTCAACAGTCACAGTACAGTACAGATCAGAGATACGTGGGTCAAAGCCCACTACGAAATTATTTGGGTCATAGCCCATAACAGTATCAATTGGGCCTAGCCCAAACCAATAACAGAACAAATGGCCTAAGCCCAGTACAGTGACAGATCTCATAAACAGATATGCAACAGTATGAGGATGCATCCCAACCCAGTACAGCTAACACACCACCCGTACCAACCCTACACACCAAGAACGCAGCCGAGCTGCCAATATCAATGCAGCAAAGCTGCTAATAACAGTATACATGGCTGAGCCACTAGAATCAGTATACGTGGCAAAGCCACTAAATCAGTAAAACGTGGCATAGCCACCAGTTCAGTACTTCCTCCAACATACAAATCCCAAACCCCATGCAATATGTCGTGTATGTCATGCTCAATCATTACACATGTATGCAAAATAGCCATGCTCAGTAACAGTCATCTAAACATATATTAATAGCATATCAGTCACACGACCACAGTCAAATCAGTAAAACACAGTCATGCGATCACAGTCAAATCAGTCAAATCATAGCACAAGTCAGTCATTTACCCACAAGGGCAAAACAGTCATCTCACCCTATAAGGGTATTTCGGTAATCCTACCCTATAGGGTTAATTCGGTAATTCTACTCATAACTAATCCATGTACGCAGTGCATCTCAAACATAATAAATCATACAATTAACACATACAACACTAGTACTACCCTGAGGATACAACGGTCATTTAATCGGTTAGGGGTAAAACGGTCATCTCGCCCTGTAAGGGCATCTCGATAATTTTACCCGTCGAGGGTAGTTCGGTAACTTTACCCATAAAGGGTATTTCGGTAACTTTACCCTTAGAGGGTATTTCGGTAACTTTACCCATAGAGGGCATTTTAGTAATTTCGCAAACTAGGGGTATTTCAGTAATTTTGCAACCCAGGGGTATTTCGATAATTTTGCAACTGAGGGTATTTTGGTAATTTCATAAATTGGGGGTATTTCGGTAATTTCACAAATTAAGGGTATTTTGATAATTTCAAAAATTGATGGTATTTCGGTAATTTTGCAATTTAGGGGTACTTAGGTAATTTTGCAAACCGAGGGTATTTCGATAATTTTACAAATTGAGGGTACTTTGGTAATTTTACAAGTCGAGGGTATTTCAGTAATTTTGTAAACCAAGGTATTCTAAACAAATATAACGAGGCGAATGAGCCTAGGGCCCATTCTCGGCCCAAATGGACCCACACGCTCATGAGGCTCATTTAGCCCAAATCTAGCCATAGATATGAGATTCACATAGACCAGTTCAATATCTACTACACAATCATACAATTTATTCATATGGAACCACAGGCCCATTGGGCCCCTTTCGGCCCTTCGTGGCCCAAACAGCCTAAACCCACAAGAACACCCATGATGGCCTCAACTATCGCGTAGAAGCCCCCACACGTGCGCTCGCATGCTCGTGTGGCTACCATTGCCGTGTGACCGGCATTTCGGCATTTGCCGCTCTACAACTAGAGTAGTGCGAAATACACACCTGATAGGAATCTAGAGTTGATCCACGCTCCGAACACTCCTATGCCCAAACGCCAACCCAGGTATCCTTACTCTCCTCATAGATTGCTCTATTTAAAGCCAGCTTCTCACCTTCCCTCTCGCTAGCTTCCTGATGTAGGATCCCTCCTTCAATAGAGTTTAATTCCAACACAAAATCTGGTCGTCCCAACTTAGCAAAATAAATATCCCTTTTTGCTTGCGATGGGATTGGAACTCAGGCTCCCCTGTAACTTAATCCACGCCGCTAGCCACTAGGCCACAAGCTCCTCTTGTGTCTAAAATCATGCACAACTAGATATAAGTCTATGGGCCAAAGTCTAAGTTCACTTAAAAATAAATCAAAATGAAATGCAAGCGCCAAGACTTGAACCTTGGACCCCTTGCTTCCTTGTGTGACGTCACCTCCTTGTCTCCCATGTGGCACCATTTTCCACTAGACCACAACTCCTTTTGTGTCATTTTTCTCCACATTTTATTCTTAAAGCCTACTTACTAACTCCTAGGGTTTTACTCACCTAAAACCAAAATTTTTCCTAAAGCCCAGGTTTGATCCCGGGACTTCATGGAAGCCCCCTAACCTTCCAAAATCACTCACCTAATAGGTCCAACTTGCATTAGTACCGTTCTCTTGTTCTCAAAAAATTTAAACGCTCCCATGCCCAAGGCCCAATAGGCCCAATTCTATTAGGCCCAAATTCGGGGCGTTACAAAATCGGACTGTTACAATCACACGGCCATGACATGCCCGTCTCTTAGCCCGTGTGAGAAAACCTTGACATTCTGTTTCTGACGTCATCATCTCCAAAAGGTCACACGACCAAGGCACACGCCCGTGTGTCTACCCGTGTGGACAAATACAAGGCTATTTACTAAGCCCCTTTGCCACCCTGAAACAATACATAGCATGACCATAAAGCAGTTCTAATATTCACTACTTCATAATGCATATATAAATTTCACACATTACTCATTCAATTGTATAAACTTGCACTTCATGAATTTCATCATCATTGAATAAATATAGCTTGGCTAGTTTTGGCCGAATTCAATGACCATTTACAAAGTCAATAATTAACCTTAATAGCCAACACTTTGGCTAACCAATATGACATATCACATAATGACCAAATCCTATACATGCCATACTCAAAATAATTAAACTTCACATAATGACCAAATCCTATATCACATAATGACCAAATCTTATACGTGCCATACCCGAAAGAATAGCTTGATAGTGTGAACCGAGCTCCGACGTTCTATGATCCCCAAGCTAGTTTGGCGATACTACAAGGAAAGGGAAAAGAGAGGGAGTAAGCATAAAGCTTAGTAAGTTTGCATGAAATAAATAGCAACATAAAGGCTTATGATAACATCCATACGTTTCATTGAGTAACAACACAAGTTCTCAAGCACATTGCTATAACTTACTCATGCTGACTCTTACCATTAACATATCACATATCGGACACATTTCTTGTAAGATACTCACATGTACCTGTATCACTTCATTACATAACTTTAGCACTTTTACCATCTTGAACATAAATTTTAGCTCTTTACCCCGTTGAACCGCTTGGAATAACAAAGGATACCCAAACTCGTCATGCACATAAAAAGATGCCCACGCCATATCCCAGATATGGTCTTACATGGGATCACATGTCGATGCCGATGCCATATCCCAGATATGGTCTTATACAGGATCTCATATCGATGTCGATGCCATATCTCAGATATGGTCTTATACGTGATCATATATCGATGCCATGTCTTAGATATAGTCTTACACGAAGTCTATCTTCGATACCGATGCCATATCCCAGATATGGTCTTACACGGGATCTCAATTCAATGCCGAGGCCATGTCCCAGACATGGTCCTATACGGGACCTTATGAATCTCAGGTCTTGACAATGGTATCCTTTCTATTCTGAAGGTCAACCAGGGCTTTCACATCATACATTTTTCATCATACTCTCATTAAACATCACTAATCAATTTTCAAAGAAATAATACACATTTCATGTAATCTCAAGCATATCAATGCATACTAACCTGATGTTGAATTATTACACAAAAACTTACTTCGGTACCAAAATATGTATATTTGTTCGATTTAGTCCAACATATTGTTCTTTCCTTGGTTTCGGTCCAGACTTCATCTTTCTTGATCTAAAATGACAATTTCACTCATTTAATCACCACATAAATCAAGACATTCTAAAAATTTCTACTTTGGCAAAATTACTATTTTGCCCTTAGACTTTCATAAAAATTACGATTTTACCCCTAGGCTCTTAAAATGAAATGTGTTCATTTTCCACACACCCGAGCCTAGCCGATTCATATTACCTCTTATAGAAACTGAAGATTTCAATTATTACATACATTTACAATCTATTTTACAACCTTTACAAAAAGGTCCTTTTTAGGTGTTTTCATGGAAACTCCTTTTACAAAAGTTGTTTATTTAACAACCAAGACTCATTTTATTCCATAAAATTTTAGCAAAAAAGTAAGAATGCTCTCATGGAAAAACCCTAAACTTTCAACCATTTTGCATTCTAGTCCCCTCATTAGTTAGCTCAAGCTACAAGGGTCTCAAAAGTACAAAAATTATTAAGAAAGACCACCAAAATCACATACTTGCTAGGGTGAGAAGTTGCTGATAATTTTTGGCTTCCAAAACCCCTCTTTGGCTGATATTTTCAGTGGATAGAAGAAGAAAAATGGGGAAGATGATAGCTTTCCTTTATTTTATGATTAAAAATCAATTTAGTCACCAAATGCTACCTAACCATTGACCATGTCTCCCATTTGTCTCCATGGCCGGCCTACCCTTTCTATAGGTCTAATTGCACTTTAAAGACTTCCAATTTAAGGTTCTATGGCTATTTGGTACTTTTAGCTTGTAGAACAAAACTTTGCACATTATGCGATTTAGTCCTTTTTTGCAATTAAGCATGAAATCGGTAAAATTAATGCATCAAAATTTTCATGCACTCATATAATCATGCTATAACACATAAACTAATATTAAAATAATTTTCTTCAACCTAGGATTAGTGGTCCCGAAACCACTGTTTCGACTAGCCCCAAAATCGGGCTGTTACATTCAATACTTACATAATGTTAAGAGTAAGGAGGGCTCAACAATTCCTACTGATAGGAGTTGGTTCTAGAACCGTTTCTATAGGGTTTTGTATATTTCCTGAAATTTCCTCAAGTACCTCTTTGCTCCAAGGTTTAAATTCATTCATGTAACTTTCTTCAAGGAAAGTAGCATGAGCTGACACTTTAACATTTTGCTATTTCAGGTTATAAAACAAGTCAATATTTATTCCCTTTGGATATCCTATAAACATGCAATATTCTATCCTCAAGTCCAACTTCCTCACATCTTTATCCAATACATGGGCTAGGCATCCCCAAATCCTAAAATGATTGAGATTCGACTTCCTGCCTTGTCACAAGTCGTATGGGGTTTTCAATGCTACTTTAGTTGGCACATCATTCAGAATATAGCAAGTCGTTTGTACAGTATATCCCCAACAAGATATTGGCAACCTCGAATAACTTAACACTGAACGTACCATGTCTAACAATGTTTGATTTCTTCTCTCTACCCTCCACTTCAGGTCGGCGTAAGATTTTTGTCTATCAGCTGCTGCTCTCAATTGATCCTGAGTTAGTTCTACCACATTCTCAGTCTCTTGTACCAAATCTAGACCCAGCACGTTCTTTTCTGCAACTCAATCCAACATAGAGGTGTAAAACATTTACGACTAGTCAGTGCTTTAGAAGGAGCCATCTAAATGCTTGACGAAAACTATTATTATACGCAAAATCACCTAGTGGTAAATGTTCCTCTCAACTGCCACTAAAATCAATCACACAACCCCTCAACATGTCCTTTAGGATCTTAATCACTCATTTTGATTGCCTATCAGATAGTGGGTGAAATACTATACTAAAGTTCAACCGAGTACCTAAATGCTCATGTAACTTCTTCCAAAATTGGGATGTAAACTGAGGGTCCTAATAAAAAATGATGGACACCGGTACACTATGAAGTCTCACAATTTCTGGAATATACAACCTCACCAACTTGCGCAGTGAATAATCAGTATAGACAAGCATAAAATGTGCTAACTTGGCCAGCCTATCCATAATTACCCAACTGAATCATTTTTAGTAGGTTTCAAAGGCAACCCATTAACGAAGTCCGTGGTCATAGGTTCTCACTTCCACTGAGGAATCTAGATAGGCTGGAATAAACCAAAGGGGAACTAAAGCTCAGCCTTGACTTGCTGGCACGTCAAACACTTACTCACATACTCAGTTAGTTCACATGTAAGTCCTGGCCACAAATATTATTCCCTCAAATCTCGATTCATCTTATTCCCTCAAAGATGCTTAGCGTATAGGCTATTATGCACTTTCAAAGAATAGACTGTCTCAAATGTCGATCATCAGGCACACAATATCTCCCATGAAATCACAGACCTCCATCAGAGTTAAGCCTAAAATCTGTAGTCTTACCCTTCTCTATCTGTCTGAATCGAGGTGCAAGAGATCAATGATTGTTTCAATTGAATCTCATCCTTTAGGGTAGGTCTCACTTGAATCTTCGCAAGCAAACCTTCATCATCAGTCAAACTCAACTTAGCGAACATCACTCTCAAATTATTCATCGACTTCCTCCTCAGTGCATCGGCCACAAGATTCACCTTTCTTGGATGGTACTTAATGGTACATTCATAATCTTTGAGCAACTCTAACCATATCTTCTACCTCAAGTTTAACTTCTTTTATGTGATGAGGTACTTAAGGCTTTTGTGATCCCTGTAAAAAAAACACTTCTCACTATACAAATAGTTCCTCCAAATCTTGAGGGCGAAGACAACAACTATAAGCTCAAGATCATATAGTTACGTTTATGAGGCTTAAGTTGTCTTGAGCCATAGGCCACAACCTTACATCTTGCATCAAAATGCAACCAAGACCAGTATGAGACGCATTACTGTATACCAAAAAATCCTCCCCAAACTCAGGCTGGATTAGAATAGGTTCTTGAGTAAACTCAAACTTAAGCTTTTCAAAACTTTCTAGTTGCTCCCCAGTCCACTTGAAAGGTTTACTTTTTCTCAATAGATTGGTCATAAGAGCTACAATCAAGGAAAACCTTTCCACAAACCTCTTATAATATCCAACTAATCCAAGGAAACTCTGAATTTCACTGACATTCGTAGGTTGTTCCTAGTCCAAAATTGCCTCAATATTCTTTGGGTCGACACGGATACCCTCAATTGGTACCATGTGTCCAAAAAACATCAATTTATGGAGACAAAACTCAAACTTACTCAATTTAGCATAAATCTATTTCTCACAGAGAATCTGTAAGACAACTCTCAAGTTCTAATCATGTTACATTTCAAACTTAGAGTAGATCAAGATGTTGACAACGAAGAGTACAACAAATTGATCAAGATATGGCTAAAAAACTTGATTCATTAGGTCCATAAAAGCTATAGGAGCATTTGTTAGACCAAAGGGCATCACTAGGAACTCGTAGTGACCATACCGAGTCCTAAATACGGTATTAGGAATGTTTGCCTCCTTCACTTTCAACTGATGGTATCCAGGCCTTAGATCAATCTTAGAGAACTCATTCATACCCCTAAACTGGTCAAATAAATCATCAATCATCGGTAAAGGGTATCAAATTTTTATGATCAACTTGTTCAGTTGTTGATAATCAATGTAGAGTCTCATGGATCCATCATTCTTCTTTACAAATAAAACATGGGCTCCCTATGGTAACACACCCAGTGTAATGAATCCCTGATCTAGAAGTTCTTATAACTGCGCCCTGATTTCTACAAGCTCTTTGGGTGCCATGCGATATAGGGCAATGGACACTAAAGCTATTACAAGCAATAGATTGATCCCAAATTCAACCTCACACTCATTGTATGAATGTTCTCCATAGTTGACTCATTGGCATTCGTGTTCGGAATATAAGCCAATAGGCTTCGTATCCTTTGCACACCAACTTTTCAACCACTAGAGCGAAGATCACATTAGATAAGCTGTCTCTATGCTCTCCAACCATTATTATCTCTTTCCCAATGGAACTTTTCAAGGTAACCCTCTTAGAAGTGTAGTCTAAACTGACTTAGTGTTCCACCAACCAGTCCATTCCTAAAATAAAATCGAATTCACTGAAGGGTAACTCTAACAAATCTACCGAAAATACCTCCCGTTGAATTTCTAACGAGCAACTCTTATAGATTTTGTTCACAGAAAAATATTGTCCTAACAGACTAAGTATAGTTGCATTGCTAACAGTTTCCTCTACTTCAATTCCTAAATTATCAGTCATCAAATAATAAACATATGAATGGGTCGAACCAATATCAATCAAAGTGAAGTACAGTACATAATTAACAGTAAAAGTACCTAGTATGATGTTAGTTGTGTCACAGTCCTCTCTACGTCTAGCTACATAGACCATTACAGCTTGTCTTATATCAGTTCAGTTAGCACCCTAACCCAGTGCTCTCTATCTCTGACCAACATTACCACTCCTATTCGGACCTTGACCTCTCTAAGCCTACTGTCTAGCTCATTGGTTCTAAGCTCGATTTTGTTCTAGGGCTTGCATCTGCTCATTTTGAAGTGTAAAATCATTGATCTTATGGTTCAAGGATCCACATCTAAGGCATGCACTGCTATGTCATGGTCCTCTCTGTGTCTAGCTGCATAGACCAGTGCAGGCTGTCTTACATCGACTCAGTTAGCACCATGACCCAGTGCTCTCTGTCTCTGACTAACATTACCACTCCTATTCGGACCTTGACCTCTCTAAGCCTACTGTCCAACTCTTTAGTTCTGAGCTCAATTCTATTCTGAGGCTTGCATATGATTATTTTGAAGTAGACAATCATTGATCTTATGCTTCAAAGATCGACATCTAAGGCATGCACCCAAGCTCCTCTAGCATTCACCTGGGTGCCTCTTGCAACAAGTAACACAGTTTTGGGCTCTCCCTCCATTAGAAATATTAGAACATGGAGTCTATCATTTCAGGCCCGCTTATTCGATTGTATGGCCTAGACAGTAGGACCAACATCTCTCTTTGTAGAAATTCTAGCCTCATCCCTCCTTTTGTGTTCTGCATGCTTCACTTCCTCAACGATTTTGGTTTTCTCCACAAAGTTTTGAAAACCCTTTCCTAGTGAGGGCCTACTAGCACCATCAATTCATATCTTAATAAGTTTTCAAACCTGATGCATTTATCGGTTGTGAGCATTCCCTGAGCATAGCAAATTAGCCTTAAAAATTCGACCTCATACTCGGCCATAGACTTGTCCCTCTGTTTGAGCTCAATGACCTCTAAGCTCTGAGCCTCGACATATCGGGTACCCACATATTTGTTCTGAAAAGCATCTAGAAAATATTCCCATGTTAGTCTCTCTGTCTGAGTACCTCTCATTTCGATCTTCTACTAGTTAAGCCTTATCCCTTAGTAGCGATACCATACCCTTCAATTTCAGCTTTGGTGTATATTCCATATCATCAAAAAATCTATCTATAGCCTCTAACCATTATTCTAATACGATGGGGGTCATCCCAGTTTGACAAATTCATATATATGCACTATGTTAGTGACGAAAAAGAATTTACCGGTTGAGTCAACTGAGTATATTGTCAAAGTAACGAACTATTTAGGTTAAAATGTCATAGTTGATGTAGTTTGCAAATGGTTTCCACTAAAAGTTTAGGGCTACGACTTTCCTACTGATTTGATATGATTGCCTTTTAATGAATTTGATATTATTCTGGGAATGGACTGGTTGATGGTACACGATGCAGCACTAAATTGCAGACAAAAACTAATTGATTTGAGATGTCATAGTTGTAAAATGATTACTATTGAATCTGATAGATCTTATTGTGTTTCGAATGTGATATCGACAATGTCTACATAGAAATTGATCAGAAAAGGTTGTGATGCATTTCTAGCTTATATTCTAGATTCCTAAGGAATTGCGAGATTACCACCAGAATGAGAAGTTGAATTTGCTATAGAGTTAGTGCGTGTTGCCCCGATCTCGATCCCCCGTACTTAATGGCTCCAACATAGTTAAAAGAATTAAAAGCTCAATTGAAAGAACTGATTGACAGAGGTTTTATTCGGCTTGGCGTGTAACCTTGGGGCACACTTGTATTATTTCTGAAAAGAAAGATGGGTCGATGAGATTGTGTATAGATTATCGTCAATTGAATAAAGCCACAATAGAGAATAAATATTCATTGCCCCGTTTAGATGATTTATTCAATTAGTTTAAAGGAATTACAGTGTTCTCAAAGATAGATCTCCGATCTTGCTATTACCAGTTGTGAGTTAAAGATGTTGATGTGCCCAAAACAGCTGTAACCCCTCAAACTGGGCCTAAACGTTATGACCCAATCTAAGCGATCACATGGGCCATAGGTATGGCGAAAACTTGAGTTGAAGTAAATTGGTTTAATATTTGAAAAACACATACTAGTAATTCTCTTAAATTTGATGCTTTTAATGTAAATTTGAAAGAAACCTTGTTTAATATTTGTAAAACAACTTGAGGATCTTCAAATTCAAATTCGATAAATTAAGTTTGTGAAAAATGGGTTTTTTAGGAAAAATACCAAATTATTTAATCCATAATAAAAATCCATGCAATTTATACAACGTCCAAAGTTTAAAAATCCCATGCCACAGCTCAATAGTCTATCACAAAATAAAATCCCAAAAAGAAGTCATAAAGTCCATAAAAGTCCAAAACATAAGAAAAATCCATAATCGTAAAAGAAACATTTTCGAGAGCATCACCAATGACCGAATCTGAGTCCTAACCATGAGGATTATCTGAAAACACATAAGTAATATTGATGAGCTTTGAAAAGCCCAGTGTGAGATCAACACAAGTATATTCACATACTAGATATCAATCATGACATATCAAACATCAAAATATTTATAAATTATAACATTGATATTTACGCATGGACATATCGATGCATATTTTAAAACGATGCACATTTTATAAAATTTCCTACCCATCTCCGCTACACACCAATATCGAGTTCCCCATAACTCGTCCATCTAAACCACCAGTTATGGACAAGCTACCAAAGATATGCATATATACTGCCTCTTATAACACTTTGTGGACTAGCCACCACTAATATGCAAATATACTGCCACATACTTCCACCTTTCACAAAATCCTACCCCATGCATGTGACATGGCAATTTCACTTTTAAACACATGTGAATAACTTTTAAAACTTAGGCATGTGGACATGCTCACATAATCACATTTCACTAGGTCATCACTTTAACATGTTTAATCATGTTTGTCACATTAGATCATAGGTCTCAATATTCACTTACTCATATATATATGACATACTTGAATCACCAAATATATCACATAAGCCATGCAACACATGTCATGAGAACGAGATCTACACATACTGTAACAACCCATTTTTAGTGAAATTGGAACAGTGGTTTTTGGACCACAAATCCGATGAGTAAATTTTTATTTTATTATTTTAATGTCTATGGGATATTATTATGATCTTACAAAAATTTCATTAAGAAATTTTGACGTTAGCATGATTAATTAAGTGAAAAGGACTAAATCGTAAAAAGTAGAAAAGTAGAGTTCTATTACTTAAAGGTGTCAAATAGCTATGAAACTTTAATCTAAGGTACTTGGATGGTAAATAGACCAACTGAGATGATATTGGATATTTATGAAATTGGTTTTTTTGAAATTATGAATGTTTTTAAAGGATAAAATGGTAAATAAGTAATTAAAGTTAAAATAACTTAAAGAAAATGCATCCATCTTTTTCATTTTACACCTCCCTCAACTGAATTCACCATTGAAGACATAGTTAAGGTTCTTCCAAGCTTAACTCACTTGTATGGTATGTAATTTTGTCCTGTTTTAATGATTTTTATGTTTTTGGGATCATTGTAGCTTAATCTAGCTAGCTCGGGGATCAATTTATAAAATTGTTAAAGATTTAGGGTTATTCCATGAATGCTATTGTTTGATTCTTGATGTTTCATGAAACATTATGAGTCCTTGTTGATAAATAAACAAGTTTTGTAAAGTGATTTTTGATGAAAATGGCATTTAGGGACTTATTTGTAAAATTAGTAAAAGTTCAAGTTAAATTTATGAAATGATGGTTTGTATGAGTTGATGTAGGTCCCTAATGAAATCAACTAGCCTGAATGGGTGATGAAAATGCTTAGATTTCAATTTATGAGCTTAAGGACTAAATTGTGAAAGGTTAAAATGATAGGGCAAAATAATAATTTTGCAACAATATGAAATGTGGGCTAACTTGAATGCTAGGGTGATAAACTATAAAAGTAACATATTTTAATCCCACATTTAGCATACTTTTGGATGATTTATCCTTTGATTTATGTAAAAAGGTGCTCTTAATCCTTTCTTTTCATATTTTATACTCAGGAAAGCACCTAAGGATAAAAAGAACGAGAAACGGGCTTAAAACGGACCAAGTTGGGCCAAGAGAGAAATCGACACGGCCTGGCCCAAAGACCACACGGTCGTGCCTCATTAAAAGTCCAAACACGGCCTGGCCACGATTCACACGGGCGTGTGCCATGACCGTGTCCCTGTCACTGGAAAGAGAAATTTCATTCGGGAAAGGATACTTGGAGGCAAAGAAACACATTCCAAAGCCTATTCAAACACCCTATTAGGAATTCTACTTAAATTAGGATACTTAGGGGCCAAGTAAGGCATCACAAAGTCTATATAAACACCTTAGGGGGAAACTTGAAAGGGGAGTTCGGTAGAAGCCGAAGGAGCGAAAGCGAGGCCAAGGAGCCAAGCCGAGAAGGTCAGAGTTAGGGAATAACGCGAGGATAGCCAGTTGATCCATCTCAATAAGCTGGAGTTATACTCAAGACGGCGGAATTCTCCTTCGATTCCTTCAGGGGGTTTTAGGATTTTTCCTATGTTTTGTTTTATCTTTTCTCTTGCGATCGTTTGTTTATTCATTATGAACTAAACCCCTCAGATACCTGAAGGGGATGAAACCTAGATGAATTTTATTATTTGATTTTTAAGTTATATGATAAATTACTTAGTTTGTTCTTAATTATGTTGCTTAATCCTAATCTAATGTGCTTAGGTGAAGGAGGAATAGACCCTGCCTAAGAGAAGATCTAACATAATTAAGCGGAGTTGATCGAACGCCTAGAGATAGGGTTACCAGATTTTGCCGGATTAGGGTGAAACCTAATATGGGAGTCCATTTGATCGATTTACTACTGTCCTAGGGGGTTATTATTAGCGAACAAGAGTTCCACTAATTAACCTAGGGTTAGACATTATTCGCCTCGAGAGAGGGTTTAATATAGGTTAGGGAGTCCTACGGATCGAGCTAAGTAAAAGAAATCATATAATTGAAGGTTAGATAATAGGAGAAATCTAGGTGGATTCTTCCCGAGGGTATCATTAAAATCAACTGAATTTTTCCTCAAGGTTATTTTCCAATTCATCTTTTTTGTTTTTGTGTCTTTAGTTTAGCTATCATCAATTTAATTTAAAAAGTAATCTTCACTCTAACTTTAAGGCTAAATAATAAAAAGAAAGTGGGTATTAATACTTTTAGTTCCTTTGGGTTCGATAATCGATCTTGCCTAAGCTATACTACTGTTCGATAGGTACACTTGCCTTAATATCGTTGTCAGAGTTAGTCTCCAGGTTTGATCATTCTTTTATAAATATTTAAAGCTCTGATTTTACAGCGATCAATTTTTTGGCGCCGTTGCCGGGGAACTAAAATATTAAGAAAGCTTAATTTTTAT
Organism: Gossypium australe; assembly: GCA_005393395.2. Lineage (NCBI taxonomy): Eukaryota > Viridiplantae > Streptophyta > Magnoliopsida > Malvales > Malvaceae > Gossypium > Gossypium australe. Next base: position 37,236,603 of record CM016615.1, on the reverse strand, counting down.
TACTTTAGCCATTTTTTTTATTTTTGCAATTTTTTATTTGTTTTATTTTTACTTTGCTAATTTTTCTTTAATTTGACAGGTAATTTTAGTTTAGAGGAGATGGCACTAAATAACTATGAGTGGAAAGTTATGAGGACAACGCCAACAAAAGCCGCCAGTGTCTCCAACCTCGACGTGGTCACCAGGCTATCTAACCAGCTAGAGATGATGAATAAAAAGATTGATGGTTTGTGTAGTCTCTCGCAGGTACACTCAGTAATGCAATATGACTCGAATCTAGGAGGAGTGGCGAATCCTGAGTACCCACCCTACGGATATGGCATGGAAAACGAGCAAGCTCACTATACGGGTAACTATTCTAGGCCACAAAATAATTTTTATAATGACACTTATAACGCAGGTTGGAGTTATCAACACAATTTCTCATGGGATGATCAAAATAGCCAAAGACCGGAACTTTCTCCAAACTTTCAACAACCACCTCACCAACAGGAAGATAAGTCATAACTTGAAGAGATGTTGACAAAATTTTCGGCAGACACAAAGAAACGTATCCAAGAAACTGAGAGAACAATCAAAAGCAATGAGAGCCGAATCGTGGAAATTACTAAGTCAGTCAAGGAAGTCACTAACGCAGTCGAACAACTTGCAAAGCTGATGTCAGAACGACCACAAAGGCGTCTACCTTGTAACACGGAGATTAACCCTAAGGAGCAAAATCAAGCCATCACCGCTCAGGACAGTAAAGGGTTAGATGAACCCAATGCAATACCAGAAAAGAAGGTAGACGAAGGTAAAACAGAGGTAACACAAGAAAAGCCAAAACCAGTAATCAAAGAGTACCAACCTCGCATACCTTATCTCGAAGCAATGAAAAGAGACGATTCAGAAGAACAATTCGGTAAGTTTCTTAAACTTTTAAAGAAATTACATATTAACTCACCTCTTCTTGAAGCTCTTTTTCAGATGCCAGACTCGAGGAACTTTTTAAAACAGCTCTTAACAAACAAACGTAAATTAGACGAGGAGCACCACGTGGAATTAAACGCAGCATGCTCAGCAATGTTACAGAACAGACTACCGCAGAAGCAAAAAGACGCAGGGAGTTTTACAATTCCATGTTTAATTGGTAGTTTATCTATTGATAATGCTTTAGCTGATTTAGGGCAAGCATAAATGTCATGCCTAATACATTGTTTAAACGACTAGGTCTAGGGAAACCCAGACAAACTAGGATGAGCATTCAGTTAGCTGATAAAACTATCAGAATTCCTAGGGGTATAATAGAAAATGTTCTAATCAAAATTGGTAAATTCATATTCCCAGTAGATTTTGTTGTCTTAGACATGAATGAGGACAATTCGATTCCTTTAATTTTAGGAAAACCCTTTCTAGCAACTGCCAGGACTAAAATTGATGTTGGTACAGGAGAACTCATTCTTCATGTAGGTGACGAATCAATCAGTCTACAAGCTTTTGACTCGACCAGGACATCAAGTGATGAAGGTGAGAAAGTAAATTTAGTTGATAATTAAATTGTTCAACTTTCACCACAAGAAGCACCACAAGGCTACAAACCTGAGCCAAATCATGGGCCCCAAGCCGTACAAGCCCATAACAGTGAATTGTTAGTGGAATCTGACCCAAGGTAAGAAACTGTGGTAAGTGAAGGTAAGGTTGAGGTAAGCCATGATTTACCAAACCCAGTAAATACAGAGTACCAAGCTCGTGTACCATATCGCAATGCAATAAAGAAAGACCACACAGAGGAAGAATTCGGTGAACTCACACTTCGTGTAGACGATGAAACAATCACTCTTCAAGCTCTTGACTCAGCTAAGACATCGAGTAATAAAGGTACGAACGTTAATTCTATTGATAATCATTTGGTTCAACCTTCTTTACAGGAAGCATCACGAAATCACTTAGCTAAGCTAGATCTTAGACCTAGTGCCGACAAAGAAGAAACACATAAGGAACAAAGCCTTAGGGTTGACAAACTAAAAGAGTAGGAAACACAAATCAGAGAGGAACAGGAGCCGCACGAAGTGAAGCTGAAGGAGACCCCAGACAAGCTGATAGGAACAACAAATCACATCAAAATAGAGGATCAAGTATTGTTGAATAAGGAAGACCCTCGAATCACCAATTTAGACCTCAAGACAAACTAAGAAATCACTTTTGAGGTACTTAATGTCTTCCTATACGACATAGTCAAGGTAAGCAATCCTAAATTCGACACTTTTGAGGTAAACATTACTCGACTTAAACTATATATCCATAACTGAAGTGATCGCATGAGAAAGGATTTTCACCTCCTCAAACCACCATGACCATAAGAATGAGAGGTAAAGTCTAGCTTAAGACTATAAACGAGCGCTTCTCGGGAGGCAACCCGAGCACTAACCCTATTTTTACATTTTTTATCTTTTTTATTTTTATTTTTATTTTTTTCCTTTTTCTCTTTTATTTTCCTTTTAGCACTTAACCATAAACTAACCAAAAAAGCAGATTTCTAGGCAACATGGCCCTACACATAGGCGTGCCCGTGGCCGTGTGGAAGCTAGGGGATGAACCATGGGCGTACCGGTAGCCGTGCACAAACAGAGAATAAACTTTTTTCTCCAACACGGGCTGCGATACCAGACCACGCCCGTGCTAGCTACCTGTGCGAGGTCACTAACTTGTCGACCACGGGTTGAACACGCCCGTGCTTCATAATCGTGCGAAGTTACTAATTTACCAAGCACGGGCTGAACACACCCGTGTTACCTCACCGTGCCAACATACTGACTTATCGAACACGAGCGTGCCCATGTAAACACGAACGTGCCAAAAACCCTGAACGCGCCCAAAATCCGAAAATCGCGAAAAGCATGGTATATTTAAAAGTTCACACGGGCGTGCCGATTGACCATGCCCGAGCACCCTGAATGTGCCTAAAATTCAAAATCCCAAAACACGAGCTACATCTCTATTTAAACGTCATTCTCCCTTTTTCTAGTTGTCTTTCATTTTCCATTATTTATTTTTATTCTCATTATTTTTTTCCCTTTATTTTATTTTATTCTCTTTATTATTTTCTTCTTATTCTTTATGATATTTAGATTTAGCTTAGGATTCAATAAAATTAGGACGGCTACTTCGAGGATTCAATTTCAAACGGTTCGAGACGCTTCCCCACGCTCACCTCCAATCCTATCCGGTTTCTTTAACTTCATCCAAAATTCAGGTAGTTTCACTTCTCTCCCCATCTTATGATTTTTATGATTATTTTTCTATTATCCATATTTGTACATTGAGGGCAATGTACATCTTAAGTGGGGGGGTTAACTATAGTATTATTTGAAAATCTCTGAATTATGCCTTGTTCAAAAGTAAAGTCTCTCATATTATGATTAGAATGAAATTTCCTATGATTTATGATCTTTGTTGATATGTTTTGGAGTAAGTCATTGATAATTGTGCATTGATGATTAAATTTGAAGGATACTAGAGAACCAAGCATGATAAGTCTATTTTTCAGAATTAAAATTTTTAGGTTGTCTACCTGAATCTAAATATTACTTTGAAGTTTGAAATTTACGAGGTTGACATCAAAATACCCATAATTTTTGTGAGATTTTGAGCCTTTTAGAGCATACATTCTTTCATGTTCACTTTCTATTATGAGTGTGTCAACATTGATTTGTTATTCTAGAACTTGCCTCGATTATACATGTTGAGACCACACCTTTGATTTGATATGCAGAGATGATAAAAGCACCTAGGTTTTAACCCACTCACTCCACTAAAAAGCCTACCTCCATAATTAACCCCTAGTGAACCCTGTTTAAGCCTAACAACCCTTTTCATTGACTTACCTACTAACAATAACCCAAAACCTTTTGTATTTGTTATCACCGTTCTTTTTAACTACCCTTTTTGTCGTGATTTGATTTTGAGTAGTTACCTAACTATGTTCTCTATTTCAGTTGTTAAAGTTCGTTATTATTATTGATTTGTTCAAAAAAAAACGAAGTATATTCATTATTAGTAAGCTTACATGTTTAAATCTCAAATCTTGAAAAAAAAGAGAAAAAAAAAGAAGAAGCTCGTATTATTAGTTTTCAATTTATGAAATTATTTAGGATTAGTTCATTTTTCTTGTTAGGTAATTTTTCAGGTCAGTCTCGATTCTAACCTTCTAATTCAACCTTTATCCATACCCTTAACCTAAGCCCCGTTACAACCCTGCTAAAGACCTTTTCATTTGTGTATCATCTCATTTTACAGTGGTGGAGATTTGATTTTCATGCAAGCCTATGGGATTAACTTTTCATGTTCGACTTATTGAGTGCTTAATTTTGAACCTTAAACACTTTGAGTGATTTGAGTGAATCTTTAGTGAGGATGTCAACTCTTTGTCAATTTTGAATTAGAGGTAACTATTCAGGTAAAGGGAAAACGCCTATGTTTTCATGCTATAAATCTATGACTTTGATTGTTTGAATCTTTAGGACTCTTTGAGTTGAATTATCCATGTATGAATTATCTTTGAATTATGATAAAGCATGATTGATGAATTTTATGAATCAAGGAAGTTCGTTTTAATTATGAGTTGAGAATTTTGCTTGAGGACAAGCAAAAGCTTAAGTGTGGGGGTATTTGATAAACTGTAAAAGTAACATATTTTAATCCCACATTTAGCATACTTTTGGATGATTTATCCTTTGATTTATGTAGAAAGGTGCTCTTAATCCTTTCTTTTCATATTTTATACTCAGGAAAGCACCCAAGGATGAAAAGAACGAGAAAGGGCTTAAAACGGACCAAGCTGGGCTAAGAGAGAAATCAACATGGCCTGGCCCAAAGACCACACGGTCGTGCCTCATTAAAAGTCCAAACACGGCCTGGCCACAATTCACACGGGCGTGTGCCATGACCGTGTCCTTGTCACTGGAAAGAGAAATTTCATTCGGGAAAGGATACTTGGAGGCAAAGAAACACATTCCAAAGCCTATTCAAACACCCTATTAGGAATTCTACTTAAATTAGGATACTTAGGGGCCAAGTAAGGCATCACAAAGTCTATATAAACACCTTAGGGGGAAACTTGAAAGGGGAGTTCGGCAGAAGCTGAAGGAGCGAAAGCGAGGCCAATGAGCCAAGCCGAGAAGGTTAGAGTTAGGGAATAACGCGAGGATAACCAGTTGATCCATCTCAAGAAGCCGGAGTTATACTCAATACGGCGGAATTCTCCTTCGATTCCTTCAGGGGGTTTTAGGATTTTTCCTATGTTTTGTTTTATCTTCTCTCTTGTGATGGTTTGTTTATTCATTTTGAACTAAACCCCTCAGATACCTGAAGGGGATGAAACCTAGATGAACTTTATTATTTGATTTTTAAGTTATATGATAAATTACTTAGTTTGTTCTTAATTATGTTGCTTAGTCCAAATCTAATATGCTTAGGTGGAGGAGGAATAGACCCTGCCTAAGAGAAGATCTAACATAATTAAGCAGAGTTGATCGAACGCCTTGAGAGAGGGTTTAATATAGGTTAGGGAGTCCTACTGATCAAGCTAAGTAAAAGAAATCATATAATTGAAGGTTAGATAATAGGAGAAATCTAGATGGATTCTTCCCGAGGGTATCATTAAAATCAACTGAGTTTTTCCTCAAGGTTATTTTCCAATTCGTCTTTTTTGTATTTGTGTCTTTAGTTTAGCTGTCGCCAATTTAATTTAAAAAGTAATCTTCACTCTAGCTTTAAGGCTAAATGATAAAAAGAAAGTGAGTATTAATACTTTTAGTTCCTTTGGGTTTGATAACCGGTCTTGCCTAAGCTATACTACTGTTCGATAGGTACACTTGCCTTAATATCGTTGTCAGAGTTAGTCTCCAAGTTTGATCATTCTTTTATAAATATTTAAAGCTCTGAGTTTACAGCGATCATAGGGATATTAAATGGATTAAAATTTTCTATTTAGAACAAGATAGACCATGTACAGATCTAGATCAGGGAAAAGCTAAAGCCTTGGATTAGTCAATCTCGTTTCTATGCCCTAGTCGTCAAGGTAAGTTTGTATGTAAGGAATACTATATTTATGTTATGCAATTACATGTTGTTATGTGTTTATAATGCTATTGAATGATGAATATTCAAATTAATGCCACGACGGTTATTGAGTTCCGGTTGAATGGCATGTAGAGGTTATAATGGCCATGGTCATAAATTTTGGTAGTTTCTGATGTTTTCGCCAAGGTTATAATGGTATGTAGAGGTGGACATATAATGATGTTTAGTTGAATGCTTAGATGTTGATTTGGTATGTATAAGTTGTTGGTTTGGTACATTTGATGCCTTACTAGTTTATGTCAATGTAGTTATGTTGTTGCATGTTTGAATGGCTCAAATGGCATGATTTTGGGATGGAACAGTAATGTTAAATTGTGGAATTTTTGGTAGGTTTTGAAGCTAATAATTGATGAATGAAAAGTGGTAAAGATTGCATGTTTAGGTAAGTTTGGATGTTTGCAATTGATGTGCCTTGTATGACATATTGGTTTATTGATTTTGGACTATTGAATTGGTCATTACATGTAAGTTTTGATCATGTTTTGATGTCTTGATTATGTGTACAAAAGGCCTTTTGGTGTGTGCATGGTTTGGTGTTGGAAATGGCTTGATTTCAGGAAAATTCATGTCCACGTGGTCTGAGATACGAGCGTGTGGCTCAACAGCCGTGTGTGACACATGGCCTAGCGACACTTTCCTGTGTCCCCTATAGGTTCTATTGCATGCAAGTCAATTAGTAACACGCCCTAGCACATGGCCTGGCACACAGGCGTGTGGGGCTATTTCAAGAGTTACACGGCCTTACACACGGGCGTGTGACACAGCCGTGTGCCCCTAGTTCGAAGGTTACGCAACCTGAGACACGGGCGTGTGTCTTAGCTGTGTGAGGCACACAGGCATGTGTCTCAGCCGTGTGAGGCACACAGCCGTGTGACCCTTGTAGTCACATTTTTTAAACTTTTTCTTAAACTTTCCAAATGTTTCCAATTAGGTCCCGAATTGTTTCTAAGGTGTTTCTAATGCCTCGAGGGTTCGATCAAGGGATGATATGTATGTGAATGAATGTATTATAATATGTTTTCAATTATGTATGAAATGCATGTTTTGATGTTCCATTTGTATGATAATGCTCTGTAACCCTATTTCGGCGACGGATACGGGTTAGGTGTGTTACACATACATCATTATTTATAACAATAATTAAATCATATCACATATCTCACGTGTTTCACAAAATGTATTTTGAATAGAGTCATTTAGTTGGGTCCTTTGTAACGAGTTTTTCAACTCCCCTTTGAATACTTAATGTAGTCAAAATTAATTATTTTTAAGTTGTTAATATAACTAAAAATAATTATATAACATACAACAAGTAGAATCGATCCCACAACTTTTATCGAAGATCCTAAATGCCACAATCCTTAGTATTGATTTCGCTTTGATCTAACTTGAAATACGTATCTAACACATGAATAGTGCTTACTAGTTAGGATTCATTTGAAAATAATTTATCACTAATAGATCGGTTACTAATAGCCTCACCAACACTTACCCCACGTTTTGGACTCTCGAAAAGATTATTTCAATGCGAAATTAGAGGTCTCCCCTATGATTATCATTTGGTCCTTCAAAGATGGTAAGGAACAATATTAGCACGAAAATAAATAAATAATAGTAATAAATAATTATCCCTATAGCCACTATACCATTCAGCCAAGAGATGAAATCACCAAGAGGGAGAGTCTATGATCGAAATAACCTACACTCACAACCTTGATTAAATTGGAATGGATGATGAATCAAAATGGAAATGAGATCGAAGAGTTGAGTGATCTAAAAAAATCGTTAGAGAAAATTTAGTTTAAGTTTAACCAATATGTGAATGACAAAATAGAGAAGGAAGAAAAGGGAATAAATTCAACCACTGGCGACGGGGACGACTTGGTAGTGGTCTGGTGACGAGAGAGCAGTGGCTCAACGGTGGTTGAAAAAAAAGGAACTATATGGGTTTCGGTGCAACAAGGTTGGGGAAGAAAATAAAAAGGGAAGATAGTAACGAAAGAGAAAAAAGACTCGTGGTGGCCTACGGCGACGATCACGACGACAATGGGAGGAGAAAAATAGTATCAGAGGATGTGCGGTGAGCAGTGGTGAAGGTTTCGGTCATGGTAGAGGAAAGGAGCAAAATTTAAAAGCGAAAAGGTGGTGGTTTTTGTAAATAGAGAGAAAATAGAAGGGAAAAGAAGTGGAAAAAAATAGAGAAATGGGAGAAAGAGGGATGAGGAGATGGCAAGGAGTGGTGGTGAATGAGAATAGGGTTTGGTCAACATGGACTAGGTTCAATGAACCTCTACTAATGGCTAGAGTGAGAAGTTTTGGCAAGGGAGGGAGACATGGAGTGAAAAGAGGATCATACACCCTCAACTTAAGGTAAGTTTGACTCTTAATGGAGGAAAGGAATCCTCCTAAATATAGTGACTATAGGGTGGATAGAAACTCTTTAAGCACATGGGATATATTGTAAAAAAAATTAATTGAAGAGGTGTAAACAATAGGACTTGAGCCTTTGACCATTACGATAGCTAAGGAGTATTAAACCACTAGACCACTCCACTCCTTGTTTTCAAACTTGTGCTAAGAATAAGATTATGGGATGTGATAACTCTACCTTCCTTTAAAAATAAAATTTATCCTCAAAATTTACCTGATGGAAAAAGGTGAGGATATTATTGCTGCATTGAATCTTCCGGCTCCCAAGTAGCCTCATTAGAGCCATAATTCCTCCACAAAACTTTCACAAGTGGAAACTTGTTCCTCCGCAAAACTTTGACCTCACAATCAAGGGTTTGTATTCGTTCCTCATCAAAAGAAAAATCTGGACAAACTCAATCTCCTCAATCGAGAATATATGAGAAGGGTCAATTCAGTATCGCCTCAATATGGACATATGAAAAATGTCGTGGATACGATCCAATTCTAGAGGTAACTCTAGTTGATATGCCACTGGTCCCCTACATGCTCATAAAGTATATTAGCTTACCTTTAAGCCTCATTCAGCTCCTAAGGTTAATAAAATACTCAAATTACACACTTTATTGAACTTATCTAAACTTATGGAAATGTAATTAAAATTTAACTTAAATGATTATGTTCAAGCTTCTAAAGTGTGAAAACTAGTTTAATCTGCTATACCAAATTACGACAGATCAAACTCCCCCACATTTAAGTCATTGCTTGTCCTCAAGCAAAACAAACAAAAACAGTAAATGAAAAGACAACCCTTGAGCAAGTATGGTACAAGTGTTAGCTTTGGATAACATGAATACGCATTCCATATTCATACATAATCTTGGCATGAGATATAGCTGACTTACCACTTTTGATATCAAACACTTAAGTTCAGTGTATTACAAAGCATACAAGCATTAAGGGTCTCAAATGTAAGAACCTATCAATAAAGTATAGAAGTAATTTGATTATCCTAGCAGAATAAAAACAATCATAAATGCAATTATTTAGTATGATTTCGAATTGTGAAAAAGTCTACCTAGATCCCATAGGGCTTTTAAGCTTGTAGCGTTCTGAGGCTTAGGACATGTATGGATTTCAAGAATAGGCAGCATCAAATAGTTTCAAGAACGAAAATAGTTTGTCACATGATATTGTCCCCTATTCTCCCCATTAGTGACTCTTTCACACTCACCTCCTTATTTCTCCTTCTCTCAGATTCCTTTTATCTCCTTATAGGAAATCTCAACATCATATAGTAACTATGGCTAGCTCACAAGTTTTTGTGCAATAATGATCGAGTTTTTCTATAACTATGACTTTGTCACTTTTTCTTTCTTTTTCAAGGTACCTCACTGACAACTGCATTTACTTTTCATGTAATTTTTCTACTCTTTTGATTTTCTTTTTGAAATTTTCATTTTGCACTTTTAAGCTAATCTATAATCACTGTACTTTACTAATCTTTCCTATCGCTCTAGTTTTACAAAACCATAGTAATGTATCTACTTAACCCTCAATATGTATTGCCAGATGTCTATAATCATGCAGTTCAAGACCAAAGAAAAGGGTAAGTACAAAGTATCATATTTAGCTTAGGTTTTGTATAGAAGTTCATCAAGAAAGGTTTTCTGGCTCAAAATAGGTACTAAAGATGAATAAATAGGGTTAGATTTTTTACTCTAGGTGTATACCAAACAATGCCATAGGTCATCCCTAGATATCTCAATATTCACAAATTTAGTCAACCAAATAATCACCGATTCAACAATTTATCATTCATACTAGCATGCTTGTTTCCTTATATTCTCTATATTTGATCTGTTGTAATTTGGTGTAGCAAATTAAACTAATTTTCACACTTTAGAAGCTTGAAAACAAGCATTATCATTAGGTTTTAATTATGTTTTTGTTATTTTGATTAAAGTAAATAAAATGTGCAAGTTGAGTTTTCTATTAGACCTTAAGGGTCGAATTAGGCCTAAGGGTGAGCTAATGAACTTTGTAAATGTGAAGGAGACCATTAGGAGGCGTCCTAAATTGATAATAGTCACTATGTTGCAACACAGAGGGTATGATGTTGTAACATGAGGAGTAGAATGGAGAAATTTGGAGACAGCCTTCATTGTCACAACACATCCTAAGGGTGTCGCAACATACCCATGAAGACATCGCAAGAAGAGTATATTGACTTCTATGTCGCAACACAAGTCCTAATGTGTCGTGACATCGACTTTGGACAAGAATTAATATGAGCCAGGGATTGTTTTGGTCCACACAATCAAACTTAAAGCTCGGGAACGTCAGGTAACCTAGGGTTAAGGACGACGACCACTTTAAATCTATAAATAGGCTTATTTGTCACATATTATAGACACCAATTACTTTACTTAGAATCTCTCTTTTAATTCCAGTTTAGCTTTTATCTTTTCTTAGGTTTTAGATTTATTTTCAATTTGTTCTTTGTTTTATTTCGAGAGATCTGATTTGAGGATACAATCAAATCTTGTGGATTCACTTTTATTGATAATACAACAAATCAGGCTTTTTCTTAAAGTCTATACTTTCAATTCACTTATCATATTTACACTTTATATCGACTCTATATTGTTTATGAAAACCATGAGGAACTAATCCCTCTATAGGGGATTAGTGAGTGGATGTATGATCTATTAATTGTATTGCAGGGTTAGTCAATGGATCAATAGTTTAGGAAATGAAGAACCTAAACCCTAGGGTTGACAACCCTAGGAAGTCATCAAGATGGGAATTAACCCAGAATTGGTATGGCCTATCTATGAACACCTTCAACCCAAGCCGGTCTGGACTATGAGGTCGGAAGATAAGTAGTCCTTGCTGGCTCATTATTCTAGTGGACGTATCAGAAGATCCTGCTAGGAAATCGATTAGTTGATTGATGAGGAACTCGAAGCGACAGTTAATAAGTATTGCTGAAGTGAGCTAATCACCCATAATCAAATTTCATCAACTCCACTTTTCAATTTCTTGATATTTATTTACGTATCATATTATTTGTCTTATTATAAAAAAACCCCAAAAATTCCTTTTATTTATATGTTCGTAATATAACTTATTTTGAGTACTAATTAGATCTTTTGGTGTTCAGGTTAAAATTGACCTAGTGCTACCCTCCCCTGGGTATGATCTTCGGAGTACTCACCTACTCCGTTGTAACTATATTACAACATGATCTATCTACTTGTAGGTATTGCCTCATTTATGTATCTTTTGTTGTACTATTCACACATTGCACTTTAGTATGTTTGGAGGAGGTCAAGTTGCCGGCGCTGTTGCCAGGGAGGCAATGTCACCAGTCGATGTTAATTTTTACTGTTCAATAGGAATAATTAGGAAAATTTTAGGTTTAGATACGACTTTAATTTTTATTGTTATTAATCTTCTCTTTTTGGGTTTGGTACTTGTAGTAGGGGAATACATATCGAGTAATTCACAGATCTAGAGAGAATAATTCAGAGAAATCATCGACAACGATAAAAGCCACAGCAACATATACAAGATCCACCACCACCTGCTGTAGGCAATGTACCACGTATTCAACAAAGCTAACGATAACACTTTAGAAGATCCACCCACACCACCACAAGTACCCGAAAATTTACATATGGCCAGCAACGAGAGAACCCTAAGAGATTACACATTACCAAGTCTGGACATGGTTCAGGAGAGCATAATGAGGTCAACTATTACAACTAACAATTTTAAGATCAAACTGGCAATGATTCAGATGATCCAGAATAACCTACAATTTAGGGGCATAATCCCAGAGGATCCGAATAAACATTTAAAACAGTTTCTCCAACATTGTGATACTTTCAAGTACAACAGGGTCACTAATGATGCTATTCGTCTTCGGTTCTTTCCCTTTTCTTTGATTAATAATGCCTTTTCTTTGTTACAATCGCAAGCACCAAGATCTATCACGACATGGGATGAGATCGCAGGAAAGTTTTTACAGAAGTTTTTCCCTATTAGCAAAGCGGTTCAACTGAGGAGAGAAATTATTGTTTTTTAGACAATTGGAAGGGGGAAGCTATCACGATGTTTGGGAACATTTTAAAACATGGATCCAGAAATGTCTGCACCATAGATTTCGTAAGTTGATGCGGTTGTAGGTGTTTTACAACGGGTTGGATGCAAATGCAAGGTCCGGATTATATGGAGAAATAGGAGGTGCTTTTCTGATCAAAACTTACGAGGATGCATATGAATTAATAGAAAACATGGCGTTCAACTCCTATCAGTGGCCTATTGAGTGATTCACACATGGCCAGAAACTAGCTACAGTAAAAGCTATCCAAGAAATGGACAGACTTAACCGTATTGAATCCACAAATAGTGCACCATATGTGCATGGAAGAGACAAATCGCTCTTCCATTATATCAATAATTCTACTGAGGATGTGAACTACTGTAACACCCATTCCGTCTCCATCGCTAGATTAGGGTTACAGAGTACAACAAAACAATCTGAAACATTTTAGCATTCATTTAATATTATAATCCCATCATAAACTATTCATACACATGCATATTGTCCCTAACTCGAGCTCTTGAGGCCCTAAAAATAACCTAGAAACAATTTGGGACCACTTTGAAACGGTTTGGGAAGTTTAGGAAAAAGATGCAAGTTTTGCAAAATAAGGGTCACACGGCCGTGTGCCCAAGTCATGTGCTTCACACAGCTAAGACACAAGCTTGTGTCTCAGGCCATGTAACTTTTGAACTAGGGACACACGGTTGTGTCCCAGCCCGTGTCCTCACCCGTGTAAACCGTGTCGCACACCCGTATGCCAGGCCATGTAACTCTCTAAGTTGCCTCACACACTCGTGTGCCAGGCCGTGTAACTCACTGACTTGCACCCTAAAGAAATCATCAGATGACACACGGCCGTGTCGCTAGGCCGTGTGCCTCACACGGCCGAGTCACACGCCCGTGTTTCAGGCCGTGTGAACCCAAATTTACCTAAAATCAATCCATTTTTCAAGACCATTTCATGCATGACCTTTCAACCCATTTAAAAACATTTAAAAATTACCTGAACCTCGCCAAAACACGCATCAATATACCATTTCAAGATCCTAATTCAACTAACCAACATGCCATTCAAAGGCACCTCAAATGCATACAAACATCACTAATCTAAACATGTCAGAATTACCACATTTCAAGCATCCTAGCCTAGATCAACATTTACCAAAACATGCCACATACAGACCATTCTAAATCTATTTAAAGCATACCATAAAGGGCCTTAAAAACATGTACAACATGGTGACTAAAGTGGTATAATTTGTCAATGCACCAAATGGTACCAAATTAACATAACTTCCAAAATTTAAACATGCCAAAGTATCAACAACACATTCATCGAAATATCATTACAAATCATCCTATACATGCCACTATAAACCTTGGCCAAAATTTTCAAAAACTACCGAAAACAGGTGGATAGTGTGCCTTGAGTGCTGATCCGACCGTCCAACCTTCAAAAGTATCTACAAGAATAGAAAATAACGCAAGTAAGCTCATTGAAGCTCAGTAAGTTCGACATAAAAAAATGATAAATCTTATCAAAGTAAATACAATAAACCATTCAATAATAACTTAACTACATGTGTTCCCTGTCGTCCAAAATCTCAGCCAGGTGAATTGCATAATTCCATTCAAAGCTCAAATACATGTTATAACTATCAAAATTACTAAGTAGGTTATGATACAAAGAGTTACGATCTGATGAATGACTTACGAATATGAGTACATAGATATTCCAACTGAAACATGCCAATCGCTTGTAAGAGCTATTCCACCCGATAACACGCCAAATGCTAATAAGAGCTAATCCATCCGATAACACGCCAATTGCTCCATAGAGCTAGTCCAACCATAAACACGCTAAAACAAGGAGTATAACACGAGAGTTCACAACAAAAGCTGAACCTCAGCCTACTCAGGAAAAATGTATATATCATACCACATCAATCTCCACTCCAATTCCCTACATAGCACGCCAACATTCGATTATACTCTATCCTGCGTCCAACCGGTCCAAGTATTGAAATTCAATAACATTTCTCAAATAACTTTACATCATCTATAATCAAATATATCTATTATATCATATTATATCATCAAACACTTCATATAGACATTAAATTATAAGTCGTACAAACTTACCTGGACTAAATTGTAGTAGCTACAAGAGTTCAGGGACTAATTCACGATTTTTCCTTTTCCACGTCCTATTGATCTAGAATGTAAAATTTCTCAATTATTATCTTCCATTTCACCTTCCAGTTCACTTTAAATTTTATACCTTTTTATTTTTGAATTTACACAATAACCCCAAAGTTTTACAACTTTTCAATTTAGTCCCTTAACCCGAAAATCATCAAATTAACCATTTTTCTCAAGTCAGCATTACATTTGAATATTCTAGGCCCTTAAACAGTCCCTATTAGACATCAAATTCACTATCAAACCTTGTGATTTTTACATTTTCACAATTTAATCCTTAAATCAAAATCTAACAAAAATCACTTCACAAAACCACCAAATACCACAATCAAAGCTTCAAATACATAGTTCTCATAAAAAAACATTCAAGATTCATCAATGGAAACTTCTAAAATTTTTAACAAATTCAAAAATGAAGGTACGAGGTAGCTGGACCTAGTTGCAACGATCTCAAAAACATAAAAATTACAAGAAACGGGTATAGAAATTTTTCACATGCAAGGCAATAAGTTTGATCGATTCTCCAAGCTAGGGTTTTGATGTTTTCGACTATGGAGGAAGAAAAATGAAGAAGAAAGACTTATTTCTTTACTTAATTTTGTTTTGATTTTGTTTTAATTACAAATTTGCCATTATACTTAATTTATTTTCAATTTTTTCTTTAAAAATTCACTCAAAAACCATTCACTATCAAGAAATAAGGTTTAATTACCTTATTGTCCTTTCCACATTTATTAGTCAAGCTATTAAATCATCTAAATGCAATAGTTACTAAGTTTTGCACATTTTACAATTTGGTCATTTTCCTTTAATTAACTATCTAAACGTTAAAATTTCTTAACCAAATTTTAATATGACTCTAATGACTCCATAAATAATATTTACGAGTCAACAAAATGGAAATTTATGGTCCTGAAACCACTATTCCATCACCACTGAAAATCAAGTTGTTACAATTACATCGAGAATATGGATGGAAAACCTTATTCAAATACCTACAATCCTAGTTGGAGAGATCATCCAAACTTGAAATGGGGAGAAAATCAAGGAGGAGGTAATAATAATTCAAATCAAGTTAAAAACACTAATTACCAACCTTATTATTTGCAAAAACCTCAAGAAAGGGCCAACCCAAATGACCATACTATATGTGGTCAACGTTTGGATCAAATCAAAGGGGAAATGAAATCAATGAGAATAGAAGTAAAGCAGGTGCAATTTGAGTGCACTAATTCATTAAGGACATTGACTAAACTAGAGGACCAAATGAGTCAATTGATGAGTATGATGGGAGATATTGAAAGGAAAATTGGCAAGGGCATACTTAGTAATACTAAGAATAATAATCGGAAAGAAGGGAAAGGAGTAGGTAAAAGCATTCGATCAGGAAAATATTGATTAGCCCAACAAACTTGACACGAGAAGATGTAAAAGAGAATGATGAAAAACCTTCAGAGAAAACCCAAAGAGCTAATTCGGAACAAGAATTAGAGGAGATCATTGAACTAGCAACTGAACTAGAGGGGAAAGTAAAAGACACGGCTACTAACACACATGTATCATTTCCTTCCAGATTAGAAGAGAAACAAAAACGAGATGAAGACGAGTTTGCAAGTTTTCTAAACTTGTTCAAAACATTAAATGTTAACCTACCATTAATTCAACTAATTGAGAAAGTACCTAAATATGCCAAATTCTTAAAAGAAATCACGTCTAGGCGTATGAAAGTTAAGGTAGGAGAGAAAGTCAACATAAATACGTCTTGTAGTGATATTATTTCTAGATAGGTACATCAGAAAATGAAAGATCTAAGAAGTTTTATGATTCCAATAGAGATTGGGAGCATTTATTTTAAGAAGGCTCTATGTGAGTTAGGAGCTAGTATAAACCTAATGTCTTTATCTATGTATGAAAAAATCAGGGTAGGGGACCTCAAAAACACTCAAATTACATCACAATTAGCTGATAGATCTACTGTCCAACCTAAGGTAGTGTCAGAGGATGTGTTAGTTAAGGTGTGTAGCTTTATTATCCCGACAGATTTTGTAGTGTTAGATTTTGAAGAGGATCGAGAGATACCCATCTTGTGAGGAAGACCTTTTCTAGCCACATCCAAATCCACCATTGATGTTGAGAAAATTGAATTTACGATGAAAATTAATGGTGAAACTGAAACTTTCAGATGCGGGTCTAACTAAAGTTGTAACACCCCAAACCCGACCTAGACGTTACGGTCGAATCTGGCGTGTCACATTGAAGTGTCTTTCGAAAATTTGACTTGTTGGTGAAAATTCGTTTCTAAGCTTAAAAACCTTTATTATTATTTTACAAATCATCTAGTCAAACTGTTTGCCTTATTATCTGCTCTTGTTATAGGGTTGATTCAAAATCGCGGAAGCTTGTGAAAAATCTAATGTTTAAATTTCGTGTATTTGAAAACAATAATTATTTTGAAAATTCGCCTTCTCCTAAACTAGCAATTTAAAATAAGCAAACAAAGCCCAGTTAAAAAAATAAACAAACATAAATGGCCTTATTACATAAACAAAACCCAACATAAACTTTAAATTTAAATAAAAACAAGTGTAGAACAGCTGCAGTTATGTGGCCACCTCCGAGTCCCTTACAGCACCAATCATCTATGGCTGATGATTACCTGTATAGTTAAAAGGAAAGGGTGAGTTTACGAAAACTTAGTGTGTAATCCCCTATCAGTCAGTCAATATATAACATGAAGTAACAGTCTGGGCCTCAGCCCTATTCAGTAATAGTATAGTGTGGGTCTTAGCCCAATACAGTAACAGTGTGGGCCTTAGCCCAATACCATATCAGTACAGTGCAATAATGCAACCCATCCCAATCCAGCCAACATACCACTCCGTACCACCAACACACCATGTGGGGATACAATCGACCCACCAAGCCAACACACCAATATCGCAACAAAGCTGCCAGTAACAGTATATGTGGCAAAGCCACCAGTACAATATACTTCCTCTATAACAGTATCCCAACACCATGCAGTATGTTATGTCATAAATCATACATATATGCAGAAGTTCATACTCAGTAACAGTCATATACAAATCATGAATACATCAGTCAACCTACCCTTAGGGGTATAGCGGTCATTTCCATCTAATAGGGGTAAAATAGTCATTTCACCCTTTAGGGGTATTTTGGTAATTTTACCTACTTTTGGGTCTCTGTGCAGATATCGACCTCTCGAAAGGTCCGCAGTCGCCTCGAGCGACTTCGATAACCTAAATGGTCATAACAGTGTAAATGTGCCCAAGGCCTATTACTCGGCCCAAGTGGGCCCACATGCTCATACGGCCCGTTCAGCCCAGATTTCGCCACGGCTATGAGACCTACATAGCCCAGTCCTGTATATACCACAAATTGTAGATTTCGTCCGTGTGGGGCCACGAGCCCATTGGGCCCACACAGCCCATTTCGGCCCAACGTGGCCCAATACGGCCTAAGCCCATGAGAATGCTCATGGAGGCCTCTACAGTCTATCGCCCACGTTTCGCGGGTTTGGATTACCACACAAGCGATCGCACGCTGGTGTGGTCTCAAAAATCGTATTTTCGGCTTTTCAGCTTTTGCCATTCTACAGTTACAGTGGGATGTTTACACACTTGTTTACGCAACTGCTCCAAGTTCCACGAGCACCAAAACCTACATTCATACAAGGCTTTCCATTAGTCGTTGAACAATAGGGTTAATCCCCTTATTTTACACCCCTAAAACTAAAATTAACACTTGCCTCGATTGACAAATGTGGCTTAGCCCACTTATACCACCGACGAAGGTTGACTACAGTCTCTTTGACGGATATCTGCATTACAAAAGGATTTTATTAAATACGATTGTTTATTCATGTGGTTTAAATCCACACATGATAACTTACAGAATCGCAGAAAGCATTCAGCCTACACTTTAGAATGATAGCCTACATAATTACCTTTGATCGAGTGATGAGAGAAATGTTTCGACGACTTTAATCTTACATGAAACTTTTTCGCTCCTCGAAGAATTCAAACCGTCAGAGAATAGCTATCAAGCTGAAAACACAATTGAAGAGATGAAGAGGGAGAGAAATGCAATATTTGACAAACAGTTGACCAAAAAGGGGTGAAGGAAGAAGAGCAAATCAGAAGAAAAAAGTAATACGAAATTGCCCAAAACTATTCGGTCAAGGTTTGGGAAAGTAGAGGAAAGGAAAGAAACAGTAAAAAGAGGAGGGGAAGAGAAAGGAGGATTCGACAGGGGAAAAGAAAGAAAAATGCAAAAAGGAAAAAGTGAGCAGAGAAAAAAATGCCAAAAGAACCTACCACATTCGGACAAAGAGAAAAAAAACCCAAATGAGCAATATACCTCTCTTGGCTGAATTCTTGAGTGCCAGAGTCCAAATTCGGCACAAACTCCCTCCCCTCTCATCTCCTTGATTTTCTCCTAAAATCCCTCCTCAAACCTCTCCAAGACCAGTTCAAACTCCAATCAAATTCTATTCAAACTCCCATTAGTTGTGTTTCAGTCCAACTCCACTACCTACACAACTCAAGAAGCAAAATAAACACTCCATTGTGCAACCCAGGACTTGAACCTCATACCTCCCAGTTACACAACACACCACCTTGCCAGTAGACCACAAGCTCTTTTTGTGTCACAAAACAAGCACTATTATTTATAAGGCCTAAATGCCAATGTCCAGATTCATATAAGAGCAAAACTAAAAATTCTGCAAAAGCCAAGACTTGAACCTAGGCTTCTCACACACCCAAATCACTTAGCCATTAAAGCAAGCAAGCATATCATGCAAAAATTAAAGACTTAAATTTTTGGGGCATTACAAAAGTGAGGACAACCAAAAGATACCAGGGGAGCAGTGTAGTTATTTATTTACATTTGAATCTAAATGCCTTGAATCAAGGATATGTTTAATGTGATTAATGCAGGGTCAAAGAGCATGTACAAAGAAAGATATGAGCGGAAAAGGGTGGAGGAATATGATAGACAGTGGACAAATGCTGAAAGAGACATAAGTGGGAACATGTCGGTGGAACTGCTGGATGAATCCGATAGTAAAACATGACGAAACTTAAAATTAATTTTTCCTATATATTATTGTATAATGAACTAACCATATAGTTTAAATTATAACTTTTAATTGGTGTTTGTTTACTTTAGACTGAGACATCTTAAAGATGGAAATTTAGGCTGAAATAGAGTCGGTATCGGTGGAGAAAACACCTCAATGTCGCGACATGGCACTTTTGCGTCGCGAAAACAAAAAGACAATTTCCCCTAGTTTTCCAAACTGCAAGGCGTGTCACGACATAGTAATAACTCTTGAAAAGAGTTATATTTCAAGCCTCTGAAGTAAAGCAATTGCTTGTAATTAAGAAAATATGTTTGCATTTTAGACTTATTACTAGAGCATTACATACTAAAGCTTAGATTGTGTTTCAAATGTATAATTATGTTAGTTTTAATTACTGGAAAGAGGTTTGGTAGTTTTTGGTAGTAGGTGCAGGTAGGATGAAAGAGGCAAGAAGAAGGAAAAGAGGAAGATGAAAAGAGAACGAAAGAGGTGAAACATTTCCAAGGAAAATGGTGGGATAGATTGCCAACAGAAATGTCATGGCAATTCAGGAAGATGGCGCGACGCTCAATCCATGTCACTCTCAGCCAACTATATGTGTAATCACCCTAAAAAAGAGGAGCAAGATATGTGTGCTGAAAGGGACGGATCTACCCTAAAAAAGGATGAGAGATGGGAGAAGAAAGGACACACAAAAATTGTGAGGAGAAAAGAAAAGAAAGAGGGCAATTACTCTCTCTAAAATAGAATCTGGTGGATCAATTTAGAAAACAAGAAGAAGGGAGCAGCTAAAAATGGGGGAGATCACAGATGTGAAGAAGGGAAGAGAAATCTACCCTGGGTTTTACGTAGAATCTTGATAAGAAGTTAAAGTGTAGCGAGAACTTCCTGTAGTTTTGCCTTTGTTCTATTTTATTGGTTTTGAATTTTGTGATTCGTAAAACTTGAAGAATGTTGATGAATAATTTAATGTTGGATTTCATTGCCCAACCCATGAGCTAATTGTTTTTGGGTTGGAATTATTTGGGTGAATATTGATTTATCTGTAATGCCCATGATATGGTTTTGATTGCATGTTATGAACTTAGATGGATTTGAATCTGAAAGGATTAAATACATCAAACTATATTTGATTGATGCACGCAAGTACTTGAAAGAATATTCGCAGCACTCTAGACATAGAAGAGCACTACTTAGGTTATCATTTGTGAGTCTTGTAGACATGCACAAACTCCGAACAATAATTAAAGTTTAACTCTCGAAAAAAGTAGACTGCAGTAGTAAACCTCTGGGCAGCAGTTTAGTCATAACTTTGCCATTGCATTTTTATGTTATGAAAATATTCCCTGAGTTATTCCAGCTTTTATCATTCAACAGTAGAATTACTAGAGCATTACATACTAAAGCTTTAAAACCCATTTTAGGCTAATTTTAACCATTTAATCACATATTTTATAACATAAAAGCTCATTATCCACCTATTTAAACACCTCTTAACCCCTTAATCATCTCAACCCTCTCAAAATCTCTTAATTTTTCTTAAACCCTAAAACTTAATTTTCACTTCTTTGTGTTTACAAAATCCATCTCTCAATCTTATTTTGTGCAACAGAAAATGGGAGCACCCAAGGGAACAATAAAAGCTACATGAAACAAGGAATTCAATGAATTCTATGAGGTTAAGGATTCCTAAACTTAGACTTCTACTGTTTCATCGAATTTCTTTGCCTGATATTTTGTTCTTAGTTTAACGATAATTCCTCCTAGAAAAGTTAGACGAACTAATGAACCAGAGTCATGACAGCTCAAAATCCCTCTAGTTTTGTGAACTCGAATGTTAAAAATATTTTAATGAACTTCAAGAGAAAACATTCATTCAAGAGAGGGGATTTGATCTGTTAATGATCCTTTGCAAAGAGATATGGGCTCTAGTTAGGTATCATAGGTGGGAACGTTTTTGGAAAATCAAGAATATTATGCATATTTGCGAGATCACGAGTCTACAAATACTGACGGTCATATATGGGATATTGTATCTGTGCGAGGCATAAAAGTTAAAGTAACCCATTGAATTATTTGTGATTTTTACAATGCTCCATTTTATTACCAAGATTTTATCAATGAAACCAATTAGGGACATATATATGGACAATATTATAAATTACTTAACAGAGGGAAGGGGTGAATGGAAATACCACCCAAGTACTAGTATCCCAACCTCCTTCAATCAAGCTATCATTTTCCCAGAGGCTAAAAGGTGGATTCAATTTGTGTGCACATGAATAGTCCCTACTTTAAATGTATCTAATGTTAATACCTTTTGAGAAATTTTATTTTATGCTATTTTTCAAAAAAAAGCAAGTGTGTATTGGAAAGTTGATCCATCAGAACATGAAGAGATGTATTAGTGGCCAAAAAATAGGAGTTTTCTTCCCCACTTAATGGCAACCTTATGCAAAAGAGTAGGCGTTCCCACGGCATCCAATGAGCAGCCATCGCAACCATCTCTAAGTATTACATGCGATACTTTGTTCCACCGGTACATAGAGCTACGAGCCAAACAAATAAAAGATTGGAACAAACGATAATAAGAAGTGACGGCTACACTAGCTTCGTCACAAAGGTTGGCATAAGCTCAACAGGGAGTTGGTGAGAGTAGTCATCCTAAATTAGGCTGGA
The DNA here is from genome assembly GCA_005393395.2 of Gossypium australe. Lineage (NCBI taxonomy): Eukaryota > Viridiplantae > Streptophyta > Magnoliopsida > Malvales > Malvaceae > Gossypium > Gossypium australe. Next base: position 37,213,969 of record CM016615.1, on the reverse strand, counting down.
TGATACAGTGGATGCAAGAGTCTGGGTCAACATTTCAAGAATTTGCAAGGCAAAACAATATATATGTCCCCAATTATACGCCAAACATGTTTGGGCCTACGCCATCCAGATAGGAAGAAAGAGAGCATGAAAGTGAAGAGGAATGAGAGGGAGACGGAAGCGCTGAGATGGATGATGATGAGGATGATTAGAACTTAAATTATTATTTTTTGGATTTTATGAAACTTAAGGATGATTTTAATTTGTTTTTAGGAGTAGAATAGAAGTAAATTTTTAGTTGATTTGTTTTGTATTTGGTTTTGATTTTGATTTTATATATAGGAACCCCATAGGACGGAAACACAACAATTTGAGCTATTGATGAGAAGAGGAGGAAGCACCCACCAATAGCAGATGGAACAACCACGATCAATCGGGTAACTTCTTTCCTTATATTTTTACAGACTACACATTGAAGATAATGTGTTAACTAAAGTGTGGGGGTAACATAGAAAATTTGTATCAATCTTTATGCTTTTCTTTTAATTTTCTTGTCAATTGTGTGCTTGAGCTTGTAGAAATACAAGTGATTGGTTAGGAGCATGTGCATAGGTTGCTTGTGTAATTCCCCAAAAATTTCTACAGTAAGATATTATCCTTAATATAGTAAAATAAGGAATTAAAGTGACAAAAAAGGAAATTTTGAGTTATGACAACATTGAGAAGTATATTATGATATATTAATTCAAGAAAGGACTAAATTGAAAAAGTGAGAAAATTTTTGTTGCCTAAGAGTAAATACTCAAAACTTGAGTGGTTAAGGTGTAAATATGAAAAAGTTGAAGGCCCAATAGTGCAAATATTTTAAGTGTGGAATGATCTAGAAACTAAAGAAAATGGATGAATCAGGACCAAATTGAATAGGTGGAGAATTATGAGGGACTAAATTGCAATTTTACCAAATTAAGTGATGACTCAAGGATGGAATTTTAAAAGATCATAAGGAGCAAAATAGTCAATTAGAAAGAGAGAGAAATCTAGAAGGTCATAATGATGTTGGTGATATTTTAGATTAAATAAATAAATAAATATTAGTTTATAAATATTTTGATTTGATTTTTAAATGATATTTTTTTATTTCTTATTTAGTACATATATAAGGAAAGAAAGATGGAGAATCATCATCTTCTTCCCATGCATCCAACGTATTAAGTGAAAAGAAAGAAAGAAAGTTTTGCTTTCTTTACAATTTGGTCCTTTTACCAAAAAAAATCACCATTTTCACTTAGAAATCAAAAGAATTTCCATAGCTACCAAGAGAGAAAAATATTAAGGAGACTATGGGGAACTAGAATATCAAGTTAGATTCAAGAAATAGAAGCTGGAGGATAGATAAAGTCAAGTTAAAGGTTGAAATCAGTAGGACAAGGTAAGAACATCAAGATTTCAATATATTTTTAAGTTTGATATTATTGAAAAAGTATGGAAATGATGTTAATGTATAATTTTCTTTTATATAAGGTTCTATGTTGTTGATATACTAGTGAAGGGAAAAAAGAGAAAGTGATGGGGAATATTATAGAGAAAGGGAATAAGGGTGTTATAAACTTGGTAATCAACATTTTGCACTGAAACAGTTTTGGATAGCAGCAGTAGTCTAACTTTGAAAAATCACCACAAATTGTGGAAATTGAATTAGAGGTTGAATAAAATATGAAATTAAATTTTATTGAGTTTAGTTTTTCATCGAAGAAATGGTGTAAGCTATGGAATTGTAAATTATGAGATATAACAAATTTTGTGAGACAAGGTCAGAATGATTTCGGGTTCTCTTGTTCTGACTTTGGAAAATCATCAAGAATTGAAAAACAATAAATTAGGGGGTTAAATTTATATTTTTAAATTCTTAATGAGTATATTTTCAAGATAAACAAATGGGAACATCATCCAAATCCGGTACTAAGAGATAATTAATTTTTAGTAAAGAAAGGTCGAAGCTGTAAAACAGCAAAACAGAGATAAATTTGAAGATTTTTCTGTACTTATTGGCTAAATTATAAATTCTTAAATTTTTATGGTAGAAATATATTTGAGTCTAATTTCAAAAACATCAAGTGGATCTTAATTTGGAATTCTGTAGCTTAATATATAAATAATTTAGTGACTATGACTCAACTGGACAGCTTTGAACGAACATTTTAGTAAATAGTGGAATTATAGATAATGTTATTTATAATGTAACACCCTTTACCCGGGTTCTACGCTGGAACTGGGCCCGAGGAGTTACCGTATTAAAACCTCATGACCACCACTTAGACTCATCGTGACTGCACTCTTAAGTCACCTCAGTAACCTATTTCTCGACTTACGAGGCCTCACTCATACACACGAGGGCTCTCGAGACTATTCCGGAACCATTTCGATTCTTAAAATTTTTCTCTTTTATACAGGGCTCCCATGCCCGTGTAAGATAAGACACGCCCGTGTGTATTCACACACGCCCATGTCCACAAATCGTGCATAAAAACCCAAGAATTCTGCCAATGCCCCACGGCTAGGGTACACGCCCGTGCTCTCCAACTGTGGTGAACACTGACTTCACTTACACGGCCTAGAGTCTAGACACACGCCCGTGTGGCTAGCTCAAGGCCAATTCTAACTTAAAAGATCAACATGCAGGGGACACACGACCAAGTAACACGCCCATGGGCTGACCGTGTGTCACACATGGTCTAGACACACGCCCGTGTGTCTATCCACAAGGACCAGAACAAAGCTATATGCCAAGTTCCTTTCACCCTTCTAGCATACATAACATGCACTCATTCAACACATCCATAAGCGACTCAAATTAAAGTGCAATCTCACGTAGACAACTACATCTTTTCATATAATATAGAATAGCTAACAACTATGGCATTATAGAAAATATATCATCCATCTAAAGACCAACACATCTTAACCATTTACAACAAAATTCAATAACTTGTCTAGCCCCTATACATGCCATATACAAAACATTGAGTCTCATGTACCAGAGTGTGATGATAGTGCGGGTGATCTTCCAATTGATCCTCGTATCTCGAATCACCCTTTTTTCTCTATAAGACAAGGGAAAAGAGAGGGAGTAAGCTTTGAGCTTAGTAAGTTTACACATAAACAATTAAGCATCATAGTATAAGCTAAACAACAATTAGCATTGTACTAACATATTATGTACAACTATGCTTACTCTTTCTATCCCTTACCACATTTCCAACACATCATGAGTCACATACTCATAACCATTGAAATGCACCCCCTGCATTCAATATTACATTTACACAATATACAACACATCATCATTTCTCAATAATTCATCCACACAGCTAATTAACTCAATAATACAACCACACGGCTAATTTCTCGGTGGTTTCGCACTTAGCCCACCACAATCAATTAATAAGGTAGTATCGTACTTAGCCTACCACAAAGGTAATCATAGTGGTTTTGCACATAGCCCACTAGACGATATACCTAACGATAGCATCTCACATAGCCAGCTCATCGTCAATATGCATTAGGATGGTATCGCACTTAGCCCACCATTTAGCATTCTCACAACACATTCACATATCTACTTACTTAACCATACATCCATTCAAAGATTCTACCACATTCATCCCACATAGGTTCTCAATCATGCTACACACTAGCTAGCATTAACAAATTGTAAGTATGAATGCATTGTTTATGCATATACTTACCTCGATACTCAAAAGTATAGGAACGTGCAATTTAGTCCACCACCTTGCTCTTGCCTCGATTTCGATCCGGGCTTCGTTTTTCTTGATCTATAATGATAAATCAACTCATCAATATAGACATTGACCAAATTGACCCACATCTCATACTTTGGCAAAATTACTCTTTTGCCTCTAATCTTTCTCATAATTATACTTTTGCCCCAAGGCTCGTAAAGTGATTTTTATTCAACTTTCTAGCCTTTCATGCTTAGTCGAATCACTTACTCAACTAAAGCATTCATCAATTCTCACTAAATCACACATATATGACCAAACTTAAGACTTTCACAAACTAGTCCCTACATGCATTTTCATGGAAAATCACTTAACAAAAGATGTTTCTACTACATCAAGCTTTCATAATCTTCCATAAAACATCAAAATACATGCATGTCATACATGGACACATTTTTAAACATCCATTATAGCTCATTAAATAGCTAGAAATAGCTTACTCATGCTACTAGGATTTCAAAAATATGAAGAATATAAAAAACGGGGCTTGGATGCACTTACTAGCAAGCTTGAAAATTTTGAAGAACCCTAACAATGACTCTTGAAATTTCGGCAGCCTTGGAGAAGAAGATGAATGAATTTTGTCATCTTTTCTCCTATTTTAATCATTTAATTGTTAAACGACCAAAATGCCCTTTTTGATAAACTTTCTATTTTAACTCATCCATGCCCAACTTTGTCCAAAAATTAGAATTTGGGAAAATTGCCATTTAAGGACCTCTAATTAATATTCTAAAGCTATTTCACACAAATAGCTTCTAGAATCTCTCATTTTGCAACTTTTTTAATTTAGTCCTTTTGGACAATTCAACCGCAATTTCACAAAATTGCTTCATGAAACTTTCACTCTAACATGCAAACATGGCATAAATCTCAAAAACTCATTCATATGCCTCGAATTTGTGGTCTCGCACCACTATTTTGACTAGGCCCTAAATCGGGATGTAACAACTCTCCCCCTTTAGAGATTTTCACCCTAAAATATCTTACCAGTAAAGAGGTTTGGATGTTGCTCTCTCATAGCTTCTTATGTTTCCCACGTAGCCTCTTCCACACAGTGTTTCTGCCACAACACTTTCACTAGTGCTATGCTCTTATTTATCAACTGTTTCACTTCTCGAGCCAAGATCTTAATTGGCTCCTCTTCATAAGACATATATGGTCTTATCTCAATTTCCATTGAAGGAATCACATGTGAAGGATCGGAGCGATACCGTCGCAACATCGACACATGGAACACATTATGAATCTTTTCCAACTCTATCGGCAAAGCCAACCGGTACGCTACAGGCCCAACTTTGTCTGTAATCTCATACGGCCCTATGAATCTTGGACTCAATTTCCCTTTTCGTCCAAATCTCATAATCTTCTTCCATGGGGACACTTTCAAAAACACTTTGTCATCCACCTTGAACGCAATCTCTTTTCTTTTCAAATCCGCGTACAACTTCTGCCGGTCTGAAGCAGCTTTCAGACTATTATGGATTACTCTCACTTTCTCTTCGGTTTCTTTTACCAAATCAACTCCATGGATCCTCTTCTCACTAAGCTCGGTCCAATATAGAGGAGTCCGACACTTACAACCATACAAAGCCTCATACGGTGCCATCTGTATACTCGACTGATAACTGTTGTTGTAGGCAAATTTGAGCAAAGGTAGATATCTCTCCCAACTACCCATGAATTCTAACATACAGCATCGAAGCATATCTTCAAGAACTTGAATCACTCTTTCAGACTGACCATCAGTTTACGGCTGGAACGCAGTACTGAAATTCAATCTCGTACCCACGGCCTCTTGCAACCTCACTATCTCTGCAACATACATCTCAGCTAGCTTCTCCAGTGAATAATCAACATGTACTGGAATAAAGTGATCCGACTTTGTTAGTCTATCCACAACAACCCACACAGCATCTTTCTTTTTCGGAGTCATCGGTAACCCCGTCACAAAATCTATGGTAACCCGATCCCACTTCTATTCGAGAACCATCACTGGCTGAAGCAATCCTGAAGGCACTTGGTGCTCAGCTTTCACTTGTTGACAAATCAGACATTTTGCCACAAACTCTGAAATGTCTCTTTTCATACCCGGCCACCAATACAACTTCCTCAAGTCATTGTACATTTTTGTACTGCCCGGATGTACTGACAAACACCCACTGTGGGCCTCATGCAAAACCTTTCTGTAACACCCCATACCCAAGTCTGAGGCTAAGACTGGATACGAGACATTACTATGCTTGAACTTGCTTAAACTTGTATTTACGCGCTATAAAATTTTGTTCCGAATTAAAAACTTCTCTTTCTTAAACAACTCATACATCTCATAGGCCTACGAGGCCTTAAACACATATCTGGAAACTTTCAGAATTCAATCGAAAACTTTTCCTTAAAACAGGGGTCACACGCCCATGTGGCTTGGGACACGCCCGTGTACCCCTAAGAAATGGCCATGTCTTCCGACCGTGGTCGGCACTGACTATATTCACATGGCCTTGACACGCCTGTGGACTTAGACCGTGGTCTAATCTAACTTAAAGTACTAAGGTGTAGGGGACGCACGGCCTAGACACACGCCCGTGTGTCTATCTGTGTGGGCACTTGAAGGCTATTTACCAAACCAATTGCCACCCTGAAATCAAGATCAATCTTATATTCAATCCAACAACTCAAATTACTACATCTTTCATGAACAAAACTACATGCTTCATTGATATCGATAAACATACATACTTAGTCAATCTTGGCCAATCACTTAGCCATATACAAAAGAATAATAAACTTTATAGCTCATACTTTTGCCCTTTTTCTTAGACATATTCTCAAAATGAAATGTTCCTATACATGCCATACTTAATATAAACATCTTGGCTATACCAAAATAGCGATTGATAGTGTGCTCCGAGCTCCGATGACGATGATCCACGAGATTAGCTTGGCAGGACTACATGGAAAGAAAGAATAAAAGACGTAAGCATTTAGCTTAGTAAGTTTGCATATAATTCACATAACATCATACTTGTTTAACATAACCCATTTGGCATAAACAATGGCATCATAATTTCAGCTATTTAAGCTTACTTACTCTTACTGATTCATACATATCTCATGATACTTACTAGTCTCATGCTCGTGAGGTAAACAAGGTACCTGTATCAGTTGATCACATAGATCAACATACTTTACTATAATAATCATAATCTCTAATTCATCATTCGTAACACTCATTTTCAACTTGATAATAGCTTTGCTTACTTAATTTTCTTGCTATCTCATTTAAACTTTACTCATTTAAGCTATACTCATTTGGCCGATAAATTTCTATGAATAACCAAGGATACTAAATCTCATCCCACATATAAGTCGATGCCAAAGCCATATCCGAGATATGGTCTTACATGGGATCTCTCATCTTGGTATCTTTGCCATGTCTTGACATGGACTTACTCAAAGTCTTCCTTGTGTGTTCCCTTAGGAACTTACCATTGCCATGTCTTGACATGGTCTTATTTGGTACCTTTACTCATGAACTGGTCAATGCCGAGCCTTGGCTTGGACTTACTTGAAATCTTCCTTGTTACTCACCAATGTCATGCCTTGGCTTGGACTTACATGGGATTTCTATCTCATGATAGCTTTTCAATGCTAAGACTTGTCTTGGACTTACATGACATCTTTGCTTGGAGACTCACCAATGCCATGCCTTGGCTTGGGCTTACATGGGTCTTCATCTCCTAATAACCCTTCAATGCCAAGACTTGTCTTGGACTTACATGATAACTTTGCTTGATTGCCATGCCATGCCTTGGCTAGGTCTTATACGGACTTTCTTATCTCATGTGGTAAATCGAGTATCCTAAGTAATTCAACTTCAATCGGGACTTTCTCATGCTTAATCTCTGGAATGGTGGAAATGTGCAAGTGTACACAATCGTAACAAGTAATAAAGTGACAAGTAAATGTCTAGTTATCGTACCCACAGGGACTGTAAAAGAATTATTTATGAAAATGATTTCAAACACTTTGGTGACGGAAAAATATTTGGATTTGAGAGATATTTAAAAAAATAAAAGAAAAACAAATAAAAATAAAATAAAACAAAGTTCTAATGCACGATTTCAAAAACTGATTTTAATCAAGATGACATAATTGTGTTGGATTAATCACATTTCTTACCTTATAATTATTAAGCTCAAGTTTATACTTGTTAAAACATGGCAACTCAGTAATTTGCTAACTTATGAAAATACTTACAAATAAAAATTCATTCATCTCTTGTACATATTTCTATGAAAATTCGAATGATTAAACAGACTTCTACAAGTAAGCATGTTATTGCACATACATACTCATTAAATTAAACCATCTCTCGCATATTCCTATGTCAATTCAAACAATTAATTCAACCTAATAAGCATATAAAAGATCATGTGAAGTAACAAAGTATTTTTACCTTGAAACAATTTAATCACAAAATCCTGCAGGTTATGCAAGGCATATGTATCGTCAAATACAATGCTAATTTAATCTTCAGCTACCTTAGAAGAATTAAACATGCACAGATCAAGTATTGTGTCCATTAATTATAATTTCAGTGCGTTTAAATAATTAATTCATTAGTTATCTAAACAATTATAATGCCAGATAACTTAGCATGATTTTACTTAACCAAACATTTTACTGAGGCCTTTAACAGCATAAACACAATTTTAATAACTTAAGAAATCGAAATGCAATCAACCCAACACTAATTAAATTCAAGCTAAATTGATTAAATTAATCATTCCAACAGCATAAATATTCATAAACATGTTCGTCAAAACAACAACGAAATTAAAAGAGATAGGGAAGAAGAAGCAAATTCGGTGTTTCTCCGTGGCTTGTCTGATTGCTCCGTTCTTCGTTCTTTGTTGGCCTCGGCTATCAAGGTGACTTATGAACACTCCAATTGCTGCTCTGAATGGCTGGGAAAACACCTCTTTTCCAAGACGAGGAAATCGGCACAATAACACACCAACAAAAAGAATGGAACAAAGGGAATTAAGAGAAAATGAGAGAGGAGAATGTTGGATGCTTGAGGTGCGTCTTGAATGAGCAGCTAGGGGGTGTATTTATAGCTGATCAAGGCTGCTAAAAATAGCAAATAGCAGTAGCAAAAGAGGGCTTCCTTGGCCGGCCATCCCATGTGGCAAAGTTGAAAGATTCAACTTTGCTAAATATAGCATGGGCAAATCTTTAAAGCCACAATATTTGGAGGGGTTTGAATGCAATTTGAAAAGGTCTTCAAGGGCTTCTTTGCAAGCTTAATTAATCAGCTAATAAGCTAATTTGGGCCATCATTGTGGACGGTTTGGGCTGCCCAATTGGTGGCTGGTTCGGTTCAATCGGTTCGGTCCAACCAGTACGGTTCAACTAGGCCTTTTTCATAATGAATTAAGATTAATTTATTTAACCCAAATTAAATCGAGAATAAATTAAAATTAATTATATTATGATTAAATCTTCATAATTAGACTGTTTTGGGCTGGAAATAAATTTGCCAATTGCTTCTCGGTTTATTCTTCGAGCAGTGTCTGCCGAGCTGATTTTCGCCTTTTGTGCGAATCTGTCGAAAATAGTCAAAATTAATCAAAATTAACTATAAAATTAATTAAAATTCATCATGTTCATATTTTTAGCACAATTTAATTATTTTATAATATTTAATTATTTTTCGACAAGAATTTACTTGAAATCGCATGAATTTGGGTCAAAAAGGGCATGAAAAAGTATATAAATTTTCGTGTTTCCACACCCCCAAACTTAATTCATTGCTCGTCCCGAGTAATGCACAAATTTGAAAAGAATTTTCTTGAAAACACCTCTAAAAAACTCCGTCAGAACAACGTTTTTCTCAAAATTATGAATTTGGTATACTTAGGTTCAAAAATAAGAAATTTGATAATTATGCTACTTAAGTATACATATCATTCAAATTACCTCCAATAATTATTATACTAGCAAAATTAGACTAAACGTTTCTTAATAAAGACATGTTACTCACTACCAAGTTGATTTTAATTCCTTATTCAAAATTAAACTGCAATCATTAAGCTTAACTGATGTCTTCATATGTTGAACAGAGCAATTTCTCTCCACTAATGTAGGTAACATTGGAATTTTGAATCAATAGGTCTTTAATAAGGTTGTAATGTGGCTGGGCTTAGGGGTAGGTAAAAGATAGATAAATTTTTTGCTTGAAAACCCTAGACTCAGCTTAAAATCGAACCTTCGGAATTTTCACCCTTGATACCCAACTTATGCTCTTTCGACCACTTATTTCATTTTGAGTACATGTTTTTTTTTTTTTTTTGCAATCAAGCTCAATTTCGAGCACTTGCTTCATGTACTACAATTTTCGAGCAACTGATACTTCTTTTCAACTCCCCTAAACTTATTTTCAAACGATCTTCTCAATAGTACTGAGTCTAGTGTTTGGGACAATTTTAAAAGTAATGAAGAAAATTGATGGCTAAATATTACATAGGTCCAAATAAAATCAGGCCATATAGTCTCAAAATTGGGTTTCAAAGGATAATTTTTATCATGATCGGCTTGAAAGGCTCAAACGGTCCAAACAACAGTTGCCTAAATCATTTTCAATATTCCATGTTTCTTAGGATTTTGCCTCAAGAAATTACTAAGTCAATTCTAAAGACTTAAGCTTTCATGCATGCCTAATTTTTTTTGGTAAGGAACTAAAAATTTTATGGTACGAATTTACATGCTTTATTAAAAATACATTCATATCTTTATTAAGCGAACATAATAACTTATTGAAATAATAGAACTTTATTAATACTGAAGTTCAGCATACTTAACAAAATTCTAAATTATTGATCTAACATCCTGAAATAGGGGCTATTAGGTTTGAATTATTTTGCATGTGTATGGCTTGATTGTGCATTAATTAAGGTGTTTTAAGATCTAGATATAAGCCAAGGGTAGGTCCGAGCTGTAGGAAAAATTTTTGTTTTAAATGTTAGTTAAAGGGAGCTAAGGGAGCTAGGCCTTAAGGGAATTAATGTGGAGGTTAAGACACAAGAATTCAGTTGGCAAAGTGGCAAGGGAGGCGCCACTTAGGGCCTTGGAAAGTGACGCCACAAGCAGTGTGAGGGGGGCTTAGGTTCGAATCCCATGGATAGTCTTAAGGTGATTTTTATTTTTTGGACTTGTATGGCATGTGATGGTCAAACTTTAATTAAGGTAAGGTTGGACTATTTTCTTTTATGGATAGTAGACTAAGGAAAAAGGTAAGTGTTAATTTAAGGAATGAAATCCTAAGTTTTGGTATGATAAGGGGACATAAGGCTTGTAATAAGGGATAGAATTTCTTAAACTTTGGGAAAGTAGAGGATTATAAGGCATGAATCAAGGGCTTTGTTTCAGAAATTATTTCATGGCCATTTTGACCATGAACCTGGTCGGTTTTTGGGGCTAGGGGGTTGGCCGAATATTGAAAGGGATTAGGGGATAGTTGGTCAAATTCTTTAGCAAATTGGGCACCATTTTCTTTTCTCTCCAAAACCTCTCTTTCTAGCCGAATGTGTATGGGGCTATTGGTAAAATTTTGCTTTGGTTTTGGCTATTATTCTTGACCAAATTGGTATTATTTTCTTTTCCCTCTCAAGCTCTTTTTCTCTTTGTGCCGAAATTACTACCATTGAAAGGAGCATTGTTTTTCTTTCATTTTATTCTTTTTCTTCCCTGGCCGAAACTTAAAGTCATCATTCTCTCTTTCCCTCATCTTCTTATTTTCTCTTCTTTTCTTTTCTTTTTACTTTGCTTAGGCCGAATCTCCCTTTGGATACCAAAGCTAAATTGCATCAAGTCTCAACCTTCTCTTTTCTTTTCACAATCCATCAAAAACCGAAAGCACAAGTAAGCCTTAGCCGGTTTCTCCATCTCTTTCTTCTTCCAAAGTGAATCACTCCTCTATAGTAGCCGAATATCTCTGTGGTTCCAAGTAAGGGCGCAATCGATCTCAATGTTAGGGGTAAGGATCAACTGTCATTCGTTGTTCATTCTTTTTCTTTTGGATTAGCCGAAAATTAGGAATCTAATCTCTATATATTCTCTTTGGCCGAAAACTTGAAGGAGGATTTCGAGATCCTTTTGTAGCCGTCGATTAAGGGGAGATTATTCGGGATTTGAGTATCCAAGGAGGGAGTTCATCAAATCGCAAGGTGCAAATCGTTTAGGCTTTGGGTTTCGGGATTTAGTCGACTGTGCCGAAAAAGGTGTGTAGTTATCACACTGATCTCCTGTTGTTTGTGTGTTGCTATGAATATATATATATACGTATAAGATGTGTATGATAGCCAAAAATAATGACTGAGATGGTGGCTACCCATGGTGGGTATTCGGTTAACCAGGTCAGTTTTATGATATTATTTTACCATGGTATATGTGTGGAATTATGGTAAGCATGTGATGTATGCTCATTGGAATTTTACTGTTATTTGACCATGATACTGACATATGCACAGGGATTGGGATATGAGTATTGAAGGACAGGGTGTACATTTATGTACGTGGTTTAGTGATGGCTACGAGCCTCACGTGGATTGATGATCGGCTCTGTGCCTCATCGTGGTTGGTATCGGCTTTGTGCCATATCGTGGTTGGTGATGGCTATGTGCCTCATCGTGATTTGATGTTAGCTACGAGCTACATCGTGGATTGACGTTGACTAAGGTCGCGTTGTGGAATATACTGTGATTTATTTCACGTGGACCAGTGGCTTGACCACTTGGTGGATGGCACTGCTTGCCAAATTGGTGTGTAGAGGTTGGAGGGTTGATTTAGTAATCCCCTGGTATATGGTGGCTGGATACAGGGGTGTGTAGAGGATGGACCCTAGGCTGGGTTGGGTGCATTTTGCATTATTATTTGATATGTGGATTGGTGTGGTTTGGGCTAAGCCCATGTGTGGAAATCTGTGGACTAATTACACACTGAGTCGGTTTGACTCACCCAATTTTTACCAAACAACGCAGGTGATACATGATGCTTGGACCGGGCTGGAGCTGATACGAGGTGGCCATGCAGAAGATGTTTTTAATTATTTAATGCACTTTATATTTTTAGTACTTTGGAATAAATATTTATTGTAATAAGGCCACTTAAAGTATTAGGGAATTTTTATTGTGTTTGGGTTGAATTGACGATCGAGATAATTTCTGGGAATGTTTTATTTTAGAAAGTGATTTACATCATCAAAACTTATATTAAAGTTTTAATTCGGAAATTTGTAACAACGTAATTTTACTTAAATATTTTAAATATACAATATTTTTATAAATAACATAAAATTTTTATGTTTTCACCCTTATGACAAATTCTTTTCAAACTTTTTCCTCAGTAGCATTCTAGATTCAGCCGTAGCATTTGGGCCGGATTTGGGGTGTTACAATTTGGTATCAGAGCCCGGTTCAAAACTCGGCTTTGAGGGTTTTTGGGCCAAAAACATTATTTTTTTAAAAAAAAATGGGCTTTTCAAAAACATAGACTTTCATGAACTATTAGACTTTCATGAACTATTTCAGGTTTGTTCTGGCATGGCACCTGTATCTCCGGCCCGAAGTCCACCAGGTAAGTACCCCTAACTACTGAAGTGATTGGTATGTGAAACTTTATGGGCATTATGGGATCGTAGATTAGTAGATTAGGAGTTATTGAACCCTAGGGCTAGCTTACTCCAACACAAGATACATAAGACTTAAATACAACCAAACAAACCTGTGAGTAAGTCGCCGAGTTAGGATGTGGCAACAGTTGAGCGCATGTCTAGGATTGGATTCGGTGGGAGCTTGGTATTTAAGCAGTCCTAGTGACTCACCTCCTCTTCACTCGAATCCTACCTGGTGCGTAGTGACGGTTCACCCTAACCAAGAGGACCTATTCACCGGCTTAACCCGATAATTAAAACCCGAAAGGGACCAGCTACACTGTTTTGTAAAAACTACATTAAATTTTGAAATGACCAAAATATCCCGGTTTGAAAAAAAAATTTACTAAATTACCCCTGATTTACAAAATTTCCGAAATAACCCCGACTTCTGAAATTTCTGAAATACCTTTGATTTAGAAAAAAATTTCAAAATACCCTCGAGTTTTGAAAATTCTGGAATGCCTTTGATTTATTAAGATTTTTGAATTGATCCCGATTTATTACTAAAATACCCCTATAGGATGAATTACGAAAATACCCCTGGGTTGGGAACGGATAAAATGCCCAAAGTAGTGTAGTGGATGTTGTGGATGAATGAATGTGACTCTCTGAATTAGGGTAGAAAACTTGAGATGAAAACTTTGGTTGATCGAAATAACTACTACTAAAAACTTCTTTACATAAAATTGTTCGCGGATAATCAGTGGAACAAAAGACTAATGCATAAAATTTCTTAAATCAGATTAAATCGCGATAGTAGACATGAGTTCTAGGGGACGTGGTCGTCGTGGACGCGGCAGAGGCAGAATGGCTGTGTCGGAACTAGTTGGGTCTGGTCAGGGTTCCGAAAATGAGGCACCGCCACCGGCTGTAGGGGTGGAATTTCAAGAGCAAACTGGAGGAGATGACGCAGTATCGCAGGCTATGCTGCGAGTTCTAGAGCGAGTAGCGGGAGCTAGTATGGGTAATGGAGCTCGAAAGTCAGTAGCTGAGAGACTTAGATCAAACGGAGCCGAGGTTTTTAGGGGTGTATTTGGGGTAGCTCCGAATGTAGCGGAGTATTGGTTAGAGGCAGTCGAGAGGATCATGGACGATTTGGACTGTACTGCTGAGGAAAAACTGAAAGGTGCTGTTTCGTTGCTTCGAGATGAGGCTTATCAGTGGTGGCTCACTGTCAAGGAGAGTATCCCTGCGGATCGAGTGGATTGGGGGTATTTTAGGGTTAATTTTAAAGGGAAATACGTTGGAGCTAGCTATATCGACTCTCAGAGAAAGGCGTTTCTAAATTTAGTGCAAGGAAATAAGTCGGTAGCTGAGTATGAAGCGGAGTTTCTGCGGTTAAGTCGGTATGCTAGAGGGATTGTAGCTACTGATTACGAGCGGTGTGTTAGATTTGAGGATGGGTTGCGAGATGAGCTGCGAGTGTTGATAGCGCCACATCGGGAGAGGGACTTTGCAGTCTTAGTGGATAGAGCTCGGATAGTTGAGAAGGTCAAGAGGGCCGAGAGGCAGAATAGAGATAGGGATAGGAATCAGGATAAGAGGAGTTATGGATCGTCAGAATCATCTGGGAATTTTCAGAAAAGACCAAGGATTGAGAATTCTGTACGTGCACCTGTACCAGTTTCTAGGAATCGGAGTCATCCATGTGCTCAGTGTGGGAGAGCTCATGCAGGAGAGTGCTGGGGAAATAGCAAGGAATGTTTCCGGTGTGGGTCTAAGGCTCATTTGGTTAGGAATTGTCCTCAGGAGATGGATAGGGCTCAGACAGTAGGCCAGGGTTATGTGCAGCCGAGCAGAGGTGGTCAGCAAGCGACAAGGGGTCGTGGTCTGAACCATGGAGGGAATGGTTCTGGCCGAGGTCGTGGAGCATCAGGAAGAGGTACTGAGGGTGTAGATGCGAGATAGCCAGGGTTAGTTTATGCAGTCAGGCGTCGCAAGGAGGAAGATGTGCCAGATGTGATAACGGGTACGTTCCTTATTTCTGGAATACCCTTTATTGCCTTGTTAGATATAGGGTCAACTCATTCCTATATTGCTAGTGAAGTATCTAGAACTCTGAGTGTGAACTTTGAGACTGTACATAGAAAGTATGTTAGTTTTATTAAGATCAGAGTGCGCAGCAAGAGCGTAGTGTGGTGTGTTAGGATGCACGACTGTTAGTTAGTTGGAAATTTCGAGGACGAAATTTCTTTAAGGAGGGTAGAACTGTAACATCCTGAAATAGGGGCTATTAGGTTTGAATTGTTTTGCATGTGTATGGCTTCATTGTGCATTAATTAAGGTGATTTAAGATCTAGATATAAGCCAAGGGTAGGTCCGAGCTGTAGGAAAAATTTTTGTTTTAAATTTTAGTTAAAGGGAGCTAAGGGAGCTAGGCCTTAAGGGAATTAATGTGGAGGTTAAGAAACAAGAATTCAGTTGGCAAAGTGGCAAGGGAGGCGCCACTTAGGGCCTTGGAAAGTGACGCCACAAGCAGTGTGAGGGGGGCTTAGGTTCGAATCCCATGGATAGTCTTAAGGTGATTTTTATTTTTTGGACTTGTATGGCATGTGATGGTCAAACTTTAATTAAGGTAAGGTTGGACTATTTTCTTTTATGGATAGTAGACTAAGGAAAAAGGTAAGTGTTAATTTAAGGAATGAAATCCTAAGTTTTGGTATGATAAGGGGACATACGGCTTGTAATAAGGGATAGAATTTCTTAAACTTTGGGAAAGTAGAGGATTATAAGGCATGAATCAAGGGCTTTGTTTTGGAAATTATTTCATGGCCATTTTGACCATGAACTTGGTCGGTTTTTGGGGCTAGGGGGGTTGGCCGAATATTGAAAGGGATTAGGGGATAGTTGGTCAAATTCTTTAGCAAATTGGGCACCATTTTCTTTTCTCTCCAAAACCTCTCTTCCTAGCCGAATGTGTCTGGGGCTATTGGTAAAATTTTGCTTTGGTTTTGGCTATTATTCTTGACCAAATTGGTATTATTTTCTTTTCCCTCTCAAGCTCTTTTTCTCTTTGTGCCGAAATTACTACCATTGAAAGGAGCATTGTTTTTCTTTCATTTTATTCTTTTTTTTCTTTGGCCGAAACTTAAAGTCATCATTCTCTCTTTCCCTCATCTTCTTCTTTTCTCTTCTTTTCTTTTCTTTTTACTTTGCTTAGGCCGAATCTCCCTTTGGATACCAAAGCTAAATTGCATCAAGTCTCAACCTTCTCTTTTCTTTTCACAATCCATCAAAAATCGAAAGCACAAGTAAGCCTTAGCCGATTTCTCCATCTCTTTCTTCTTCCAAAGTCAATCACTCCTCTATAGTAGCCGAATATCTTTGTGGTTCCAAGTAAGGGCGCAATCGATCTCAGTGTTAGGGGTAAGGATCAACTATCATTCGTTGTTCATTCTTTTTCTTTTGGATTAGCCAAAAATTAGGAATCTAGTCTCTATATATTCTCTTTGGCCGAAAACTTGAAAGAGGATTTCGAGATCCTTTTGTAGCCGTCGATTAAGGGGAGATTATTCGGGATTTGAGTATCCAAGGAGGGAGTTCATCAAATCGCAAGGTGCAAATCGTTTAGGCTTTGGGTTTCGGGATTTAGTCGACTGTGCCGAAAAAGGTGTGTAGTTATCACACCGATCTCCTGTTGTTTGTGTGTTGCTATGAATATATATATATACGTATAAGATGTGTATGATAGCCGGAAATAATGGCTGAGATGGTGGCTACCCATGGTGGGTATTCGGTTAACCAGGTCAGTTTTATGATATTATTTTACCATGGTATATGTGTGGAGTTGTGGTAAGCATGTGATGTATGCTCATTGGAATTTTACTGTTATTTGACCATGATACTGACATATGCATAGGGATTGGGATATGAGTATTGAAGGACAGGGTGTACATTTATGTACGTGGTTTAGTGATGGCTACGAGCCTCACGTGGATTGATGATCGGCTCTGTGCCTCATCGTGGTTGGTATCGACTTTGTGCCATATCGTGGTTGGTGATGGCTATGTGCCTCATCGTGATTTGATGTTAGCTACGAGCTACATCGTGGATTGACGTTGATTGAGGTCGCGTTGTGGAATATACTATGATTTATTTCACGTGGACCAGTGGCTTGACCACTTGGTGGATGGCATTGCTTGCCAAATTGGTGTGTAGAGGTTGGAGGGTTGATTTAGTAATCCTCTGGTGTGTGGTGGCTGGATACGGGGGTGTGTAGAGGATGAACCCTAGGTTGGGTTGGGTGCATTTTGCATTATTATTTGATATGTGGATTGGTGTGGTTTGGGCTAAGCCCATGTGTGGAAATCTATGGACTAATTACACACTGAGCCGGTTTGACTCACCCAATTTTTACCAAACAACGCAGGTGATACATGATGCTTGGACCGGGCTGGAGCTGATACGAGGTGGCCGTGCAGAAGATGTTTTTAATTATTTCATGCACTTTATATTTTTAGTACTTTGGAATAAATATTTATTGTAATAAGGCCACTTAAAGTATTAGGGAATTTTTATTGTGTTTGGGTTGAATTGACGATCGAGATAATATCTGGGAATGTTTTATTTTAGAAACTGATTTACATCATCAAAACTTATATTAAAGTTTTAATTCGGAAATTTGTAACAACGTAATTTTACTTAAATATTTTAAATATACAATGTTTTTATAAATAACATAAAATTTTTATGTTTTCACCCTTATGACAAATTCTTTTCAAACTTTTTCCTCAGTAGCATTCTAGATTCGGCCGTAGCGTTTGGGCCGGGTTTGGGGTGTTACAATTGAAGAAAATATATCCTAAGCATAATTAAAAGAAAATTTTATTCTGAGTGGAAGTAATTCAAATTTTCGGTCCCCCTACTTAAAGTGAACAATGTCCTCATTGTTTAAAGTGAATAGATACTATACACCAGGTAGGATTTTTAGAAAAGAGGGGGTGAGTCAAATTGATTGCTTATGTACCAGGCTCTCTCTAAAATCCAATCCAAGACATGTATTTATCTATTGCCACACTTTAGCCTTTATGACTTGTTCGGATTTTATTAATGCTTCCTATCTCTTGTTTTATTGTGCAAAAAAAATAAAAAAATTCCTAATTAACCTAATCCTAAAATAACTTAAGAATAAAAATAAACTAAAGTTGAAGTCCTCCCCTTTTTTTATTTGTTCGCCGATCCATCAGAATCTGACTCATCTTTTTCCTTCCTCGACACTGGAGTCCATGGTTCAAGTACAAAGTCTGGAAATTCACGCACAAAAATAAACGAGTTATGAAATATATATTTTAAATGCATCTCTGATTGAGTCATCCCGTATTTTTTAGTATCTCCAGTAATCTTGTTACTGCAACTACATGTGTTGCCGCATAGCCATTATACCAAACTGTTCACTTCATGGAATGGTACTAGATAAAGGGACTCTCAGCGTCAAACTTAGGGAATTTGTTAAAGGTGGTTTCAGTTTTGGTCAGGTGGGTGAGTGGCAGAGGGTAAGGTTTAGAGTTGAGAAGGGTGGCGGTTTTAAGGAAAGTTTAGGTGCGGTAGTTGGTGACTTCGATGAAAGTGTTTGGGGTGGTGATTAAGGGCTGCAACATTAAGGAATTAAGTGAGATGCATAATTGGGCTACTTGGGAGTGGTGGTGGAGCAAGGTAAGGGCTATAGGTTTATGCAGAAAAGGGTTGAATATTTCCCTTCTTAGTAGTGTCTTAAGCCCAATAGTAGGTCCTTTTTGCATCCTAAGCTCCTATACTGAAAATATAAAAAAAAACTCAAAGAAATTAGTGCTTGGGTTAAAAGTTGACCCTTTATTTAACAAAACAAATACTTAAATTCTTTGGGCTACTTAGAAAAATATTTTTTTTTGAAAAATTACACCAAATTAAACTCCCAGGAAAGACTGGAGGGGTCACAGATGGTCCTGCTTAAGTCCCAATCTCCTAGACAGAGTTTTAATTAATGTAATGAACTAAAGAAAATTTTATCTAAGCCTACCATTTTATTCAAATGAGAAAAAAAAAACTAAAAATATAAAATAACGATAGAGAAAGTGAAGAGAACTCCCTTCATTTTATTTAGGATCGTCATTGACCATGGTGGTGTCAAATGGCCATTTGTCATACCAACCATAACCATCCAAGAAGTAATCATATTCTTTCCCATCAAATCTGTCCCACATCTTATTAGGGAAAGAAAATCCGTAATGATCTTTCCTGGTGGCCTTCTTTAACTTCCTGTAATTCCTACAAATCCTCCAACCCATGACTCGAATATCTGTAATAATCCATCCAACACCCTTCTTGTGCCTTTCCAAAATCACAAGTGCCTCTTCTTCTTGATCTTTGGTGAACTCAACTGAAATAATGACAGGTAAAGTCGAAGATAGACCCAAATAGTCATATTTCAAATGATGAGACAAAATCTTTAGTTCCAATTTAGCTTGCTCTTCAATCAATGACTTTGGTTGCGTATACTCTTGAGATGATAACTCTAATGATTCAAGTGGAACTTGTTGAGTGAATTCCTTCGAATTAGCTTCTAACAAGCCAAACATTCCTTGTCTTCATCATCACTTGGTGAATCCTCCAGTAGAATATGTTCTAATGGATTGTCTAAAGAATTGAGCTCCAATTCTGTAGAAGCCAGCGATTCCATCTTGGAAATAATAGAACAGTCTTCAACTACATTTGGGGATTTAGCAGCATCAAAGTCATTAAAAGTCACCTTGTCATCAAAAATTTCTTTCAACTGAGTATCTCGTTGCTGCTTCTGGAATTGTTGAGGATATGGCAATGGTGGAATCTTAGCTTTAACTGGACAACTCTTCCGTGGAAATTTTTCTGCATATGACAAGGGTGTTAGATAATCAGAACTAACTGGTTTAGTGTTTACCTCATCAAGGATCACTGAATCTGACTTCTGTGAAACAGGAGTTTCAACACTTGGTTGAACTTCCTCTTTGTCTTGAGCTACAACAGACTTATCTTGAACATCAACCACCTTGGGCTCCAATGTCTTTCTACTCCTCAGTGCCAGCGCTTTGTAGTGCTCCTTTCCCAGATTTCTCAAATTTTCCATATCACTGGGTAAGGTATTTCTAATTTCAGTTGCAAGCTGGCCCATTTGGTTTTCCAGATTCTTCAATGTAGCTACTTGGCTCTAGATTAAGGCATCATTCTTTGCCATGTATGTCTTCAGCAAATTCTCCAAGCTTTTGGACGCTTCAGCTTGAACTGATTTCTAAACTTGTTGCGGAAAATTAGGCGGCTAGGTTGGTCTGGGTTGGGTGTAAGTGGTACTGGTTCAAGCCCCTTGGTTACTCCAGGAGAAATTCGGGTGGTTTCCCCATGATGGGTTATAAAAATTTGATTGCAACCCTTGCCTTCCTCGGTTTTGGTTTTGATTACCCATGTTGTATACATATTCTGGGTTCGACAGACATTCTTCAAACACATGTCCCTCCCCACAATAGACACAGGCTATATTCTCAAATTGATTAGGCGGCTGTGCTGCAAAACTATTAGACCCATTAGTAGTAAGATTCTTAAGCATTGAGGATATTGATGATACCTAAGATGGGAGTAAAGTAAGAGCGTCTACTTCATGTATTCCAGCGACTCGTCTTCCTGACGCTACTCGGTTGGTTGGCCACTGATAGTTATTGCTGACAATTCTTTCAATAATCTCATAAGCATCGTTATAAGACTTAAAAAGAAGGGCTCCAGTTGCCGAAGCATCCACCATCATTCTAGTATGAGTATTGAGACCAATATAGAAAGTCTCCATTTGAACGCAGTAAGGAATGCCGTGATGAGGGCACTTTCGTAATAACTCCTTAAACCGCTCCCATGCTTCATATAAAGATTCGTCATCGAGTTGCTGAAATGAAGTGATTTCATTTCGGATCTTGGCGGTTAAAGATAGAGGGAAATATTTCATTAAGAAACGTTCAACCAACTCTTGCCATGTAGTTATGGAACCGGACAGTAGGGAGTTCAACCACGCTCGTGCTCTATCTCTTAAGGAGTATGGAAATAATCTCAGTCTCAAGGCATCCTCAGTCACTCCGACTGGTTTAAATGAGTCACTCACTTCCATGAATAGCCGAAGATGAAGATGTGGATCTTCATTAGGAATCCCACTAAATTGACCCATATTTTGCAACATCTGGAACATGACCAGCTTCAGCACGAATTGTTGTGCCTCAATTTCGGGTCTCTTAATACTCGGATTGAGCTCGTTGAATAGAAGAATGGCATATTGTTGAATGGCACAGTTTCTATCATCGGCAACAATGATCGGATTGTGAGTATTATAAGCGAATGTTCCTCCTGGGTTTTGGTTTGGATTTTCGAAATTCATATATTCGGTCCTTCTTTAGTTTGCTTATCTTCTCCTTTGTTAGAAAGTCCTTTAAATTTCAGGGTTTAGAAGAAGTAAGTCAATAATTTGATCAATACTCTAAAACAAACACAAAAAAAAAAAAATAAAATTAAAATTTAAAAGAGAAAAAAAAAAGACCAAAAGGCAAAATTAACAATTTCACAAATAATGTCTTTGAAAAATAGTCCCCGGCAACGGCACCAAAAACTTGGAACGGTGGAAATGTGCAAGTGTACACAATCGTAACAAGTAATAAAGTGACAAGTAAATGTCTAGTTATCGTACCCACAGGGACTGTAAAAGAATTATTTATGAAAATGATTTCAAACACTTTGGTGACGGAAAAATATTTGGATTTCAGAGATATTTAAAAACTAAAAGAAAAAGAAATAAAAATAAAATAAAACAAAGTTCTAATGCACGATTTCAAAAACTGATTTTAATCAAGATGACATAATTGTGTTGGATTAATCACATTTCTTACCTTATAATTATTAAGCTCGTGTTTATACTTGTTAAAACATGGCAACTCATTAATTTGCTAACTTATGAACATACTTACAAATAAAAATCCATTCATCTCTTGTACATATTTCTATGCAAATTCGAACAATTAAACAAACTTCTACAAGTAAGCATGTTATTGCACATACATACTCATTAAATTAAACCATCTCTCACATATTCCTATGTCAATTCAAACGATTAATTCAACCTAATAAGCATATAAAAGATCATGTGAAGTAACAAAGTATTTTTACCTTGAAACAATTTAATCACAAAATCCTGCAGGTTATGCAAGGCATATGTATCGTCAAATACAATGCTAATTTAATCTTCAGCTACCTTAGAAGAATTAAACATGCACAGATCAAGTATTGTGTCCATTAATTATAATTTCAACGCGTTTAAATAATTAATTCATTAGTTATCTAAACAATTATAATGCCAGATAACTTAACATGATTTTACTTAACCAAACATTTTACTGAGGCCTTTAACAGCATAAACACAATTTTAATAACTTAAGAAATCGAAAAATAATCAACCCAACACTAATTAAATTCAAGCTAAATTGATTAAATTAATCATTCCAACAGCATAAATATTCATAAACATGTTCGTCAAAACAACAACGAAATTAAAAGAGATAGGGAACAAGAAGTAAATCCGGTGTTTCTCCGTGGCTTGTCTGATTGCTCCGTTCTTCGTTCTTCGTTGGCCTCTGCTATCAAGGTGACTTATGAACACTCCAATTGCTGCTCTGAATTTCTGGGAAAACACCTCTTTTCCAAGAGGGGAAATCGGCACAAGAACACACCAAAAAAAAGAATGGAACAAAGGGAATTGAGAGAAAATGAGAGAGGAGAATGTTGGATGCTTGAGGTGTGTCTTGAATGAGCAGCTAGGGGGTGTATTTATAGCTGATCAAGGCTGCTAAAAATAGCAAATAGCAGCAGCAAAAGAGGGCTTCCTTGGCCGGCCATCCCATGTGGCAAAGTTGAAAGATTCAACTTTGCTAAATATAGCATGGGCAAATCTTTAAAGCCTCAATATTTGGAGAGGTTTGAATGCAATTTGAAAAGGTCTTCAAGGGCTTCTTTGCAAGCTTAATTAATCAGCTAATAAGCTGATTTGGGCCATCATTGTGGACGGTTTGGGCTACCCAATTGGTGGCTGGTTCGGTTCAATCGGTTCGGTCCAACCAGTACGGTTCAACTAGGCCTTTTTCATAATTAATTAAGATTAATTTATTTAACCCAAATTAAATCGGGAATAAATTAAAATTAATTATATTATGATTAAATCTTCATAATTAGACAGTCTTGGGCTGGAAATAAATTCGCCAATTGCTTCTCGGTTTATTCTTCGAGCAGTGTCTGTTGAGCTGATTTTCGCCTTTTGTACGAATCTGTCGAAAATAGTCAAAATTAATCAAAATTAACTATAAAATTAATTAAAATTCATCATGTTCATATTTTTAGCACAATTTAATTATTTTGTAATATTTAATTATTTTCCGACAAGAATTTACTCGAAACCGCATGAATTTGGGTCAAAAAGGGCATGAAAAAGTATATAAATTTTCGTGTTTCCAATCTCATTGATTTCTTTATTGAACATAGCATTAAGCATTTCTATGGTAATAATGTACATTATACTAAGCAAATCTTTCATAGTAATCATAAAGCTTAGAAGTCATACAAACTTACCTCAATATACAAAATGTATGTAGATATGCAATTTAGTCCTCGACTTTGTTCTTGCCTCGGTTTCGATCCGGGCTTCGTTTTTCTTGATCTATAATAATAATTTAGATAATTTAATACTCACATTGACTAAATTGACTCTTAACTTATACTTTGGCAAAATTACTATTTTGCCCCTAAACTTTCTCATAATTACATTTTTACCCTTAGGCTCGTAAAATGATTTTCATTCAACTTTCTTAAACGTCATGCTTAGCTGATTCATTTTCTCTACTACAACAATCATTAATTCTCACTATTTCTAGTATGTATGACCAATTTCATAACTATTACAAATTAGTCCATACTATCATTTTTCATGAAATTCACTAAGGAAAAGATATTTATCAAACATCAAGCTCTCATAATCTTCCATAAAATATCATTTTACAAACATGTCATACATTGGTAGATTTTTGAACATGCATCTTAGCTCATTTTATAGCTAAAAATAGCTAATTCATAATACGAGGACTCCAAAAATACGAAGAATATTAAAAACGGGGCTAGGATGCACTTACTAGCAGGCTTTAAAAATTTGAAGAACCCTAGCTATGGAGTCTCTCCAATTCTCGGCACAAGGAAGAAGATGAATAAAAATTTTTATCATCTTTTTCCCTTTTTAATCATTTAATAGATAAATGACCAAAATGCTCTTCTCATTAAACTTTTACAAATTTCTAACTCATGTCCAATTTTGTCCAAAAATTATAATTTGGGAAAATTGCTATTTAAGGACTTCTAATTAATATTCTAAAGCTATTTCATACAAAAAGTTTCGAGAAACTCATATTTTGCAACTTTTTCAATTTAGTCCTAATGGACCCTTTTATAGAAATTTCCATAAAATTTCTACATGAAACTTTCATATCATCATGCAAACATCTCAAATACTTTAAAAACTCATTTTACTACTTCGGATTTGTGGTCTCGTACCACCGTTTCGACTAGGCCCTAAATTGGGCTGTTACACTTTCGAATTAACTCTTCATCTCTAGGTACACAAATTCTGTCACGGTACAATAAACAACCATTCGAGCCCACTCGAAAATCAGAGTCACTTTCTGATCCGCAGTTAGCTCTCTTAGCTTGCATCTCACTGTCATTTCTCTGAGCCTCACATATCTGTTGGACAAATAGTGGCTTAGCTCTCAATTCTGCCAAAATCGCACCATCATCAGACAGTGCTAAACTCATGCTCATAACTCTTAGAGCACACAAGGATTTCCTACTCAGGGCATCAGCAACCACATTCGCTTTTCCCGGGTGGTAGTCAATGACTAACTCATAGTCTTTCAACAACTCAAGCCACCGCCTCTGCCTCAAATTCAGATCCTTCTGATCCATCAAATATCTCAAACTCTTGTGATCCGTAAAGATTCGACACTTCTCACCATACAAGTAATGTCGCCAAATCTTTAATGCGAAAACAATCGTAGCCAACTCCAAATCACGAGTCAGATAATTCTTCTCATGCGGTTTTAGCTGTCTCGAGGCGTAAGTGACTACCTTACCCTCTTGCATCAGCACGCAACCGAGACCATTAAATAACGCATCACTATAAACCTCAAACTCTTTTCCCGATTTTGGTTGGACCAAAATCAGTGCCTCAGTTAACATTATTTTCAGTCTCTCGAAACTCTCTTGACATGTCTCAGTCCATTCAAACTTGACATCTTTGTGCAATAGTTTCGTCATCGGGGTAGCAATCACAGAGAACCCCTTTACGAAACGTCTGTAATATCCCACTAATCCCAAGAAGCTTCTAACTTCTGACACGTTCCTCGGCTATTTCCAATCCACAATAGTCGAAATCTTACTCGGGTCAACTTTGACACCATCTCCTGACACAATGTGTCCCAAGAATCCGACCTCTCGGAGCCAAAACTCACTCTTCCTAAACTTAGCATACAACTGCTTATCTCTTAAAGTTTGCAAGACAATTCTCAAATGCTCTTCGTGATCGTTCTCATTCCGAGAATAGATCAATATGTCATCAATGAAGACAACCACAAACTTGTCCACATACGGTCTGAAAACACGGTTCATCATATCCATAAAAATCACAGGCGCATTAGTCACACCAAACGACATAACCAAAAATTCATAATGGCCATAACTTGTTCGAAACGCGGTCTTCAAACATCTTGCTCTTTCACTCTGAGCTGGTAATAACCAGACCTCAAATCTATCTTGAAGAATACTGTAGCTCCTTTCAGTTGATCAAAAAGATCTTCAATCCTTGGTAAAGGATACTTATTCTTCACTGTCACCTTATTGAGTTGCCTATAGTCTATGCACAACCTCATAGACCCATCTTTCTTTTTCACAAACAATACCGGAGCATCACACGGTGAGTAGCTCGGTCTTACAAATCCCTTATCTGTCAACTCTTGTAACTGAACCTTCAGTTCTTTCAACTCTAAAGGTGCCATTCTATATGGAGCCATTGAAATAGGTGCCGTTCCCGGAATCAACTCAATCCCAAACTCAAGCTCTCTCATTGGAGGTAATCCGAGTAACTCTTCTGGGAATACATTCGGATACTCACGTACCACCAACATTATTTCAAACTTTACTCCAACCTCTCGAGTATTCAACACAAAGGTGAGATAGGACTCACACCCTTTTCTCAAACATTTCTCTGCCACAAGGGAAGAAATCATCACTGGTAGACTATCCGATCCACTTGATTCAACCCGAACCACATCTCCATTCTCACATTTCAATTCGATGTACTTACTACCATAGTTCACTAAAACATTATGGGTAATCAACCAATCCATGCCTAGGATTAAGTCAAACTCATCAAATGGCAACAACATAAGGTTTGTCGGAAAACAATGATTCTCAATCAATAAAGGACAATTTTTACACACCTTGTCCACTAACACATGCATTCCTAACGGGTTTGACACCTTAACCACAATATCTGTAGACTCAATGGTCATACTCAAACTAGATGCTAATCTCATGCAAATATAAGAATGAGTAGACCCTCGATCTATTAAAGCAATAACAAAGGTGTCAAAGAGAGAAAAAGTACCCGTTATCACATTTAGGGAGGATGCCTCTTCGCGAGTGCGAATAGCATATGTCCTCGTAAGTGCCCGACCCTCTGGTCTCACAGTAGAATCTCTGGACGCAGCTCTACTACTATTCCCACCTCTCGGGTTCCTTGGTTGTCTACCTCTTGCAGACACATCACTGGATCTCATCTCTTACTTCTCCTCCTTATCATCCCTCTCGTGGCAGTTTCGGATAAAAGGTCGGGGGAACCATACTTATAACAGTTCCGACTGTTACCCCAACACTCTTCAGCGTGATATCTACCATAACTTGGACACTCCGGCTTACACTTTGGATTACCCACACTTTCCATCGAGGTGGCTTGGACTCTCAAACCCGAATGAGCATTGCCGAAGTCTCGATGCGAATAACCCACTGGTGCTGTCATCCGAGGATTCCCTTCCTTGGATCTTTTTAACTGGGCTTGATACGACTTGCCCATCGGCCTCTTTCTTGCATCTCGAGCTTCACTCACAACCATTCTCTTTTCCTTACTCAACTCTTCGGCCTTACTTGCCCTTTCAACCAACACAACAAACTCTTTCAACTCCAGAATACCCACTAGGAGTTTGATGTCCTCATTCAGTCCATCTTCGAACCTCTTATACAAGATGGTCTCTGTCGACACACATTCTTGAGCGTATTTGCTAAGCCTAACAAACTCACGCTCATACTCTGCTACTGACATTCTTCCTTGCTTCAACCTAATGAATTCTTTCCTTTTCCGATCAGTAAATCACTGGCTTATATACTTCTTCCAGAATTCTTCCAGAAAGAAGTCCCACGTCACCCGCTCTTTTGGGACCACTGACGTTAGCGTCTTCCACCAATGGTATGCAGAATCCCAAAGCAAAGATACGGCACACTTCAAGCTCTCTTCGGGTGTACAAGAGAGTTCATCAAATACTCTCATCGAGTTCTCTAACCAGAACTCCGCCCTTTCAGGGTCATCATCTACCTTAACTCTAAACTCCTCAGCCCCGTGCTTCCTAATCTTATCCACTGGGGGTTTCGAAATCCTCACTACATCCATACCTTGAGAAGCCACTGGATTTGGCTGAGGTATAGGAGGAGGTGGAAGAGGTTGAGCATTAGGGTTCGCTCGAACATAGTCCGAGTACCAATTACTCATCATCTGGAGAAAGGCTTCCCGTGCCTCTTTGCACAGGCACGGTTCCTTGTGCAGGAGCCGGTACATGACTAGCTGCTTCATCAACAGTCAATGGATCAGAATCCATATTCTATATAAACAAGATTTAAAATCATCAAAAACCACCACACTATCATTGTACACTTATGGCATGTATAGCTAGACTTTTACACCCACTACGGTAGTCCTAGAACTGACTAAACCATAGCTCTGATACCAGTAAATGTAACACCCCTTACCCGGGTTCTGCGCCAGAACCGGGCCCGAGGAGTTACCATATTAAAACCTCATGACCACCACTTAGACTCATCGTGACTACTCTCTTAAGTCACCTCAGTAACCTCTTTCTCGACTTACAAGGCCTCACTCATACACACGAGGGCTCTTGAGACTATTCTGGAACCATTTTGATTCTTAAAATTTTTCTCTTTTATACAGGGCTACCACGCCCGTGTAAGATAAGACACGCCCGTGTGTAGTCACACACGCCCATGTCCACAAACCATGCATAAAAACCCAAGCATTTTGCCAGTGCCCCACGGCTAGGGTACACGCCCGTGCTCTCTAACCGTGGTGAACACTAACTTCACTTACACGGCCTAGAGTCTAGACAAACGCCCATGTGGCTAGCTCGTGGCCAATTCTAACTTAAAAGATCAACATGCAAGGGACACATGACCAAGTCACACGTCCATGGGATGACCGTGTGTCACACATGGTCTAGACACACGTCTGTTTGTCTATCTACATGGACAAGAACGAAGCTATATGCCAAGTTCCTTTCACCCTTCTAGCATACATAACATGCACTCATTCAACACATTCATAAGCGACTCAAATTAAAGTGCAATCTCACATAGACAACTACACCGTTTCATATAATATAGAATAGCCAACAACTATGGCATTATACAAAATATATCATCCATCTAAAGACTAACACATCTTAACCATTTACAACAAAATTCACTAACTTGTCTAGCCCCAATACATACCATATACAAAACATTGAGTCTCATGTACCAGATTGTGATGATAGTGCGGGCGATCTTCCAATTGATCCACGTATCTCGAATCACCCCTTTTTCTCTATAAGACAAGGAAAAAGAGAGAGAGTAAGCTTTGAGCTTAGTAAGTTTACACATGAACAATTAAGCATCATAGTATAAGCTAAACAACAATTAGAATTGTACTAACATATTATGTACAATATGCTTACTCTTTCTATCCCTTACCACATTTCCAACACATCATGAGTCACATACTCATAACCATTGAAATGCACCCCTGCATTCAATATTACATTTACACAATATACAACACCACATCATTTCTCAAAAATTCATCCACACAGCTAATTAACTCAATAATACAACCACACAGCTAATCCACACAGCTAATTTCTCGGTGGTTCCGCACTTAGTCCACCACAATCAATTAATAAGGTAGTATCCCACTTAGCCTACCACAAAGGTAATCATAGTGGTTTCGCACATAGCCCACTAGACGATATACCTAACGATAGCATCTCACATAGCCAGCTCATCGTCAATATGCATTAGGATGGTATCGCACTTAGCCCACCATTTATCATTCTCACAACACATTCACATATCTACTTATTTAACCATACATCCATTCACAAATTCTACCACATTCATCCCACATAGGTTCTCAATCATTCTCAATCATGCTACACACTAGCTAGCATTAACAAATTGTAAGTATGAATGCATTGTTTATGCAAAGACTTACCTCGATACTCAAAAGTATAGAAACGTGCAATTTAGTCCACCACCTTGCTTTTGCCTCGGTTTCGATCTGGGCTTCATTTTTCTTGATCTATAATGATAAATCAACTTATCAATATACACATTGACCAAATTGACCCACATCTCATACTTTGGAAAAATTACTCTTTTGCCCTTAATCTTTCTCATAATTACACTTTTGCCCCAAGGCTCGTAAAGTGATTTTTATTCAACTTTCTAGCCTTTCATGCTTAGTTGAATCACTTACTCAACTAAAGCATTCATCAATTCTCACTAAATCACACATGTATGACCAAACTTAAGACTTTCAGAAGCTAGTCCCTACATGTATTTTCATGGAAAATCACTTAACAAAAGATGTTTGTACTACATCAAGCTTTCGTAATCGTCCATAAAATATCAAAATACACGCATGTCATACATGGCCACATTTTTTAACATCCATTATAGCTCATCAAATAGCTAGAAATAGCTTACTCATGCTACTAGGACTTAAAAATACGAAGAATATCAAAAACGGGGCTTGGATGCACTTACTAGCAAGCTTGAAAATTTTGAAGAACCCTAACAATGGCTCTTGAAATTTTGGCAGCCTTGGAGAAGAAGATGAATGAATTTTGTCATCTTTTCTCCTATTTTAATCATTTAATTATTAAATGACCAAAATGCCCTTTTTGATAAACTTTCTATTTTAACTCATCCATGCCCAATTTTGTCCAAAAATTAGAATTTGGGAAAATTTCCATTTAAGACCTCTAATTAATATTCTAAAGCTATTTCACACAAATAGCTTCTAGAAATCTCACATTTTGAAACTTTTGCAATTTAGTCCTTTTGGACAATTCAAACGTAATTTCACAAAATTGCTTCATGAAACTTTCACACTAACATGCAAACATGGAATAAACCTCAAAAAATCATTCATATACCTCAGATTTGTGGTCTCACACCACTATTTTGACTAGGCCCTAAACTGGGATGTTACATATAAGCATGTTATATGCATTAAGGATGTGGAATGGAGAGGAGGAGGAGAAAAATATATGAATATTCAGCTAGCATGGGTTTATATTAAAAATGGCTAATTTATATGTTTTAGGCTCAGGTACTAAATTGAATAAAAGTAAAACTTTAGGGGGTAATTTTGTAAAAATATAAAAAATGACCAAAGTGAGGGAAATGAATTGTTTATTGTCTAAATTAATAAATTGAATGAAATTATTAATTTAGATCAAGATCGGGTAAAAATAGGAAAAATGGAAAATTACCAAAATACCCCTGAATCTTGGTATTTCTACAATTTAGCCAGGTAAGTTCGTGTAACTTAATTGAGCATGTAAATATGATAAATTGAATGTTGTATTGGATTGAATGTGGAATTTTAGTACGTGAGTCTAGTATGAATGATATGAATGTAAGAAATGAACACATGCTTGGAAAAATTTGAAAAGGTTAAATTCCTTATGAATATTGGATTTCGATAGATAAAAGTGATTTCCCAAATGGAATGAGGTTCTGCAGTTTTTGCAGAATGGATTTAGATCGGACGAGTAATCCTATTGACCTCATTATTGAAAGGATTTAGCCCGGACGGGTAATCCTGATAGAAGCCTCTCGAGCATATGTTGCAATTAGGATTTACCCTGAACTGGTAATCCTAATTGAGCCTTTTGAGCATATGTTAAAGTCTGGATTTAGCCTGGATTGGTAATCCAGATTAAGCTCTTCAGAGCATTTGTCACAGAAAGGATTTAGCTTGGACTGGTAATCCTGACAAAGCTCTTACAGCATATGTTACAGACCAGATTTAGCCTAGACTGGTAATTTTGTTGTATAATATATGGCTCGAAAGTGTGCTCTCGGAATAAGTGCCCTAATGGGTACTCTTGAATTTGAATTGACGGCTTATTGATTTGTACACTTTATGTGTACTACTAGAGTATCCATCGAAATTTCAATAATTCAACGAATATAAACTCTCGAAATGAGAAATATAATTTTAAAGGAATTTATATCTCGAATATTCCTGAAATACATGAAAATGATGATACGTGATATATAGAAGTATGAAATAATGCTATATGAACATGGAATTTGTTTGATGAATATGTTCATCTACGATTATAGATTTGTACACCTTCAATGTACTACCCGTGTAATCATCAATACTTTAATTGATTTAATGGGTAAAATTCTGATATGAAACAATATGAATACGAAATGAATTATTACCGTATATGTCTGAAATATATATAATGATTTGTACATGTTATATGGACACATGGTGTGGAAAGTATATGTACATGGAATTTGATTAATGTTAAGTTTGATATGAACTATTACCGAATAAACATACGTGAAATACATGAAAATTATGGTACATGAAATATTGATATAATGAAATGAATGATATATGTTATTAAAGAATCAGTAAGAGAATGATATGTATCATGACATGTACATATATGATTATAATTGATATGTTGATACAAGGAAATGATGTAAGTTGAGACAAGTATTAAACTCAAGTGTGACATGTCGAGAAAATAAGTATATCAATGTTGAATTTATATGAAATATGTGCAAAGTTGTTTGATGCTTAGACAAGTGTTAACCTGTTGGTTGAATGGTAAAATGTTTATTTATATGATACATTATTTGGTAAGTATTTAAGTGAAAATATGCTAATACCCATGAAAGAGTGGTAAGGTTAAATTATGCAATTTCTTATGAAATGACTTGTCATGTGATCAATTTGAAAAAGGCTTTGGATAAATGCACTAGCTTGTGGCCATGGTTGAATGATATGTTTATGACTTGAGTGTCATGCATGTGAAATAAGTGTAGAAAGTAAAAATAAAGAAACTTGGAAGAGTTAAAGTTATATAAAATCCTACTAAGTTTGAGATAATATGTATAAATGATACTGTGAAATTATTCACCTTGTGAGTTGATATAGCTTCATGAATATTGTGGAATCAATAATGGATTATTCTTAAAATGTATAAATTTCATATATGAAAAGAAGTATTATGATCAAAGATTATACAATCTTACTTAGCATTCATTGCTTACGTAATTGTTTTCATTTACCTTACAGATTATCGGAAGCTCGAATGGGTTGGAAGCTTATCGGAGTTATATCACACTATCCATCAGTTCTATTGGTAATTTTGGATAATCTAATTCTGGTTATAATGGCATGTACAGGTTATTTTGATAAAATATTCGCCTATATGTGTTTTGGTATTTTGGTATATGCACAGTTTGCTTTATAATGTTGATGTTCTAAAATGTTTGGTTAGTTTGATGACAAGTTGGGCAAGAAATGAGGCTATGAAAAATGGCCTATTTCATCCACACGGGAAAAGCCATGAGCATATGTCTCAGCCGTGTGAGACACACGGCCAGATGGCATGGCCGTGTGGCTTATGTAGTGTTGAAAATCTTTAAATATTTTTGGAAAAAATTTTGAGTTTTCGGTTTAGTCCCGATATATATTTTGGGCCTCGATGGCTCACATAAGGGACATTATGATTAAATTTGATTGATTGCATGTATGGATGTTATATGAAGTGAAATTTTTGTTTATGATCTATACATTCTAGTAATGCTCCGAAACTCTGTTCCAGCAACGGATACGGGTTAGGGGTGTTACAGCTTGTGTTTACAAATAAATTTGGCATGATGGTAGATGATTTCAAATTTTTTATTATTAGACTACTAAGTTCTATATGTTACACTGAAAATAGGCTTTAAGCAATCAACTGTACCAAATGATATATAAAACATAAGGAAACAAACATGCTAGTATGAATGATAAATGGTTGAATTTGAGTTTGGTTGGTTGATTAAATTTGTGCATATTGAGATATTTAAGGGATGACCTAAGGCATTTTTGGAACACATCCAGAGTAAAAAAGTTGACCTGTATTTATTCACCCGTAGTACCTATTTTCAACTTGTAAAAAATTCTTGATGAACCTTATTACAAAGCTCGAGCCTGAAATGATTATTTGTATTTGGCCTTTTTCTTTGGTCCTGAACTGCACGGGTATAGACGTCTGGCCATACGTATTGAGGGTTAAGTAGATACATCTCGATGAATTTTGTAAAAATAGAGTGAAATAGGAAATATTAGTGTGATATAGGAACTATAGGTTAGCCTAAATGTAGAACAAAAGAAAATTTCAAAAAGAAAAGCAATACAAGTAGGAAAAGTTCTTGAAAATAAAAAGCATTTGTGAGTGAGATGAATCAAAAAAGAAAGTGACAAAGTCACAAGAATAAGAAAAACTCGTTCATTAATGCACAGAAACTTGTAGGCTAGCCGTAGTTACTATATAATGCAATGATTTCCTATGTAGAGAAATAAGGAAGGTGAAAGAAGGAGAAATACGGCAGTGTAACAACCCATTTTCAGTGAAATTGAAATAGTGATTTCGAGACCACAAATCCGAGTAAGAAAGAAAATTTATTTTAATATTATTGCATGAATTGCATTATGATAGGAAAGACGTATGAAAATTTTGATAAGAAAATTTTATCGGTTTCATGTTTAATTATAAAAATGACCAAATTGCATAAAATGCAAAGGTTGAATTCTAGTAGCTATAAGGATTAATTAGCTATGGAATTCAAAACATGAGGTCCTTATATGACAATTAGACCATTAAATGGAGTTAGTAGATATTTTTGATGAATCATCCATGAAAAATTAGAAAAAAAAGGACTAAATTGGAATGTTGAAAAATTAATGGATGATAATAAATTTAAATAGAAATATCATATTATTATTATCATCATCTTCCCCAAAATACATGGAAGCCCTAGGAAAGAGAAAGGAAATCAAGCAAGCTTAATTGGGTAAGTAATCATGTCCCGTTTTTAATAATTTTTATATTTTCGAGATCGTAGTAACTTAATCTATCTATTTTGGGGATTAATTTGTAAAGATATCAAAGTATAGAAAATTTTCCATGGATGTAAATGCTGAAATTTTGAAATTTATGGTAGAAAATGAAAGGTTGTTGCTAAATAAACAACTCTTACAAAGAGAATTTTGATGAAATTATGATTCAGGGACTAAATTGAAAAATGGTAAAACCCATAGAAAATTTTTGATTTTTGTGAAATTCATGGGTTGTTATTAAAACATGTAAAAATTGGCTAGGCTTGGAATATGGATTAAATTGCATGAATTTTATTTTCCGAGCCTAGGGACAAAATTATCATTTATAAAAAGTATAGGGGCAAAATGGTAATTTTGCCTAGAAAGTGAATTGAGTTCAAAATGTCAGCAGAGTTTTGACTGATTGAAAGCTTTGTTGACTGAAGCACCCGTACTAGTTCAGCCCGAATCAGGTAAAGAATTTATAATTTATAGTGATGCATCGTTGAATGGTTTAGGTTGTGCCTTAATGCAAGAAGGTAAAGTAATAGCTTATATTTCTAGACAGCTAAAACCACATGAAAGAAATTACGTGATACATGATTTGGAGTTAGCAGCTATTGTATTTTCATTAAAAATCTGGCGGCATTACTTGTTTGGTGAAAAATGTCACATATTTACTGATCATAAGAGTTTGAAGTATCTGATGTCGCAAAAAGACTTGAATCTAAGACAACGTAGATGGCTTGAGTTATTAAAAGATTATGATTTGGTTATTGGTTATCATCCGGGAAAGGCCAATGTGGTTGATGATGCTCTTAGTAGGAAATCTCTTTTGCTTTGTGAACAATGAATACCCGATTATGTTTTTCTGATGATGGTTCAATCATAGCTGAGTCTTGCAACAAATCTGTGAAGCTTAGAAGAGTGACGATAAATAACAAGCTAGAAGGGTACAATGCGAGTTGGATTCTGATTCAAAATTTTAGATTGGGTCTGATGGTTGTTTGTTATTCAGAGGTAGGATATGTGTACCGAAGAATTTAGAACTTGTACAGAAGATTTTGCACAAAGCTCATAATGGTACTATGTCTGTTTATCTGGGAAGTAATAAAATTAATAATGATTAGAAAAAGATGTACTGGTGGCCGGGATTGAAACGATATATTTTTGAATTTGTATATAAATGCTTGATATGTCAACAAGTCAAAGCTGAACATCAGGTACCTTCGGGATTGTTACAGCTAGTTACAATACCGGAATGAAAACAGGAAAGAGTTACCATGGATGCAGTATCCGGATTACCCTTATATCTGAAAAAGAAAGATGCTATTTGGGTAATCGTTGACTTTCTAACAAAGTCTGCAAAAGGTACCAGTCTCCATTATCTCCAATAGAGATCCCAAGCTTACACTGGGTACACAGTTACATTTCAGTACTACATTTCAACCTCAGACTGAGGGTAAATCAGAACGTGAGATACATATTTTAGAGGATAAGCTTCGGTGTTGTGTGTTAGAACTCGAAGGTAATTGGGAAAAGTATTTGCCTTTGGTTAAATTTGCATACAATAATAGTTATCAGTCCAACATTAAAATGGCACCATACGAGGCTCTGTATGGTCGTAAATGTAAAACTCCATTGTACTGGATAGAACTCAGTGAGAAAAAGATACACATGGGTTGATTTAGTCCGTAAGACTACAGAAAAGGTGAAAATAATTCAGGATAGTTTGAAAGCAGCCTCTGATCTTCAAAAGTCTTATGCTAATCTTAAACGAAAAGAGATAGAAATTCAGGTCGGTGACAAGGTATTCTTGAAAGTATCACCTTCGAAGAAAGTTCTCCGGTTTGGCCGTAAAGGGAAACTAAGTCCATGGTTCATCGGGCCATATGAGATTATTGAAAGAACTAGATATGTTGCTTATCGGTTGGCATTACCACCAGAGCTTAATAGAATTCATAATGTTTTTTATGTGTCTATGTTTTTAACACCCCTTACCCGTATTCAAAGTTGGAACCGAATACGAGGCATAACCTAACTCATCTTGCTTAAGCATGACGATTTGGGCTATAAAATTTCGTTTCGTCTTAAAAACTTTCCATTCAACCCATAACACACTCATCCTGGGCCTACGAGGCCTTAAACATACTGCCGGAAGGTTTCGGGAATTAATCGAAAACTTTTATGCACTTAGAAAAAAAATTCCTAAACAAGGGCCACACGCCCGTGTGAAATGGGACACGCCCGTGGGGGCAGGCCGTGTGGTCACACATGACCATGTCCTCACCCGTGGTTGACACTGACTTATTTCACAAGGCTAGACACACTCCCCTGTCCCTGGCCCGTGTCCTTTACACGGCCTCAACACAACCGTATCTCAGCCTGTGGCCAAAACCTTGGCATTCTATTTATGACATCATCATCTCATTAAGGTCACACGGCCAAGGCAAACGCCTGTGTCCTTAGCCCGTATGTCGAATTAAATTACCAATTCCAGGTGTAGACTTCACATGGCCTGGGCACACGCCCAAGTCCTAGGTCGTGCCTCCCACACGGCTGAGACACACAGTCGTGTCTCTGCACGTGTGTTTACTACTGAGCATACTGACTTGCAATTCAAGCATGCAAGGGGACACACGGCCGATAAACACGCCCATAGGGCTGACCGTGTGTCACACACAGCCTAGACATACGCCCGTGTGTCTACCCGTATGGACAATTAGAGGGCTATCTACCAAGCCATTTGCCACCCTATCAAGTAATCACACTCATACCAAAACATTTCAATATATAAGATGGCCAAAAGGTACCTCTATGAACTCAAAAAGAAACGATACGTCCACAAAGGCATACACTTCATGAAATTCATCTTCATTAAACATAAGAATTAGCCCAGTATTGGCCCAACTTCAATGACCATTTACAAAATGAATTAGAACAACCTTAGTAGCCAACACATTTGGCTTACCAATATAACATAACAAAATACTCAAGTCCTATACATGCCACATTCAAAATAAATCTAATTTGGCTATACCAATATGTGGTCGATAGTGTGATCTCCAATTCCAACATTCGCGAATTCTCGAACTAACTTTGCGATGCTACAAGGAAAAAGGGCAATGAAAAGGGGTAAGCATAAAGCTTAGTAAGTCTGCATGGAAATAAATGGTGACATTAAGCTCACAATGTATCCATCCATGGCATTAATTAACCATACACAAGTCATAGATTCTTGCCATATTTATACATACTCATACTTGCCCTTATTTAGCACATACCATGCTGCATATCGTAATTGTTTCTTCGTGAATTACTCATGAGTACCTGTGTTAACTCAATCACATAACTATTAGTAAAATCCTCTTCACTATTTCCAAGCTAATCAATTCATCCTGATAATTCACTAGGGATACTCAAGGATGTATGTTCATAAACATTAGCATAACACGAAACCAATGCCACATCCCGGATGTGATCTTACATGGGGTCATTTTTGAGTGCCGATGCCATATCCCGGATATGGTCTTATACGAAATCTCTCATTAAGCATCGATGCCATAACCCGGATATGGTCTTATACGATTCTCATATTCAATACCGAAGCCATATCCCGAAAATGGTCTTATATAGAATCTCAATTCAGTGCTGAGGGCATGTCCCAGACATGGTCTTACACGGGACCTTGTTCATCTCATAACTTGATGATAGCATTTTCACACTTATTATAGTCCCACCAGGACTTCAACATCTCAACTTTTATCATCTTTCTCATATAACACTAATATTCAATTTCATAGAATGTCATTATAATATCAACCATTCTCAAACATGCTAGCATAAACTTACCTCTGTAACACCCCAAACCCGGCCCAAATGCTACAACCGGATCTGGTATGTCACTTAAGTGATTTTATAAAACATGTAGCACTTAAGAAAACAATTGTCAGGTTTAAATACTAAAACTGAAACCTTAGGGATTTATTAGTAAGTATAAGATATAAAATTATAAAGTGCATTGGTGGACCTTAAATTACAAGCCCAATAATTATCCATGTCTTAACGTATTTTAAACATAAAAAAAAAATTAAGGCCCAACAATAGAAGCCCAACATAAAACCCAAAACTTAAGTACGAGTCTAGTGGCCCAAGGCCTTATTACAACGGAATTTAAAACTCCTTAATAAAAAAATATAATTCATTAAATTAAAAGCCTCTTTGTTGGATCCAATAGCTCTTATGCATGGCCACCTCGCGTTCCTCTCTGGCCCGGTCCGTTGCACTAAGTGTCACCTGAGATAGTTAAAATAAAAGGGTGAGTCGCGAGACTCAGTGTGCAACCCTCATGCACCACTAGATTTGGGCCTTAAGCCCATAAAACAAATTAAATAGTTTAACACATATAATAACAAGAACTAATATGCAAGCCCAACCCAAAACCTAGATGTCCATCTGCTACACGCCCCCGTACCAGCCAAGCACACCATTGGGGATTTCTACAATCAACCCATACCGCTACATGCCTTGATGGCAGTCTTGCTGCTCATCATCAGATCATGGCCGTAGCCACTTAGACAGATCACGGCAAAGCCGCTACACAGATCACGGCAAAGCCGCTACACAGATCACGGTAAAATACTGCTACAACGTATAACTTCCTCCTTTATCAAACCCAACCCATGCAATCACAGAAAGTCAATTTACTTATATCATATAATCAAAACATTTACTGACCTGGTGATTTGCTTTTACCCTTTTTGGCTTCCATCATTAAATTGAGATTTCAGCATTTATTGTAACATATAAAACTTATAAACATGTACATATTAATTAGATCTAGATGGTGGGGAAGTGTTACACACCTGATATCGCGAAATCCAATATCCTAGTCGATAACCTTGTTATCTGGATCTACTACCCTCAGTGTAAAGCCTTGCTCAAAAACCGGAAAAACACACAAAGATCTAGCCCCTTCAACAATCAGCTAAGATTAAACAAATCCCAAATCACACATTAAAATTAGTAAATCGCTTACCTTGAAATCCTGAAAATAACCCCACTCAAAGGTTACTGAACCTTGACTTACAGATCTAAGCGTTAAACTTCTCTTCAGATCCCAAAATGCCGGAGGAATAAGAAAAACCTTTGATTAGTCACTACATAGCCATTCGGCTAGAAACCTTGAAAAGCCGGAGAAATATTAGAAACTTAGAATCGACACATACCTATTGATTCCTTAAAATTTTCGGCACAGGTAGGTACCTTAGAATGATTTCGGTACACATACAGAAGACTAGATCTCGCGTTTTTGACTCTTATGTAACTTCGGGAAAAAGAGGATGAATCCTTGAAGATTAGACTATGAGAGGAAGAAATATGGGCAAGGAGAATTCGGCTTAAGTGTTTGAAAAGAATGAGAAAAGAGTTGTCAGAGAATTCGGCCTAATAGAGGAAGAAAAGAAAGAAAAAATTTAGAGGAAGGAACAAGTGAAGATTTCGGCAGAGGAAAGAAAAAGATGAAGAGATCTTGTTAGCAGAGTATCGGCTTCTACAAAAGCCTATACTAAACCGATTCTTCCCCCATTGTAGTTGAGTTTCGGCCAACTCTGCAACCCAAGAGATAACTCACATCCTTATCCCTTATCTCCTTAAAAATAGCCCTATTTCCTCTCCTCCTATTATCATCATTTAATAATAATAAAAAAAAAGAATTAATTCCCCTATTTTGTAGCTAGTGTGCAGTCCCCCCTTCCCTCTTAAGTGTCGAATTTTTAACCCAAAACATGGGCCCTAAGTAGCCCTCACTTGGCCCAATCCTTCCCTTAATGACGCCACCTATATGCTCCCCTTACAACACTTCCAAATTTTTGGGCCACAAGCCCACCTTGCAATTTAAACATAAATATCTATTCAATTAATTTTCTATGGCTCTTTATCAAAACCAACCCAGGTTTTAGCCCAAGCCTGAGCCCCCTTTTTGTACCTCAAGGTCTCAAATTAACATTTTAAGCGAGCACCACATAAAATGCACAAGCCTTTAAATTTAGGGTGTTACAGTTCTACCCCTTTAAAATAAATTTCGTCCTCGAAATTTACCTGATCAAAAGAGATGGGGATACTGCTGTCGCATAACATCCTCTGGCTCCCATGTCACCTCTTTTGCGTCGTGCTTTCGCCACAGAACTTTGACCAAAGGGACGGACTTCCTTCTCAACACTTTTACATTTCTATCCAAGATTTGCACTGGCTCCTCCTCAAAAGACAAGTCTGGCCTTACCTTAATCTCTTCTACCGGCACTATATGCGATGGATCAGATCGATAACGTTTCAGCATCGAGACATGAAATACGTCATGTATCTGTTCTAACTCTGAAGGCAACTCCAAACGATAAGCCACTGGGCCCACACGTTCTAACACTTTATAAGGCCCAGTAAACCGAGGACTTAACTTACCCTTTCGTCCAAACCTCATTACCTTTTTCCATGGAGAAACCTTCAAAAAAACTTGGTCTCCTACTGCGAATTCCACCTCCTTCCGCTTTAGATTCGCATAAGACTTCTGCTGATCAGACGCTTCTTTCAATTGAGCCCGTATTAACTTAACTTTTTCCTCTGTTTCCGGAACTAGTTTTGGACCCAATACCTGACGTTCACCCAACTCCGTCCAACAAGTTGGAGTACGACATCTCCTTTCATATAATGCTTCATACGGTGCCATTTGAATACTAGCTTGATAGCTATTATTGTACGCGAATTCAGCCAAGGGTAAATACTCCTCCCAACTACCCCTAAAATCAATGATGCAACCCCTTAGCATATCCTCCAGAATCTGAATTACCCTCTCAGACTGACCATCAGTCTGTGGCTGAAAAGCGGTACTAAAGTCTAACCTTGTTCCCATTGCTTGATGAAGAGCCTTCCAAAATCGTGACGTGAACCTTGGGTCCCTATTCGATATGATCGATACTGGTACACTGTGTAATCTTACAACCTCAGCCACGTACAACTTAGCCAACTTTTGTAGAGAAAAATCCACTCGAATTGGTATGAAGTAAGCAGACTTCGTCAGCCGATCCACAATTACCCAAATTGAATCTTTCTTAGTGGGCGTGAGGGGTAACCCACTAACAAAATCCATCGTAATTCTTTCCCATTTCCATAGGGGAATCTTCACCGGTTGCAACAACCCTGAAGGCAACTGGTGTTCAGCTTTGACTTGCTGACACGTCAAACACTTCCCCACATATTCCGTAACTTCTCACTTCAACCCTGGCCACCAAAACTGCTCTCGCAAATTCTGATACATCTTAACTCCTCCAGGATGCATAGCATAAGGGCTATTATACGATTCCTGAAGAATCATCTGTCTTAACCCC
This sequence comes from Gossypium australe, assembly GCA_005393395.2. NCBI lineage: Eukaryota > Viridiplantae > Streptophyta > Magnoliopsida > Malvales > Malvaceae > Gossypium > Gossypium australe. The sequence goes on along the minus strand of CM016615.1, from coordinate 37,171,582 downwards.
TCATCTTTTGGCATACAAACCTTTCCACGGAAACATAAAACTCCATCATTGTTCAGACTGTAGTCCTCTACTTCACCCTTTTGCACTTATTGGATTCGAGTACCTAAGACATCATCCACAAGTTGCTTCTCCTTGATTTGACTTGTCCACATAGGTCTTACTTGTAGTTCAGCTACCAACCTACCATCCTCATACAGGCTAAGATGTGCGAACATTGCTCTTAAATCCGTTATCGCCTTCCTACTCAACGCATCCGCCACCACGTTAGCCTTGCCTGGGTGGTACTCAATCGAGCAGTCATAGTCCTTTAACAGCTCGATCCACTTTCTCTGCCTTAGGTTCAACTCCTTCTGAGTAAGGAGATACTTCAGACTTTTATGGTCAGTATAAATAACTGACTTTTCCCCATACAAGTACTGTCTCCAAATCTTCAGGGCGAACACTACTGCCGCCAAGTCCAGATCATGTGTAGGATAGTTTAGCTCATGTGGTCTTAACTGTCGAGACGCATATGCCACCACTTTTCCATGTTGCATCAACACACACCCTAAACCTGTGTGTGACGCATCACAGTAAATGGCAAATTCTTTTCCTGCCTCTGGCTGAATTAACACCGGCGCTTCCGTCAAAATTCTCTTCAGCTTCTCAAAGCTCTCCTGTTGTTTATCAGTCCACACAAACGATACTCCCTTCCTCAACAACTTAGTTAAAGGTGCCGCTATTGAAGAGAACCCCTCAACGAACCTTCGATAATGCCCTGCTAATCCTAAGAAACTTCATATTTCTACCACAGACGTCGACGACTTCCAATCTAAAACAGCTTCTATCTTCTGCGGGTCCACCCTAATTCCCTCTGCAGAAACTACATGCCCTAAGAAAGTCACTTCCTTCAGCCAAAACTCACACTTACTGAACTTTGCGTACAGCTGCTTCTCCCTCAGAATTTGCAACAGCACACAAAGATGTGCATCATGCTCCTCTTTAGACTTGGAATATACCAGGATATCGTCGATGAATACTACGACAAACCGATCAAGATATGGCTGAAATACCCTATTCATCATATCCATAAAGGCGGCTGGTGCATTCATCAACCCGAACGGCATTACCAAGAACTCATAATGACAGTACCGAGTCCGAAACGCCATCTTATGAATATCTCCTTCTTTAACCCTTAATTGATGATATCCCGACCTTAAATCAATCTTAGAAAAGACCGAAGCTCCTTTGAACTGGTCGATTAAATCGTCGATTCTCGGTAATGGGTACTTATTCTTAATCATCAACTTATTCAGTTAACGATAGTCCACGCACATACGCATGGATCCGTCCTTCTTTTTCACGAATAGAACAGGCGCTCCCCTTGGAGACACTCTTGGTCGAATAAACCCACGATCCAACAGTTCCTGAATCTGAGCCTTGAGCTCCACCAACTCCTTCGGCGCCATCCGGTAAGGAGCAATGGATACCGGAGCCGTACCTGGGAGTACTTCTATTCCAAACTCCACCTCGCGATCAGGGGGTAATCCTGGCAACTCCTCCAGAAATACATCCGCAAAATCCTTGACTGTTCGAACCTCATCGACAGTCACCTCTTTAGCATCCAAAGCACTAATAAAAACTAAAAAGGCGTTACATCCCTTCCAAATCATCTTAACAGCTTTCAAGGCCGATACTATGTTGGACAAATAGTTCCTTCTTTCTCCTAACACAACCACCTCCCCGCCTTCCGGGGTACTTAACACCATGCGCTTAGACCAACAATCCAACTTAGCACGATGCTTTGTCAGTCAGTCCATTCCTAGGATAAGACCGAACTCTCCAAATGGTAATTCCATTAAGTCTGCCGGAAACACTACCCCTTGAGTCTCTAACGATACATCCTTAAATAGCTTGTCCACTACCCTAGATTGTCCTAGGGGACTAACCACAGTCATCTTTCTAGTAGTTGTTTCAGAATCTATACTTAAGGTCTCAGATATCGAACATGCAACATAGGAGTGGGTTGACCCAATATCAATCAAAGCAAGAAAAGGGCTGTCAGCTATAAGAAACGTACCGGTTATGACATCCGGTGCGTTACCATCCTCCTATCAATGAACTGCATAAACTAGACCCGGCTGCCTTACATCTACATTACTGGCACCTCTACCAGGTGCTCCACGACCTCGACCAGATCCATTTCCTCCTCTGGCTGCACCACGACCTCTTGGTCCAGGCTGATCACCTCTCCTAGCCTGATCAGAACCTCGACCCGCCGGCTGTACCCGTTCCATCTGAGGACAGTCCTTAATCAGATGTTCTGTGGATCCACACCTAAAGCATCCACCTGTTTTCATTCTGCACTCCCCATAATGCGTCCTCTCACATGTAGAACATGCTCGATTCTAGCTCGTCGGAGCACGAGCTGGCCCATTAGTCCTAGGATTTTTCTGAAAATTCCCAGATGCTCTTGATGGCCCAAAACTTCTCTTACTCTTACCCCGATCCTTATCTTTTTCTTGTCTCTCAACCCGTTTCACTTCCTCAGCTATTTTAACCTTATCCACCAAAATCGCAAAAACTCTCTCTCGCTGCGGTGCTATCAGAACCCTTAACTTATTTCGTAGCCCATCCTCAAACTGAACACAGCGTTCATACTCCGTTGCTACCATTCCCCGAGCGTAGCGGCTCAAACGCAGAAACTCTGCCTCATATTTAGCCACAGTCTTACTTCCCTGTACCATGTTCAAGAATGCTTTCCTTTGTGCATCAATATAGCTGGCCCCAACATACTTTCCCTGGAATGACTCCTTAAAGAAATCCCAGTCAATCAGATCTGCAGCAGTACCCTCTTTCACCGTGAGCCACCACTGGTAAGCCTCGTCTTGAAGAAGAGACACGACCCCTTTCAACTTCTCCTCCATTGTAAAATCTAAGTCATCCATTATACGCTCAGTCGCTTCCATCCAATACTCAGCTGTGTTAGGGGCTACACCAGAAACTCCCCTAAACACTTCTGCCCCATTGGTCTTAAGCCGCTCCGGTACAGATTTCCGGGCTCCTGTGCCCATCCCTACTCCAGCAACTCTCTCAAGGACTCGTAACATCGCCTGAGATACAGCATCATCTCCGGACGCCTGATCTCGTAACTCTCCCTCCACAGCTGGAGGATCCGGCATTTCGTTTCCTGACCCGTGGCCAGACCCTACTGGCTCAGACAAGGTCATCCTACCCCTACCGTGTCCACGCGGTGGACGTGCTCGACCCCTTGTACTCATTCTTCCAATTTTATGAATCATTAATTCTTTCCACTGATTTATCGCGAACAGTTTTATGGATAATAGTTTTAAAAAGTAGTTCTTTCGAATTCATACTCACAATACAGTCTCAAGTTCATACATTCAATCATCAACATCCATGAACTCACGTTCATTACAGAAAGGTGTTGTTGTTGTTGTTGTTGATTTCCACTACCTAGGGGTATTTTCGTAATTTTATCCTACAGGGGTATTTTCGTAATTTTTCAAAGACCCTTGGTGATTTTGGTGAAATAAGGGTATTTTGGTAATTTTGCAATCCCGAGAGTATTTTAATAATTTCGAAATCTGGGGGTATTTCGGTAATTTGGAAATCTGGGGGTATTTCGGTAATTTTAAAATTCGAGGGTATTTCGGTAATTTTACAAACTAGGGGTATTTTGGTCATTTTGTAAACGAGGGTAGTTTGGTAATTTTTCAAACTTTGATGTTGTTTTTTTTAACAGGGGTACTTTTGGTGAAATCTAGTTTCATGGTCCGGGTTATTCTTGTAAACGTGAGATTTTCGGGTAAAGTTTTCAAATCATGGTTGATTGGAAAATTTTCATAAATCAAAGGTACTTTGAAAATTTTTACAAAACTTGGGGATTTTTTTCAAGAGGATGGCTGGTCCCTTTCGGGTTTTAATCATAAGGTTTAGCCCATCAATAAGTTCTCGTAACTAGGGTGAATAGTCACTACGCACCAGGTAAGATTCTAGTGAAGAGGAGGTGAGTCGCTAGGACTGCTTAAATACCATGCTCTCCCTGAATCTACTCCTAGACATGCGTATGTCTATTACCACACCCTAACTCGGCTAAGGTGAACAGTCACTATGCACCAGGTAAGATTCCAGTGAAGAGGAGGTGAGTCACTAGGACTGCTTAAATACCAGGCTCTTCCGGATCCAATCCTAGACATGCGTATGCCTATTGCCAGACCCAAGCCTTACGACTTATTTACGGGTTTGTTTAGTGAAGTTATGTCTTATGAAATTTAAAAAGTGGTTTAAGCTAGGCCTAAAGTCCATCAAATTCTAATCTAATTAATCTACGTCCCAATAAGCCCATCAAGCCCACATAAATATATCACATAATGGTTCAGAATACTTACCTGGCGGACTTGGGCCGGAGACACAGGTGTCATGCTGAGCGAACAAACCTGTAATCCTTTAAAAACATATATGTTTCAAAAGCCCATTTTCAGAAAACATTTTGAGCCCAAAAACCCCAGAGCCGAGTTTTGAACCGGGCTCTGATACCAATTTGTAACACCCCAAACCCGACCCAAACGCTACAACCGGATCTGGTATGTCACTTAAGTGATTTTATAAAACATGTAGCACTTAAGAAAACAATTGCCAGGTTTAAATACTAAAACTGAAAACTTAGGGATTTATTAGTAAGTATAAAATATAAAATTATAAAGTGCATTGGTGGACCTTAAATTACAAGCCCAATAATTATCCATGTAATGTATTTTAAACATAAAAAAAAACTTAAAGCCCAACAATAGAAGCCCAACATAAAACCCAAAACCTAAGTACGAGTTTAGTGGCCCAAGGCCTTATTACAACGGAATTTAAAACTCATTAATAAAAAAAAATATAATCCATTAAATTAAAAGCCTCTTTGTTGGATCCAATAGCTCTTATGCATGGCCACCTCGCGTTCCTCTCTGGCCCGGTCCGTTGCACTAAGTGTCACCTGAGATAGTTAAAATAAAAGGGTGAGTCGCGAGACTCAGTGTGCAACCCTCATGCACCACTAGATTTAGGCCTTAAGCCCATATAACAGATTAAACAGTTTAACACATATAATAACAAGAACTAATATGCAAGCCCAACACAAAACCTAGATGTCCATCCGCTACACGCCCCCGTACCAGCCAAGCACACCATTGGGAATTTCTACAATCGACCCACACTGCTACACGCCTTGATGGCAGTCTTGCTGCTCATCATCAGATCATGGCCGTAGCCACTTAGACAGATCACGGCAAAGCCGCTACATAGATCACGATAAAATACCGCTACAACGTATAACTTCCTCCTTTATCAAACCCAACCCATGCAATCACAGAAAGTCAATTTACTTATATCATATAATCAAAACATTTACTGACCTGGTGATTTGCTTTTACCGTTTTTGGCTTCCATCATTAAATCGAGATTTCGGCATTTATTGTAACATATAAAACTTATAAACATGTACATATTAATTAGATCTAGATGGTGGGGAAGTGTTAAACACCTGATATCGCGAAATCCAATATCCTAGCCGATAACCTTGTTATCCGGATCTACTACCCTCAGTGTAAAGTCTTGCTCAAAAACCGGAAAAACACACAAAGATCTAGCCCCTTCAACAATCGGCTAAGATTAAACAAATCCCAAATCACACATTAAAATTAATAAATCGCTTACCTTGAAATCCTGAAAATAACCCCACTCAAAGGTTACTGAACCTTGACTTACAGATCTTGTTAGCAGAGTTTCGGCTTCTACAAAAGCCTATACTAAACCAATTCTTCCCCCCATTGTAGTTGAGTTTCGGCCAACTCTGCAACCCAAGAGATAACTCACATCATTATCCCTTATCTCCTTAAAAATAGCCCTATTTCCTCTCCTCCTATTATCATTATTTAATAATCAAAATAAAAGAATTAATTCCCCTATTTTGTAGCTAGTGTGCCGTCCCTCCTTCCCTCCTAAGTGCCGAATTTTTAACCCAAAACTTGGGCCCTAAGTAGCCCTCACTTGGCCCAATCCTTCCCTTGATGACGCCACCTATATGCTCCCCTTACAACACTTCCAAATTTTTGGGCCACAAGCCCACCTTGCAATTTAAACACAAATATCTACTCAATTAATTTTCTATAGCTCTTTATCAAAACCAACCCAGGTTTTAGCCCAAGCCTGAGCCCCCTTTTTGTACCTCAAGGTCTCAAATTAACATTTTAAGCGAGCACCACATAAAATGCACAAGCCCTTAAATTTAGGGTGTTACAACCTCAGTTTCAAAATAAGCTAGATCGTCGATCTAGTCCGAGACTTTATTCTTTCCCTGATCGAGGTGGACTCTTGGTTCTTTTTGCTCTATAATAGAAAATTAGCTCATTTTAATCATCACATTAATAAATGTATTTCAAAAATCATGATTTGGCAAAATTACCATTTTGCCCTTAGACTTTGGCAAAATGACCATTTTACCCTTAGGCTCGAAAATTAATTCTAATCAAATTTCTACCTTTAATGAGCCTAGGTGAACATTTATTTCTCTTATGGCTATCATCAAAAGTCAACATTTCACACATTTACTACAAACTTTATAACCTTTACAACAAGGTCCAATTAGGTGTTTTCATGGCAACACCTTTCACAAAAGTTGTTCATCTAACAACCAAGACTCATTTTCTTCCATAAAAATGTAGTAAATAACAATGAAAGCTCTCATGGTAAATCTCTAAACTCTTCACCATATCACAAATTAGTCCCCAGTTTAGAAAGCTTAAGCTTTAAGGGTTCCAAAAGTACAATTATCATCAAGAAAAACCATTAAAATCACTTACTTGTGAGGTGATAAGTTGGCTGAAATTTTTGAGCTTTCTAACCATTGTTTGCTACCAATTTTCGGTGGTAATGAAGAGAAGAAAAGATGATACTTTTCTGTTCTTTATTATTCTCTTATTTTATTCATTAATCACCTAACACCACCAAAACTTGCCTAATCTACTCATCTTGTCCCCCCTATGGCCGGCTATGTCCTTTAGATTTGTCTAATTGCACATTAAAGGCTTCCAATTAAAAATTCTATTGCTATTTGGCACCTCTAGCTTATAAAATAGAACTTTCGCACTTTATGCGATTTAGTCCTTTTTCGCGATTAAGCAAGAAATTGTTAAATATAAGGCACCAAAATTTTCATACACTTATACCATCACACTCTAACTCATAAAATATCATGGAAATAATTTTATCTAACCTCAAATTAGTGATCTCGAGATCACTATTTCGACTAGCCCCTAAATCGGGTTGTTATAATGTTACGACGATATCATTTAGATCCTTCACATGTTATTTCTCCGACAGAAGTAGAGATTCAGCCTGATATGACTTACAGTGATGAATCGATCAAAATTTTAGCATGTGAGACGAATGAGTTAAGAAATAAAAAGGTGGCTCAAGTAGAAGTTCTTTGGCAACGACATGGTATAGAAGAAGCTATCTGGGAATACTTGAATTTCATAGCCCATTCATGAGCTAACTTAGCATAGCTAAGGATTACTCTTGATGATGTTTTAACCCTGATGAATGTGATTCAATTTACTATTTTACCCAATGTTTATTTATGTTTATATGTTTATTAGGGTATTGATAAATGCTTGATAAGTCTAAAAGTAGTTTAATATTGACAGAGTTAGGTTGCTTGGACCAAAATTAGGTAATATAAGAGAACATTGAGTGAAATGCTCATGTAAACTCTAGACATAGAGCTTTACCTTATATGATTTCGAAGATTGTGCTTCAGTCATGATTGCTAATTCTTAGCCTATAAATGTATAATGTCTAAGGAGTGAGCAGCTTTAGGTCTTGCTTTCAACAAAGATAGACCATCTTAGTATCCAATCAAGCAGTAGGTTACCATATTTTTGCCATGGCATTATTCCTAGGTTTTAACTAATTCATTATTAATCCCAACCTTTTCAATCAATATTCCAATCTTGCTATAATCCTTAATGATTTTACTCAATTTGTTGCAATTGCAATCTACGATAGTACATTTTATTACTTTCATTTTTAGTGTATTAATTGCATTATTATTTCTCAAAATATCATTCGATTCATTTATCTTGTCTACTCAATTGTGATAAATTAAACAAAGAATACTATCCAATCCTCGTGGGAAGGATACTCACTCATCACTTTAATACTTGATTCGACATGTATACTTGTACAATTCGTACATCATATTAACATGAAACCTTTGATAAATAAATTCAAAGAGTTTCGTGCGAAAGTGGAGAAACAACTAGGTTTACCAATAAAAACACTTCAATATGATTGAGGTGGGGAATATTTATCTGATGAGTTCTTAGGGTACCTCATGGAGAATGAAATTCTATCTCAATTAACCATGTTGGGCACTCCACAATAGAATGGCGTGGCGAAGAGAAGGAATCGAATGTTGTTAGAGATGGTATGTTCTATGTTAAGTTGCCAATCTCTTTTTGAGGATATGCGGTACAAACGACTTCTTATATTCTGAATGATGTGCCAACCAAAGCAGCATCAAAAACTCCATACAAATTGTGGCATGAGAGGTAGCCAAGTTTAAACCATTTAAGGATTAAGGGATGCCCCGCCCACGTATTGGATAAAGATGTGAGGAAGTTGGCCTTACGGAAAAATTTGTGCATGTTTTTAGGATATCCAATTGGAACAAAGGGTGATTTTTTTTATAACCCAAAAGAGAAAACTGTTATAGTGTCAACTCATGCTACTTTCCTTGAAAAAATTTATATGAATGACTTCAAACCTCAGAGCAAATAGGTACTTGAGGAACTTTCTAAAAATATACAAAACCCTGCAAAAGTAATTTCAAAACCAACTCCTAATAGTATACCTGCAAATGATCAGCAACATAGGGTGCTTCATTGCAATGGGAGGGTCTCTCATAGGCATGAGTTCTTCCAATCTGTTGGAAGTGTTTTTAACACTGAGTTTGCCGAGAAGGAAGATTATGACCCACTTATGTATGACGAAGTGACGCAGAATGTTGATTCCAAGCACTGGAAAATAGCTATGAAAGTTGAGTCTGGATTCTATGGACTCTAACTCAGTGTGGGAACTTTTAGACTTACCGAAAGGGATAAAACCTATAGGGTGTAAGTAGATCTACAAAAGGAAATGGAATAGTAAAAGCTTATAAGGCCAGACTTGTAGCAAAAGGTTATACTTAGAAAGAAGGTATCGATTACAAAAAAACCTTCTCTCTAGTTGTCATGCTCAAGTCAATCCGCATATTTCTATCCATTGCGACAGCTCTCAATTATAAGATATGGCAAATGGATGTCAAGACAGCATTTTCGAATGGCTAGCTTGAAGAAGGCATCAATATGATTCAACCCACTAGATTTATAGCTAAAGGAAATGACCATAAGTGTAATTACGAGGAAGATTAGGGGCAAAAGGGTAATTTTGCCAAATTATGATATAAGTGTCAATTTAGTCAATGTGTGTATTGAATAAGCTGATTTTTTCATTATAGATCAAGAAAGACGAAGCCCGAATCTAAATCGAGGCAAGAGCAAGGTGGTGGACTAAATTGCACATTTCCATACTTTTGAGTATCGAGGTAAGTCTATGCTTAAACAATGCATTCATACTTACAATTTCTTAATTCTAGCTAGTGTGTAGCATGATTGAGAATGATTGAGAACCTTTTTGGGATGAATGTGGTAGAATTTTTGAATGGATGTATGGTTAAGTAAGTAGATATGTGAATGTGTAGTAAGAATGTTAAATGGTGGGCTAAGTGTTATACCATCTTAATGCATATTGACAATAAGCTGGCTATGTGTGATACTATCGCTAGGTATATTGTCTAGTGGGATATGTGGGAAACCACTATGAATACCTTTATGGTAGGCTAAGTGCGATACTACCTTATTAACTGATTATGGTGGGCTAAGTGTGAAACCACCAAGAAATTAGCTGTATGGATTAACTGTGTGGATTAGCTGTGTGGTTATATTATTGAGTTAATTAGCTGTGTGGATAAATTATCGAGAAATGATGTTCTATTGTATATTGTGTAAATGTGATATTGAATGCAGGGGTGCATTTCAATGGTTATGAGTATGTGACTCATGATGTGTTGGAAATGTGGTAAGGGATAGAAAGAGTAAGTATTTTTGTACATTATATGTTACTATAATGCTAATTGTTGTTTAGCTTATACTATGATGCTTAATTATTTATGTGTAAACTTAATAAGCTCAAAGCTTACTCCCTTTCTTTTCCCTTGTCTTATAAAGTAAAAGTGTTGAATCTAGATACGAGGATCAATTGGAAGATCGTCCACATTATTTGCACACTTTGGTACATGAGACTCAATGTTTTGTATATGGCATGTATAGAGGCTAGACAAATTAGTGAATTTTGTTGTAAATGGCTAGGATGTGTTAGCTTATAGTTGGATAATCTATTTTGTATAATGCCATAGTTGTTGCCTGTTATATTATATGAAAAGATGTAGCTATCCATGTGAGATTGTGATTTCATTTGAGTTGATCATGGATGTGTAGAATGAGTGCATGTTCTGAATGCTATAGGGGTGAGAAGGGCTTAGCAAATAGCTTTATTCTTGTCCATGTGGATAGACACACGGACGTGTGTCTAAGCCATGTGTGACACACGGTCAGCCCATGGGCGTGTGACTTGGCCGTGTGTCCCCTGCATGTTGAATCTTTAAGTTAGATTTGGCCACGAGCTAGCCACACAGCGTGTGTCTAGGCTCTAGGCCTTGTAAGTGAAGTCAGTGTTCACCACGGTTGGAGAGCACAAGCATGTACCCTAGCCGTGGGGCATTGGCAGAATGCTTGGGTTTTCATACACAGGTTGAAGGCATGGGCGTGCGTGTCTACACACAGGCGTGTCTCATCTTACACGAGCGTATGAGCCCTGTATAAAATAGAAAATTTTAAGATTGGAAAAAGTTCTGGAATAGTCTCGAGAGTCCTCGTGTGTATGAGTGAGGCCTCATAAGTCAAGAATGAGGTTGTTGAGGTGACTTGAGAGAGTAGTCACGATAACTCCTCGGGCCCGGTTCCGGCGTAGAACCCGGGTAAGGGGTGTTACATTTAGTGGTCTCAAAGCTATGGTTTAGTTAGTTCTAGGACTACCGTAGCGGGTGTAAGAGTCTAGCTATACATGCCATAAGTGTACAATGATAGTGTGGTGGTTTCTGATGATTTTAAATCTTGTTTCGTATAGTATATGGATCCCGATCAATCTACTGTTGATGAAGCAGTTAGTAATGCATTGGCTCCTGCGCAAGGGACCGTGCCTATTCAAAGTGGACTCGAGGCTAGGGGTCAAGGGGAAGAGGCACGAGAAGCCTTTCTCCAGATGATGAGTAATTGGTACTCGGACTATGTTCGAGCGAACCCTAATGCTCAACCTCCTCTACCTCCTCCCATACCTCAGCCAAATCCAGTGGCTCCTCAAGGTATTGATGTAGTGAGGTTATCGAAACCCCCGGTGGATAAGATTAGGAAACACGGGGCTGAGGAGTTTAGAGATAAGGTAGATGATGACCCTGAGAGGGTGGAGTTCTGGTTAGAGAACTCGATGAGAGTGTTTGATGAACCCTCATGTACACTTGAAGAGAGTTTGAAGTGTGTTGTATCCTTGTTGAGAAATTAGGCATACCATAGGTGGGAGACACTGACGTTAGTGGTCCCGAAAGAGCGGGTGACGTGGGACTTCTTTCTGGAAGAGTTCCGGAAGAAGTTTATAAGCCAACGATCTACTGATCGGAAAAGGAAGGAGTTCCTTGAGTTGAAGCAAAGAAGAATGTCAGTAGAAGAGTATGAGCGTGAGTTTGTTAGGCTTAGTAAATACGCTTAAGAGTGTGTATCGATAGGGACCATCTTGTGTAAGAGGTTCGAGGATGGACTGAATGAGGACATCAAACTCCTAGTGGGTATTTTGGAGTTGAAAGAGTTTGTTGTGTTGGTGGAAAGGGCAAGTAAGGCCGAAGAGTTGAGTAAAGAAAAGAGAAAGGTTGTGAGTGAAGCCCGAGATGCGAGAAAGAGGCTGATGGGCAAATCGTATCGAGCCCAGTCGAAAAGATCCAATGAAAGGAATCCTCGGACGACAACACCAGTGGGATATTCGCATAGAGACTTGGGCAATGCTCGTTCGGGTTTGAGAGTCCAAGCCACCTCGATGGAAAGTGTAGGCAATCCAAAGAGAAAGCCGGAGTGTCCAAATTGTGGTAGATATCACACCGGAGAATGTTGGGGTAATAGTCGGAACTGTTATAAGTGTAGTTCCCCCGAGAGGGATGATAAGGAAGAGAAACAAGAGATAAGATCCAGTGATGTTTCTGCAAGAGGTAGACCACCTAGGAACCCGAAAGGTGGGAATAGTGGTAGAGGTGCGTCCAGAGATTTTGCTGTGAGACTAGAGGGTCGGACACCTGCGAAGACGTATGCTATTTCGATCGCGAAGAGGCATCCTCCCCAGATGTGATAACGGGTACTTTTTTTCTCTGTGACACTTTTGTTATTGCTTTAATAGATCCAAGGTCTACTCACTCTTATATTTGCATGAGATTGGCATCTAGTTTGAGTATGACTGTTGAGTCTGCGGACATAGTGGTTAAGGTGTCAGACCCGTTAGGAAAGCATGTGTTAGTGGACAAGGTGTGTAAAAGTTGTCTTTTGTTGATTGAGGGTCATTGTTTTCCGGCAGAGTTGATGTTGTTGTCGTTTGATGAGTTTGATTTAATCCTTGGCATGGATTGGTTAACTACCCATAATGTCTTAGTGAACTATGGTAGTAAGCTTATTGAAATGAAATGTGAGAATGGAGATGTAGTTCGGGTTGAATCAGGTGGATCAGATAGTCTACCAGTAAAGATTTCTTCTCTAGTGGCTGAGAAATGTTTGAGAAAAGGATGTGAGTCCTATCTCGCCTTTGTGTTGAATACTCGAGAGGTTGGAGTGAAGTTTGAAATAGTGCCGATAGTATGTGAGTATCCGGATGTATTCCGGGAAGAGTTACCCGGATTACCTCCAGCGAGAAAGGTCGAGTTTGGGATTGAACTGGTTCCAGGAACGGCACCGATTTCAATTGCTCCATATAAAATGGCACCTTTAGAGTTGAGAGAACTGAAGGTTCAATTGCAAGAGTTGACAGATAAGGGTTTTGTAAGACGAAGTTGGATAATCTATTTTGTATAATGCCATAGTTTTTGGCTGTTATATTATATAAAAAGATGTAGTTATCCATGTGAGATTGTGATTTCATTTGAGTTGATTATGGATGTGTTGAATGAGTGCATGTTGTGAATGCTATAGGGGTGAGAAGGGCTTAGCAGATAGCTTAGTTCTTGCCCATGTGGATAGACACACGGGCGTGTGTCTATGCCATGTGTGACACACGGTCAGCCCATGGGCGTGTGACTTGGCCGTTTGTCCATTGCATGTTGAATATTTAAGTTAGATTTGGCCACGAGCTAGCCACACGGGCGTGTGTCTAGGCCCTAGGTTGTGTAAGTGAAGTCAGTGTTCATCACGGTTGGAGAGCACGGGTGTGTACCCTAGCCGTGGGGCATTGGCAGAATGCTTGGGTTTTCATACACGGGTTGAAGGCATAGGCATGTGTGTCTACACACGGGCGTGTCTCATCTTACACAGGCGTGTGAGCCCTGTATAAAAGAGAAAATTTTATGATTTGAAAAAGTTCCGGAATAGTCTCGAGAGTCCTTGTGTGTATGAGTGAGGCCTCATAAGTCGAGAGTGAGGAAGTTGAGGTGACTTGAGAGAGTAGTCACGATGAGCCTAAGTGGCGATCAAGTGGTTTTAATTATGGTAATGCCTCGGGCCCGGTTCCAGCGTAGAACCCGGGTAAAGGGTGTTACATGATTTGCCAACAAGTAAAGGCTGAACACCAAGTATTTTCGAGTTTGCTTCAACCTATTTTGGTTCCCGAGTGGAAATGGGACCGTATCACTATGGATTTTGTAACGGGTTTACCATTGTCCCCGAGCAAGAAAGATGCTATATGGGTTGTAGTTGATAGACTCACGAAGTCAACCCATTTTATACCTGTACGAGTGGATTACTCACTCGACAAGCTGGCAAGCTTATATGTTTCTGAAATAGTAAGACTTCACGGAGTTCCTTTATCAATCATATCTGATTGAGATCCAAGATTCACATCCAGATTTTGGAAGAAGTTACAGGAGGCCCTGAGTACAAAGTTGAGCTTTAGTACAGCTTTTCATCCTCAAACCGATGGACAATCAGAGAGGTTAATACAAATACTCGAAGATATGCTTCGGTGTTGTATTCTTGAATTCCAAGGTAGTTGGGAAAAGTTTCTTCCATTGGTAGAATTTGCCTACAATAATAGCTTTTGGTCGAGCTTAAAGATGGTGCCTTATGAGGCTCTATATGGGTGTAAGTGCAGAATGCCTTTATTTTGGACTGGACTCAAAGAAAATCAAATTCACGGAGTTTATTTGGTTAGAGAAGCTGAAGCGAAAGTGAAAGTGATACAAGAGTGTTTAAAAGCTGCAGCAGGCAGACAGACATCCTACTCAGATTTAAGAAGAAAAGAGATAGAGTACCAAGTCGGGGATAAAGTTTTCTTGAAAGTGTCACCATGGAGAAAAGTTCTAAGATTTGGCCGGAAAGGCAAGTTTTTGCCCACGTTTCATTGGACCATATGATATTACTGAGAGAGTTGGGCCGGTAGCTTACCGATTGGCTTTGCCATCTGAGTTAGAAAAGATACATGATGTGTTTCACGTGTCAATGTTGAGACGCTACTAATCAAATCCTTCACATGTAATTACCCCGTCAGAGATAGAGATTCATTCTGACATGACTTATGGGGAAGAACCAGTTAAGATTTTACCTCGAGAAATCAAGCAGCTAAGAAATAAAAGTATTGCCCTAGTGAAAGTATTATGGCAAAGACATGGGACAGAAGAAGTTACATGGGAATTAGAAGAAACCGTGAGAAACCAGTACCCAAACTTGTTTGTTGGTAAGATTTTCGAGGACGAAAATCCCTAAGGGGGGAGAATTGTAACAGCCCGATTTAGGGCCTAGCCGAAATAGTGGTGTGAGACCACAAATCCGAGTTAGTAAAATGAGTTTTTAAGGTATTTGAGATGTTTGCATGATGATATGAAAGTTTCATGTAGAAATTTTATGGAAATTTCCATTTAAGGGTCCACTAGGACTAAATTGCAAAAGTTGCAAAACATGAGTTTCTAGAAGCTTTTTATATGAAATAGCTTTAGAATATTAATTAGAATTCCTTAAATAGCAATTTGCCCAAATTATAATTTTTGGACAAAAATGGACATGAGTTAATAAATGGTGAAATTGTAAAGAGAAGGGCATTTTGGTCATTTATCAATTAAATGATTAATAAGGGAAAAAGATGACAAAAGTCATTCTCATCTTCTTCCCCAAGTGCCGAAAACTTGAAGGAAGCCATAGCTAGGGTTCTTCAATTTTTCAAGCTTGCTAGTAAGTTCATTTTAGCCCCGTTTTTACTATTCTTTGTATTTTTGGAGTCCTCGTATTATGAATTAGCTAATTTTAGCTATAAGATGAGCTAATATGCATGTTCAAAAATCTACCCATGTATGACATTTTTGTAAAATGATGTTTTAAGAAAGATTTTGAGAGTTTGATGTTAGATAAACATCTTTTCCTAAATGAATTTCATAAAAAATGCTAGTAAGGGCTAGTTTGTAATAGTTATGAAATTTGTCATACATGGTAGAAATAGTGAGAATTGGTTATTTCTATAGTTAAGACAATGAATTGGCTGAGCATGAAGAGTTAGAAAGTTTAATGAAAATCACTTTACGAGCATAGGGGCAAAAGTGTAATAATGAGAAAGTTTAGTGGCAAAATTGTAATTTTGCTAAAGTATGAGTTAAGAGTCAATTTAGTCAATGTGATTATTAAATGATCTAAACTATTATTATAGATCAAGAAAAATGAAGCCCAGATCGAAACCGAGGCAAGAACAAAGTCGATGACTAAATTGCATATCTACATACATTATGTATATTGAAGTAAGTTTGTATGATTTCTAAGCTTTATGATTACTATCATTGAATTGCTTAGTATAATGTACATTATTACCATAGAAATGCTTAATGCGATGTTAAATAAAAAAATCAATGAGATTAAGCATGAGAAAGTCCCGATAGAAGTTGAATTACTCAGGATACTCGATCTACCACATGAGATAAGAAAGTCCGTATAAGACCAAGCCAAGGCATGGCATCGGCAATCAAGCAAAGTTATCATGTAAGTCCAAGACAAGTCTTGGCATTGAAGAGTTATTATGAGATGAAGACCCATGTAAGCCCAAGCCAAGGCACGGCATTGGTGAGTCTCCAAGCAAAGATGTCATGTAAGTCCAAGACAAGTCTTGGCATTGAAAAGCTATCATGAGATAGATATCCCATGTAAGTCCAAGCCAAGGCATGGCATTGGTGAGTGACAAGGAAGATTTCAAGTAAGTCCAAGCCAAGGCTCGTCATTGACCAGTTCATGAGTAAAGATACCAAATAAGACCATGTCAAGATATGGCAATGGTAAGTTCCTAAGGGAACACACAAGGAAGACTTTGAGTAAGTCCATGTCAAGACATGGCATCGATACCAAGATGAGAGATCCCATGTAAGACCATATCTAGGATATGGCTTTGGCATAGAGTTATATGTGGGATGAGATTTAGTATCCTCGGCTATTCATAGAAATTCATCGGGCAAATGAGTAAAGCTTAAATGAGATAGCAAGAAAATTAAGTAAGCAAAGCTATTATCAAGTTGGAAATGAGTATTATTCATGTTATGAATGATGAATTAGAGATTATTATTATTATAGTAAAGTACGCTGATCTATGTGATCAAGTGATACAGGTACCTTGTTGACCTCACGAGCATGAGACTAGTAAGTATCATGAGATATGTAAGAATCAGTAAGAGTAAGTAAACCTAAATAGCTGAAATTATTATGCCATTGTTTATGCCAAATGATTTATGTTAAACAAGTATGATGCTATGTGAATTATATGCAAACTTACTAAGCTAAATGCTTACGTCTTTTATTCTTTCTTTCCATGTAGTCCCGCCAAGCTAATCTCGTGGTACATCGTCATCAGAGCTCGGAGCACACTATCAATCGCTATTTTGGTATAGCCAAGATGTTTATATTAAGTATGGCATGTATAGGAACATTTCATTTTGAGAATATGTCTTAAAAAGGGCAAAAGTATGGGCTATCAAGTTTATTATTCTTTTGTATACGGCTAAGTGATTGGCCAAGATTGACTAAGTATGTATGTTTATCGATATCAATGAAGCATGTAGTAGTGTTCATGAAAGATGTAGTAATTTGTGTTGTTGAATTGAATATGAGATTGATCTTGATCTCAGGGTGGCAATTGGCTTGGTAAATAGCCTTCAAGTGCCCACACAGATAGACACACAGGTGTGCGTCTAGGCCGTCTGTCCCCTGCACCTTAGTACTTTAAGTTAGATTAGACTACGGGCTAATCCCACGGCCGTTTGTTTAGGCCATGTGTGACACACGGTCAGAACATGGGCGTGTGCCCCAGGCCATGTGAATATAGTCAGTGTCGACCACGGACTAAGTCCACGGGTGTGTCAAGGCCGTGTGAATATATTCAGTGTCGACCATGGTTGGAAGACATCGGCGTGTCTTAGGGGTACATGGGCGTGTCCCAAGCCACATGGGGATGTGACCCCTGTTTTAAGGAAAAGATTTTGATTAAGTTTTGAAAGTTTCCAGATATGTGTTTAAGGCCTCGTAGGCCCATGAAATGTATGACTAGACTAAGAAAGAGAAGTTTTAATTCGGAACAAAATTTTACAGCCTGTAAGTGCATGTTTAAGAAAGTTCAAGCATAGTAATGTCTCGTATCTGGTCTCAGCCTTGGACTCAGGTATGGGGTGTTACACTAATTCCATCTTCCGAGATAATGTGCCCGAAAAATCTGACTTCCTTAAGCCGAAATTCACTTTTACTAAACTTGGCATATAACTATTTATCTCTCAAAGTTTGTAAAACCGTTCTCAAATGCTCAGCATGCTCATTCTCTTCATGAGAGTTAATTAGTATATCATCAATAAAAACAACAACGAACTTATCCAAATATCACCGAAAAATACGGTTCATTAAATCCATGAAAATTGCAGGGGCATTTGTTAAACCGAAAGGCATGACTAAAAACTCGTAGTGACCATACCTTGTCTAAAATACGATTTTCGGCACATCTGAGTCTTTGACTGTCCACTGATAATATCCAAACCTTAAGTCTATCTTGGAAAACATAGTGGCTCCATTCAATTGGTCAAACAAATCATCGATCCTTGGCAAGGGGTACTTGTTCTTTATGGTTACCTTATTAAGCTACCTATAATATATCCCCATTTTCACATTTTAATTCAATAATTTTCCTTCCACAATTTACTATCACATCATGAGTAGTTAACCAATCCATACCAAGGATTACATCAAATTCATCAAACGACAATAACATGAGATTAGCCGAAAAGTAATGACCTCTAATCCTCAAAGGGCAATCTTTGCATACTTTATCAACCAACACAAATTTGCCTAGGGGATTCGACACTCTTATCACAAATTCTGTAGACTATATAGGTATGTTCATACTAGATACTAATTTCATGCAAACATATGAGTGGGTAGATCTCGGGTCAATTAAAGCTACAACATGAGTATCATAGAGAGAAAATATACCTGTGATCACGTTAAGGGAGGACTCCTCTTCGCGAGCGCGAATGGCATAAGTCCTCGCAGGCGCTCTACCCTCAGATCTTGCAGTCTGCTCTCTAGATGTATTCTTGCTACTTGTTCCATTTTTGGGATTTCTCTGTGACCTTCCCTTAGCAGTACTTCCCGATCTTGCACTCTGAGATTTCTCTTTCTCGCCCATCTCGGAGCAATCTCTAATAAAATGATTTGGGGATACATACTTGAAAGAAGCTCTCTCATTTGCTTGACACTCAATGGGATGATGTCTGCCACATTGAGGGCATTCCGGTATACTTGGTCGAGCATTTCCAACACTAGCAACTGAAGTGGTCTGAGCTTTAGACCCTGAGTACTGTTTACCCTTACTTCTGTTTGAAAATCCAGCTGAAGTGACTTGTTGAGTAGTAAACTCTCTTGATTTCTTGGATGAGGATTGAAATGACTTGCCCAATTGTCTCTTCCTCGAGTCACGAGACTTGATTTTAGCCTTTCTTTTCTCTTTAACCAACTCCTCGGCCTTACAAGCTCTATCTACTAGCATAACAAATTCTTTTAGTTCCAGGACACCCACAAATAAGTGGGCATCTTCATTTAACCCGTCCTCGAACCTTTTACACATAATGACTTCAGTTGTTAGACATTCTCGATCGTACTTACTAAGCGTTACGAACTCACGCTCATATTCAGTTACCGTCATTCGACCTTGCTTTAGCTCTAGGAATTTCTTTCTTTTCTGGTTGATGAACCTTTGGCTAATATACTTTTTTCAGAACTCTTCTTGGAAAAATTCCAGTTAATTTTCTCCTTTGGTACAACTGACACAAGGGTGTTCCACCACTGGTAAGCCTAATCTCTTAAAAGAGACACGACACACTTCATACACTCTTCGGGTGTGCAAGATAGTTCATCAAATACCCTGATGGAATTTTCAAGCCAGGATTTTGCTTTTTTCGGATCATCATCTTTATTAGCTCTAAATTCTTCAGCTCCTTGTTTCCGGATCTATCAACAGAGGGCTTTTCCCTCCTAACTACCTCTACAACCTTGGGAGATATAAGGGTAGGTTGAGGAATAGGTGGGGGTGGATGTAACAGCCCGATGTAAGGGCTAGTCAGAACAGTGGTTCAGAACCACTAATCCGAGGTTAAAGAAAATTATTTTCATGATATTTTATGAGTTAGAGTATGATTATATAAGTACATGAAAATTTTGATGCTTTAATTTTAGCGATTTCATGCTTAATCGCGAAAAATGACTAAATCGCATAAAGTGCAAAAGTTAAAAATTTCAAGCTAAGGGTGCCAAATAGCTATGGAATATTAATTGGAGGCCTTTAAAGGGCAATTAACCCCTTAAATGAAGGTTGGCCAGCCATAGGGGACATAGAAGTCAAAATTTGGTCAAGTAGGTGTGTTAGGTGGACTAAATTGGGATTTTATATTATAATAAAGAAAGAAAAGAGATCATCTTTTCTCCTTCATTTCTCCACCGAAAATTTGCAAAAAATGGGTTGAAAGCTCAAAAATTTTAGCACAGTCTTCTTCTTACAAGCAAGTGTTCTAGTGATCATTTCTTGATAAAAATTGTACTTTTGGAACCCTAAAGCTTAAGCTTTCTAAAGAGGGGACTATTTTGTTAAAAGGTGAAGAGTTTAGAATTTTGCCATGAAAGCTTTTAAGTTGATTGCTACATTTTTATGGAAGAAAATGGGTCTTAGTTGTTAGATGAGCAACTTTTATGAAAGGTGTTACCAAGAAAACACCTAAAAGGACCTTTTTGTAAAGGTTGTAAAATATGTAGTAAATGTGTGAAATGTTGAGTTTTGATGGTAGCCATAAGAGAAATAATTGTTCACCTAGGCTTGTTAAAGAGAGAAATTTGATTAGAATTGATTTTCGAGCCTAGGAGTAAAATGGTCATTTTACAAAAGTCTAAGGGCCAAATAGTAATTTGCCAAAGCATGATTATTGAAATGCATTTATTAATGTAATAATTAAATGAGCTAATTTGCTATTTTAGATCAAGAAGAACCAAGAATTTACCTTGACCGGGGAAAGAACAAAGTATAGGACTAGATCGACGATCTAGCTTATTTTGAAATCGAGGTAAGTTTGTATGTGATAAATTCAACATTTATGCTAGTATGTTTGAGAATGTTTGATATTATAACGATACATGATATTCTATGAAATCGAATATTGGTGTTGAATGAGAAAGATGATAAAAGTTGAGATGTTAAAGTCCCGGTTGGACTGTAATGAATGTGAGAATACTATCATCGAGACATGAGATGGTTAAGGTCCCGTGTAAGACCATGTCAGGGACATGGCCTCAGCACTGAATGGAGATCCCGTATAAGACCATATCTGGGATATGGCATCGGTATTGAATAAGAGAATCGTATAAGACCATATTTGGGATATGGCATCGATACTTGTTGTGAGATTCTGTATAAGACCATATCCAGGGCTAAGATGAAGTTACTAGCAAGCTTGAAAGATGAACAAACCCTAGCTATGGGGTTCTTCAAATTTTCGGCACCAAGGAAGAAGATGAATGAGATTTTTATCATCTTTTTCCTATTTTAATCATTTAATTGGTAAATGACCAAAATGCCCTTCTCTCAAAATTTTTACAAATTATTAACTCATGTCCAATTTTGTCCAAAAACTATAATTTGGGCAAATTGCTATTTAAGGACTTCTAATTACTATTCTAAGGCTATTTCATACAAAAAGATTCTAGAAACTCATATTTTGCAACTTTTGCAGTTTAGTCCTAATGGACCCTTTAATGGAAATTTTCATAAAATTTCCACATGAAACTTTCATACTATCATGCAAACATTTCAATTATCATAAAAACTCATTTTACTAATTCGAATTTGTGGTCTCGCACCACTGTTCCGACTAGGCCCTAAATCGGGCTGTTACAATTCTCCCCCCTTAGGGATTTTCGTCCTCGAAAATCTTACAAGGTTTGGATACTGGTCTCTCATACTCTCTTCTGGTTCCCATGTAGCTTCTTCTATCCCATGTCTTTGCCACAACACTTTTACTAAGGCAATAATTTAATTTCTTAACTGCTTGACTTCCCGAGCTAAAATCTTAACTGGTTCTTCACCATAAGTCATGTCAGGATGAATCTCTATCTCTGACGGGGTAATTACATGTGAAGGATCTGATCGATAGTGTCTCAACATTGACACGTGAAGCACATCATGTAACACCCCTAACCCGAAACCATTGCCAGAATAGGGTTAAGAGGTATTACCGATCAATCAGAACATTTAACATCTAAATTTAAGACACAAAGTCAATCATCTTCAATCACATTCATTTACAATCACGATTCCCTTATCAAGGTCTATGAGACCTTAAAGATGCTTATAAACCGAGTTGGGACTAAACCAAAACAAATACAAAATTTCATGGAAAATTAAAACTTTTCTAAGTTACAGGGCTTACACGCCCGTGTGGGCAGGCCGTGTGCCTTTCACGGCTAATAGACACACTCGTGTGTCCTTTCCGTGGTCTATACTGACTATACTCCCACGGCCACCAAGCACGCCCGTGTGCCTTGGCCGTGGACTATCCTGACTTGGCCCCCACAGACACAAAGCACGCCCGTGTACCCTGACCGTGGTCGATCCTGCCAAAACCAACACGGTTATCCAGCACCCCCGTGTAAGGCCGTGTACTACTAGGCCATATACTGACTTGCTCACACGGTCGCTAGGCACGCCCGTGTGACATTAATAGGCCATTTGCAAGGCCAAAATGCCACCCATATGGGTCAATCCTACAAGCACATTTGAGCATGGTTCCTCACATAATTTTGGCAACCAATTCATAACAAAATGATCATCCAATCCAAATCCAATCATGCCAAATTTACCAAACTAAAACTCATGTAATCATTAGCATAACTCATCCATACACTTACCATAATCTTAACCATTTCATAAGATGTTAAACCATCACTAAGTTTACCATTCATAAGTCAATTTCCCAACTCACAATCCATACCAAAAGATGCATCATATATACCAAAGTCATTCATGCTAAAAACTAGCACATATCTAGCCACATCTCATGGCTATTTACAAATCTCAAACATGATTCAATAACTAGCCTATACATGCCATATTTTACTATGTACATCTTTCCAAAACATACAAAATAGATTGCCGTTAGTGTGACTGAGATGCTGACGATCCCCAGATCTGAGTTAGCTTTACTAACACTGCAAAGCAGAGAAACAAATCACACAGTAAGCTTCCCAAAGCTTAGTAAGTTCGACATACAATACAATTGTCTCATCAATTTAAACCAATGTATATAATAAACAATCACATAGATCAATTATCTCATATTCATGCCCTCTCATCCATATCTACAATACTCATTTACTCAATCATAGCTTGTTTATAACTCATCGACCACAAAGGTTCAACACATACCTTAGCTAACACATAGTTATTCAACTTCCAAGCTATTCAATGCTCGATATTACTTGTTGGTCATCCTTTGATATTTGTTCAACTTAATCGCACACTCAGTGCTATATACATGCCAGAAGCATACTCATCATCGCACACTTAGTGCGTAATATTTCAACCGACTTATCTCGGTATTGTACACACAGTGCCAAATCAAACAACCGAAGCTTTCACAATTTCGCACACACAGTGCTATTCACTTCTATTTCGATTTCAATTTCGCACACTTAATGCCATTAACTAATTCTTGCACATAGCATCTAACATTTACATATTCATTTCATAATGCTAAAACATATCTTAATAACATGTATTATATCCGAACTTACCTCGGACGTCAAACTATCGAAACAGTCGATTAATCGAGAACTTTATCTTTGCCTCGATCTCGATCCGAACTTCTCATCTCTTGGTCTATACACATTCAAATTCAGTCCATTCAATCACCAATTCATTCATTTTAATCCAAACACACATATTTAGGGCATTTTACACAATAGCCCTCACATTTTCACATTTCGACACTTTAGTCCTTTATTCATAAAATCATCAAATTCACATAATTAGCTTGCACCCACGCTTAACCGAATACTCACTATACTCATACAAGCTCATAAATTTCATTTGTTTCACATTTTAGTCCTCCAATTTCTTATTTTCTCAATTAAGCCCAAAATACTCAATTTCACTAAAAATCCCAATACAAACTATTTAATCAAAACACCAAGTTTCCATATTTCACTATCAACTAACACATAGCTCAGGTGTTCATCTTTGACTCATCACAAAAACATCATCAATTCAGAAAATTACAACATCGGTTAGCTAGAGCACGAAGCAACGATTACAAAAACGTAGAAATTATCAAAAACCGAAGCCAAAACATACATTAATTTTGCTTAACAATGGCCGAATACCCCAAAGCCCTATTACTTTCTTTTTCCTTCAAATTTTTGGCATTCACAAAGATGATAACATTCATCTTTTCTTTCATTTGTTTTATTATATTCATAATAATATTCATTTTACCATACTATCCCTTTTACTAAACATTAAATAACAAATATACATTAATGGCATATTTGTCCATTTAACATCCACTATCTTTAAAAAGGATAAATTGCCTCATAAGGCCTTCACCTTAAAAAGCCAACAACAATTAAGTACTTAACAATCAACACCCAACATTTTACACTTTGTACAATTAAATCCTTTCTCACAATTTGACACACAGTCGATAAAATTATCACACAGAATTTTCACACAGGCTATATCACATACTATTCACACAGAAAATATCATTAAAATATTTTTTTTGATCTCAAATTTGTAGTCTCAAAACGACTGTTCCGTCCAGGGTCTAAACCGGGCTATTACACATCATGTATCTTTTCTAACTCTGATGGCAAAGCGAATCTGTAAGCTATCAGCCCAACTTTCTCGGTAATCTCATACGGTCCAATAAAACGTGGACTCAACTTGCCTTTCTGGCCAAATCTGAGAACTTTTCTCCATGGTGACACTTTTAAGAAAACTTTATCTCCGACTTGACACTCTATCTCTTTTCTCTTTAAGTCCGAATAGGACTTCTGTCTTTCTGATGCAGCTTTTAAACATTCTCGTATCACTTTCACTTTCTCTTCAGCTTATCTAACCAAATCAACCCCGTGAATTCAGTTTTCTTTGAGTTCAGTCCAACATAAAGGCGTTCTGCACTTACGCCCATATAGAGCCTCATAAGGTGCCATCTTTAAGCTCGACTGAAAGCTATTATTATAGGCAAATTCTACCAACGGGAGAAACTTTTCCCAACTACCTCGAAATTCTAGAACACAACATCTGAGCATATCTTCGAGTACTTTAATTAACCTCTCCGTTTGATCATCGGTTTGAGGATGAAAAGTTGTACTAAAGCTCAACTTCGTACCCAGGGCCTCTTGTAACTTCTTCCAAAATCTGGATGTGAATCTCGGGTCTCTATCTGATATGATTGACAAAGGAACTCCATGAAGCATTACTATTTTAGAAACATATAAACTTGTCAACTTGTCGAGTGAGTAATCCACTCGTACAGGTAAGAAATGAGCTGACTTCGTGAGTCTATCAACTACAACCCATATAGCATCTTTCTTGCTCGGTGATAATGGTAATCCCGTTACAAAATCCATAGTGATACGGTCCCATTTCCACTCGGGTACCATAATTGGTTGAAGTAAACCCGAAGGTACTTTGTTTTCAGCCTTTACTTGCTAACAAATCATGCATTTGGAAACAAACTCTAAAATATCTTTCTTCATTTTTAGCCACCAATACTATTGCTTCAAGTCATTATACATCTTAGTACTACCAGGATGTACAGATAGACATCCGTTATGTTCCTCGTGTAAGATTCTCTGAATAAGCTCCTCTTTTCTCGGTACACAAACTCTATCTTTAAACATCAAGTATCCATCAAAATTAATCCGAAAGTAACATTCAACATCTGACTCGCACTGAGTTCTCTTGACTTGCAATTCGTTATCTTTTTTCTAAGCCTCAAAGATCTCTTGAAGGAATACTGGTGTAACACCCCAAACCCGGTCAACCCACCACGACCGAATCTGGCATGTCACAGAGGAAAAACATTTTGAAGAAAATCAAGCTACCGATTAAATTTTGTGGAAAACTCTTTGTTGCTCTATGTTTGTAGAAATCAGGTGCATGATTAGTTAAAAACCGATAGTTTACTTTGAAATCCCGGGAATAAATCTTCAAAATTTAGTTGTCGATCTATAGATTTAGAAAACCTTTTTGTCATTTTTAAAAGAAACCCAAATGATTAATTTAAAAACCGTTTCTATTTGAGTTTGGAAACCTAAGTTTGGAAACCGTTTAAGTTGTCGAAAACATTTAAGTTGTCATTTATTATCAAGTGATTTGTATTACCCGATGGTAAAGTTTTGAAAACCATTACATTTTGTAGTTTAGAAAACCTTGCGCTCAAATTATTAAATTGATCAAGTAATTCATTTAACCATGTTCAAAATCAAATCTAAAACATATAAATAATTCAAAACATAATTTGAAAGGCCTTATTACAAACCCAAATAATAAAAGCAAAATATAAAATGATTACCCAATTCAAAATCCAAGTAAAACCAAATGTTTTAATGCATGGGCCACCTCAAGTCCACCCGGCTCCTCATCCGCGATCTACGAATCACCTGAAAAGATAAGGGAGAAGGTAAGTCACCAAGACTCAGTGCATAATCCCTCCCCCGGTTAATGCAACAAGCTTACACAAATCATAAGCAAGCAATATATCATGCACCCCAACCTAACCATCCATAACTCCGTTTCTACCCTGTGTGGTACCAAACCACTGGTGGTGCCAAACCACTGGTGACCCAAAGTCACGATATCCAAATAAAAGTGTGGTGCCAAACCACTGGTGACCCAAAGTCACGAATAATCCATCTGTGGGGCCAACCCACGTTGTGATACCAAATCACTGGCGACAATCCCGTAATATCAAATGTGGGGCCAACCCACTGTGGTGCTAAGCCACTGGGACGAGTCGCTATGAGGTGCCAAACCTCTGGTGACCCAAAGTCACAAAATAATCTGTGGTACCAAACCACTGGAGGTGCCAAACCTCTAGTGTCCCAAAGACACGGATATCAATCTTCCCCCTCCTCTCATATCACCCATACCAATGCATTACAAGTGCAAATCATGCCATCATGCTTTAATATGCAACATAAAGCAAATGTATCATAACTCATATTATTATGCACCATATAGCAAAACCATATCGAAACGGACTTACCCGAATCCTTGCTCACACCCATAAGGCATCATATCAAGATCTCACAGTTTTAGGCTTTTAAAACATGATTAGGTTATTAACAAATTACCAAGTTATAGAGTGTGTAAGTTACACACCTGTCACTAACGCAAGCACTAAATCCCGAAGACCCGATCTACAGCACTAGATCTCCTTTTCCTTAGCACCGATTTGGTTTTCAACCAAATCCCGAAACTATGAGATGATCCCCCCTTGCAATCGGCTACACACTATTGGCTTACCCAAAATGATTGTCATAGGATAGGGGCTTAGATCGACTGCTTCCAAAAACCTGAAGAACCTAGGAGAAATCGGTTCCTATAGAAGATTAACCCAAACATCAACAAATGCCGGATGTAGGCTTTTGTTTAAACATGCCGACAAAGAAAAAAGAAAGTAAGAATGGAGTTCCGGCCAAGAACACTTACCCTTCCACAAAACCGAATAGAGGAGAACCCAAAGAAGATCTACCCTTGTTGATATTCGGCCAAGACAAAACAAAAAGGGAATGGGAAATTTCGGCAAAATGGTTCAGTGATGAAGGGAGTTTCGGCTATGGTTGATAGAAAACAAATGGATGAGATTCGGCTAGGGTGGAAAAAGAGAAAGAAAAAGAAAGTAAAATGGAAGAGAGGGATTCGACAAAGGAAGATGGAGGGAATTTCGGCACAAGAGTTTGAGAAAAGGAAGAAAATAAAGATGCAAGGGGAGAAGATGGATACTTTCGGCTTTGAGCAAGAATGAAAAAGAAAAGAGAGAGAGAGATGGGAGAGTAAGGTTTCGGTTTCAAAGAACAAAAAGAGAGAGAAAGCAAACAGAATTCGGCTCAAAGACTAAGAGAGTAAATCGACAAATACTACTTGGGTTTCGGGTTTGCTTCAACCGAAAATAAGAGGGAGAAATCGGCAATGCTAAGGGAGATTTCGGCTTGACACAAAACAAAGAATAAAGCCAAAACCAAAATAAGATTTCACCTATTGTCAATAACACATTCAGCTAGGGAGAGTGATTTTGGAGAGAAAAGAAAATGATGCACAAAATGCTAAGGAATTTGACCAACTAGCTACCAACCTACCAAAACCTTCAACAAAATTCGGTCACCCCCCCAGACCATAATGCCGTCCACATACATGGACAAGTTGGCCATTAAAAAGTTTCCAAAAACCTCATCCTTAATCCAAGCCTTATGTCCCCTTATCATTCCTTAATCAAAATGATTCCTTTCCCCAAGTTCAAGCTTACCTAAACTATTTGTCATCTTGCCATAAAAATTTAAAGTCTAACTTACCAAATATAGAGCTTGGCCGACACTTGATGTAAAGGTGCAGAAAAATAAAGTCTCCAAAATGCACTCCATGTTATTCGAACCATTCCCCTCAAGCAACTATTCATGCTCCACTTCCACTATGCTACTAGCCCCTCTTGTGCTAATTTTAGACATTTAAATTAACTTAAGTATCAGGGTCACCTGATCTACTTCACTAAATTCTCAATACTAAAAATTATTCTAGCTTCGTTAATAATTCCGAGCCTTCACAAGACTATATTAAGCACACAATAAAATCATACCTGAACTAACACAAGTAACAAGATGATACTCAAATTTTTAGGATGTTACAATTCTACCCCCTTAAAGAAAATTTCGTCCTCGAAATTACCTGGTCAAAAGAGTTGAGGGTACTGCTGTCTCATCACATCCTCCAGTTCCCACGTAGCTTCTTCCACGCCATGGTTTCACCATAATACCTTCACTAATGGAACTGACTTCCTGCGCAACACTTTCACATCTCGATCTAGAATCTGCACTGGTTCTTCTTCCACCGTCAAATCTGGACTCACTTCTATTTCCTCCACTGCCACGACATACGATGGATCAGAACGATAGTGTCTAAGCGTGGAGACATGGAACACATCGTGTATCTGACTCAGCTCTGCTGGCAACTCGAGCTGATAGGCTACTGGTCCCACTCGTCTCAACACCTTATACGGCCCAATAAACCTTGGACTTAACTTGCCTTTTCTCCCAAACCTCAACACTTTCTTCCATGGCGAGACCTTCAAAAAGACCTGGTCACCCACGGCAAACTCTATATCCCTCCGCTTGAGATCGGCATACGACTTCTGTCTGTCCGATGCTTCCTTCAAACGAGCCTGAATCAACTTAACCTTATCCTCAGTCTCTGCAACCAACTCTGGTCCCAACATCTGACGCTCACCCAACTCTGTCCAGCATGTAGGTGTGCGACACTTCCTACCATACAAAGCCTCATATGGTGCCATCTTAATGCTTGCCTGGTAACTATTGTTGTATGCAAATTCAGCTAATGGTAAAAACTCTTCCCAGCTGCCTCTGAAGTCCAAAACACAACCTCTCAGCATATCCTCTAAAATCTGTATAACCCTTTTCGACTGCCCGTCAGACTATGGATGAAATGCCGTACAGAAATCCAACCACGTACCCAAAGCCTGATGTAACGCTCTCCAAAACCTCGACGTAAATCTAGGATCTCTGTCCAAGATGATCGACACTGGCACACCGTGCAACCTCACTATCTCCGCCACATACAACTTAGCTAACTTCTGAAGCGAGTAATCCACCCTTACCGGAATGGAATGAGCTGACTTAGTCAGACGATCCACAATTACCCAAACTGAGTCCTTCTTACTCGGCGTAAGGGGTAATCCACTGACAAAGTCCATAGTGATCCTTTCCCACTTCCACTGTGGAATCTTCACCGGCTGAAGTAACCCAGACGGTAACTGATGTTCAGCCTTGACCTGCTGACACGTCAGACATTTACCCACAAACTCAGTTACCTCCCGCTTCAGACCTGGCCACCAAAACTGCTCTCTTAAATCCCGATACATCTTGCTACCTCCAGGATGCATAGCGTATGGGCTGCTATGTGCGTCCTGAAGAATTTTCTGCCTCAACTCGACATCCTTCGGCATACAAGCTCTCCCTTGAAAACACAATACTCCATCACTGGACAAACTATAACCCTCTAAATTACCATTCTGAACTTGCTACCTCCGAGCATCCAATCCC